>JAKTSL010000043.1:0-122479 GCA_030580175.1 Diutina pseudorugosa | reverse complement strand
AGCTCAACACTTGAATCCAGTTACCCGGCTCAGGCAATGGACAACCCTAACCCTACCTTTTTACTATAAATACTTGTAATTAGCTCCTCAATAAATCAGAATCTACTTCTCAATCCTAACAGGCTCCTAGTGGTTGTTTTTAATTTCCCGTTTATCAGCAGCCCACCCTCTCGTTCCGTCTTTGAATTTGACAGCCGATCAAGTGTTTTTGATTTTGTGATACAAGGTCAAAAAAAAATCAGGTGAGCGACTAGCATTGACAGCGACACCTTGAATTGCTGTCGTTTACGAGATCCGATGGGTACCCCACCTCATTTACTTTCCTAGTTGGAGTCTGTGTCCGTTGCTTTAGATGACAACGTGGAGGACATCGGCATAAATCGCGTTGAGGACAAGCGTTAGAGACTAACCCAAATTCTTACGTCAATTACACGAGTCACTAATATTTTGGATTTAAATTGATCTCATTAGATTCTGGTATTATCAAAGTTTTTTAGTGTTATTGTAAGGTTGTTCTCGGATCTGGAGGAATCAGGACCAGGGCTATAATCGCTAACTTGTGGCTCATAGCTAAAATAATTTTGAAGGTAAAAGGTCGAGGCCTCGAAATGGTTTTGATTGAGGGGTTTAGCCGAACCAACCGATAGAGTATTTTTATTTGTTTGGAAATAAAAGTGACAATAGCCGAATCGTGTGGGGGAACCCTCTATAGCTTGCTTGCCATTGATGATTTTGGGACTATTCTTGATTAAACTTTGGGCAACTTGCGATCGTCGGCAAATCGGCAATCACTCCGATCAAAATCATACCGGTTCTCCAAACCATCACCACAACGGCTTACGTTGACTGAAAATGACAATTATGACCATACACTGGAAACGGTTTTGTCATTGTTGTTATTGTTATTGTGATTTCTGTCTGAGGGGAAACGTGGGACATGACAAATGGGGTTACTATGGTTAATTTAGATAACCACCTCAGTCGCGCTTACTACAACACCGATGAAGTCCCAACCCACTGCGCTCGATGTGCTTGATTCCCAGTTCAAACGCGCCGATATCGAGGCGTTTGAAGCGTTAAAGCAAGAGTACGTGGCTCAGCGACCTCACTACTGGCAATTCGAGGTGGTTCCAGGTCAGTTCGCTCAGCTGGATGCTACCACTGACGACACGTCGTTCAACTACCTTACCAGCGATATGGGAGTACAAACACTGTGGCCGCAAGTGCTTGACCATCTTGATCACCTTAATAAGCAAGCTGATGACAATACGGTGTATAAAGTGTTGTATTTGGCTCGCCACGGTCAGGGTTACCATAATAAAGCGCACTTGCACTATGGCGACGATGCCTGGAACGCCAAGTGGCTGAAGGTTAATGGTGATGGAGAAAACACCTGGGGACCCGATCCGGAGTTGACTGAGTTGGGACAAGCTCAGGCTCGCGATAACCGTGATGGTTGGCAACGAATCATTGATAAAGTGGGAAAGCGCGTAATCCCCAATAAATTCTACCTGCTGCCCCTCCGGCGCTCGGCCGATACGTTAGTACTTACGTGGGGGGACATTGTTGACTTGAAGGAGGTCAAACCCCAGATTCGGGAAGGACTTCGTGAGCAGATGGGAGTTCATACTTGCGATAAGCGGTCGCCGCGAAGCGTGATTGACGCCAAGTACACTCCCCAGGGATTCGAGATCGAGCCGGGGTTTGCCGAGGAAGATATCTACTACCAGGACGACTATCGCGAGACTATCCCCGAACAAGCGGTACGGATGTACGGAGCATTTAATCAAGTGTTTGACGAGTGCGACCGTAACGACCAGATCGTCGCCATCACCACCCACCTGGGAGCCATCCGCACCCAGTTGTTGTTGCTTGGCCATCGCCAATTTGCCGTGGGCACCGGTGGTTCCATCGCCGTGTTTGTCAAGGCCACCCGAGTACCAGGTTCTCGCTTATAATTCACTGATTATCACCTACTAGACGATTATCAAGCTGACTCGGTCCTCAGTAGCCGCGGCTGATGTCGCTGCACAGTAAAAGGTTCTGTGTACGGCGGTTAATTGCCTAGCACCAATGAGACATTTTTCCCTTCGCCCGCTCTCTGTCTACGTTTTTTTTTTTTTTCGGTTTTACCTGAGCTGCATTTCGGTACATTTCCCTTTCTTCTTTTGCTCTACGCCTCTGTTGTTTGTTTTTGCCGCTGGCCCGTTGTCAACGGTACAACGGCGAGCTGGCTTAGGCGCCCGGGCATCGTGTTGCTAGACGTTTACAGAGCCCGTGCCACCGGTTGCTGCCTCGTTTCCCCTGGTAACCCATAACGGTGCATGTACGATGGAAAGGCACCACCGACATGAGCTTCGGAGTAATGTAGGGCATGTTGGGGATTATTGTCTGTCGGAGGCTTTAGGTGGTTGGGGATAAGCTGCACGTCCCTGCGACGGACCAGATGGAGAAATTAACTCCCGCTTCCGCAGTCATTTATTGTTGGCCAGCCTCGAACTGCGACATCGCTGTTCCAGGTCACCCTTCGACTTTTTGGCTCGTGTGGATGGTTAAGCTTTTTCTGTTTGTACGTGGACGTTTGTGGTGGTTTCCATGTCCCGTTACGCTGTTGTCATTTGGGACAATACGAATAATATCTGGTTGTGACGTGTACCCGAGGAACGACACTACCACATATGAGTGGTGTGGTTTCACGTGAGACTAGCGAGACCCAGCTGGGTCCGAGGGGAACACCTAGGGGATTACCAGGGTGCTGCCACCGGTACAGCGTGCGTTAAACAGGTGCGCTCTGCACCATGTACACGGATGGGAAAATTTCTTAGCTGGAGGTAAGTGCCCAGCCTCGTAACCGGAGGTATAGCCGTTGCCAGCTGGATCTCAGGGTGATTTGCCACAAGCAACGGAGCCATGAACCTAGACGGGGGGGTTTTTGTGGCGCATAGGTCGCCGGTACCGGAAACCCAAAGCTTGTCTCCTCCGGGTGCCGCTATCAATAAACTTGCAAAGTCTTTGTGGCGATGTCCCTTGGTCCTTGGCGTTTCTTCGACAAAGAAGTTTGCCCCTCGTTTTCTCCTCCTCTTCCTTAGGGTACTGAATACCTGTTTGTGGTAGTCGCTGGCGCCCTTGTCCCGGGGGAGGCTAGACCGAACAGGATAGGGGACATTTGTCCGGGTGGGCTTAATCTCCACTTGGGCAGTACCACAAAACCACGACCAACCCAGCGATCAGTGCAGACTGTGGCTGTCGCCTACGCAAAACACTACGGCACAAAAGCCAGCGACACAAGCCCACAGCCGAAACGCCGACTAACTCCTAGGCTATCTCTATTTCTGTCCCTGTCCTTGTGTAACACCTGATCACTGTCTTCTCGGCAATCTTGCTAAAGATCAGACCCAACTGTATCGAAGCTGGTCGTTTTCGGATCATCGGAATACCTAGGGGTTCGGAGTCCCACGTGGGGTCCCAGTGACGTATCGCACTTAGCCTTCTCTCACTTCCACACACACTACTAGGTGGTAGAAAAAAAAAGGACAAAGACAATGTCGAAATATTATTTTGCCGGGCGGCGATGGCCGGCTATTGTTGGTCAGTTTGGGTTATGCACGCCGCAGATAAGGACCCGGGCTGCCTAACCAGGACAGCGACACTAAGCCTCACGCTTCCGCTCGATGCGGCAACACTTAGTGTGACACCTGGTTGTGGCCACCCGGAAACCCATCTGCATATATACACCCTCAGCGCCCCCCCCTGTGCCGAGCCATTCGTTCCGGCCGCTGACCCAAAACCCCATACATTACCCCAGTGATCGTTTCATCGCCATTGCCACCATTGGATGAAATTTGGGCGCAACCTCGACGATCTATCGGTGCCCGAATGGCGGGCGTATAACATCGACTATAACCGGGCCAAGCAGGTGGTGCGCCAGCTCACCAGCGACGGCGGCGCCCATGGCGCTCCGGGCGCCAGCGATAGCGATAGCGACGTCGCCCTAGCGCTGGCCGCCAGCGCCATGGCGCTGATGGCGCCGTTGCGGGCGCTCCTCCTGGAGAACTTTGACTACGTCAACTTGTTTTTGTATACCAAGCTCGGCGAGATCGAGCGCAAGGTGTACTATCTTTACCAAGCCTACCAGAACGTGCTTGACCAGCTGAGCGCCGGCGCCAGCGGCGTGCTGAAGCTGGCGGGGGCGCTGCCGGCGCCGCTGGTGGCGCTGGTGGGAGGGGCGCTGGAGACAGTGGCGCTGGCGGCAGCGCTGGTGGCGCCGCTGACGGCGCTGGGCGCAGCGCTGACGGCGCCGCGGTTGCTCCAGCTCGACGCCATCCTCTACCAGTTGATCCCGTTGCTGCACACGTTGTCCCACTTGCTGAAGTATTTGGTGCTCCAGCGCATCGCCACCAAGAAGTTGTTCAAAAAGCTCGTCAAACACCTGCGCCATCGCGACCAGGCCCAGCAGTTTGTTGCTGAAATGCGGGACTATGCTCTGAAACCAACCCCGCTGTTTTTGACCATGGACGTGGCTCCGTTGAACTACAAAGTGGCCAACTTCATCTGTGAGCTCCGCGGACACCAACGCGCCGCTCGCGCCCGCCGTAGAGGCTCGGGTGCTGGCGAGCGCCGCCTTTCCATCTTTACTGTGGATTTCAGTGGAGTTCATCCCCAACAAGTGCCACCGACAACTGAGTGTCTGTTTGACCTTAGTGTCCTTCTCAAGAAGAACTTTAGACTTGATTTCTTGGTCAGCGACGCTGCGGTGCTGGACTTGGTGCTTAATATGAATGTCTACTTGAACTGCGAACCAACCCAGCCAGCTCCGCGAGGGAGAATGAGCTATACGGTATTGTTTGATACTCCTCGACGTCACCCGTCATTTATCATTAGTCATGAAGGCGCGGAAACGCTGACGTTGGTTACCTATACTGGGGGACTTCGCAAGTACTCGTACTGTATTCTCCCTACTCCCATTCTCCAGAAGCTCTTGGACTATATTAGTGGTGCTGGCGTGGAAGCCACCAAGAACGACATTTACCAGTACTTTGTCGAGCTGAAAATGCTGCCTTTAACTCGCAATACCATCGACACCATGTTAGCCCACAACTTAGTGCCCCAATGTCGCTTGGTGTTTACCAGACAACGGTTCGTGATGCTGAGCACTCCGGGCCACGACGACGAGCTTGCCGACCCGCTGGCGGACTTGCACGACCAGATCTCGGTGGCATCGTGGCAACAGTACCAGGACGAGTACTTGATGGTGTTGGACACCGATGTCTACACCACCAACGACGCTAAACAAGTGCATCTGCTTCTGTTTCCTGATAACGTTGAAGATAGCTGGGATCGCTTCCCTCATAACCACTTGTGTATCCACACCAACGACTCGTTGCTCCAAAAGTTTGATGCTCTGGTGTCCACCGAAGTCAAGAACGGCGTGGTGACGCTGCGGTGGCTGGAGCTGGCTCTCCGCAAGCTTCCCGGTCCTGTTCAGAACCTTGTGGAGCTGACAGCGGTGGTGTTGTTCCGCCAGTTGTCGTTTGTCACCTACATGTTGCTGTGCTACTTTAATGTGGTTCCCGCTTCCGACGACGCTAACAACCACTACCTGAGACTCTTGGGACTTAACCTCTTGAAAAACGCTGAGAATGTCGAGCGGTTCACCAACCAGCTTCGCCAGGAACACCTGATCATCAAAGCGAGACTGGAAATGATCATCAAGCGACAATTAAGCCAGAACAACACCCATGCTGGCTACTACCACACCAAGCTGAGCTTGGGGCTGATGGGACTGGTCGGTTCGCACACTCTGACTCCTTCAATGTTCGATAACGACGACGATTACGACACTAACGGTACCGACGACCTCTTGGAAGAAGCGGGACCTAAAGACGCCTACGCCATGTTACTCCGAGTACAACTGCTCCAGCCGCTGGTGTGGAACCAGGTGGTGGTACGAGTACTTAAATGGAACCACAAATGGCAACCAACAACCCCTCCATTACTTTCAGAAGCCGAGGTTCTAGGAGGCTACGGACTGGTGGACGAAGAGGAAGGGTTCTTAGGTCGTAATTATGTGGTGGAACAGTTCCAACACGACTACGACCAGGTGTACTCCCACGTGTACTTTTCCCTTTCGTTTTTGGCGATTTTCGTCGCTACCATCGAGTTGGGCATTGTCTACCTGGTGTTTGCCACGTTAACTCCGGGACAAAACCTTTTGCTTCGGGAAAACGTCGGCATTGTTGTGGTGATGGTGTTGGGGATGTTGCTTAGCATCATCTTCCTGCTTGCTGCTATCAACCTCTCGCTTCTGCGATTTACTCGTCCGCGAGCCTTCCACCAGTACGTGGTGTGGGCGGCGTTTACCGTCGTCGTCAACTGCTGTATCTGGCTGGCGGTGATCTTGGCTCCTCACGTTTGATTGGGGGAGTCCCTACTTTATAATGACGATAACGACTGCATTGACTATCTAGTCTCCTAATACCATACCATTAATAAATTACTATCTAATTATCACTTAGAGAAATTTGAGTTATAGAGGATTGATGTTTAACCATGAAATATCTGTCTTACCATCACAAAAGCCATAAACGTACAACTATGACATTTAACCACTAGCCTATGAAGCAGACTTTCTAGACTATTCTAACTAACCCCTAGACGCTTCATCACACAAATGGAAGACGTAATTAACATTTGATGTGAGCATTCATCTCCGTCAGTTACTATCACTTAAGATAACATGAAAAATGCTTCCTTTTGTTTTGAAAAGAAAAACATATACCAACTGAAACACACCCTACACTTCACGACCAGCCTTCTGGAAAACGTCACAAGCACCGCCCCAACAAGTAGACAATCACATTGTTCATCCCAACAATCACCTATTCCCCTGCAAACAACAATGCCACCTAGACCATCACTTACTGCCGACTTTGCACAACCACAGTTTCACCGAAACAATTTCCCCGGAACACAATGCCGGTTATCAACAATGCCGTCCGAGTTCAGTTAGTCGTCACACGACATTGGCGGACCAGGGTTCGTGTCGCCTGTCGGGGAAATGCTTTTCAACAATAGCTTTACCTCAAACACTTACATCGATAACCCAGCCCCTTTAGCCGCACCCCAAATATCCACGGGACCCCGTGCAGATGGCCCACTGCCCCGGAGTATTCGTCACTGACGGCGTGGGGGATACGTCAAGCCCTTTACTTTTTTCTCCATCGGTTGACGTCACACGATCGCTAGCAATTTGGAGAGTTTGCTACAATCGTGGGGTTGGCGATGGCCAGCCTGCACACGGCCGACGATAAGCCGATCGATAGACATGACACGACACAAGCTGGAAACGTCTCGACAGGAGGCGGGGGACTGAGATAACACTAACTCCTTTGGGGTGGACCGACCGCCTTGCAGGGTGCACGACGTACAGAGCTTTCTGTCGGTGGCAGGGCTTCTGTGCACACAGTTAGACCGTGCCTAATGGCACCTGTGCGAGCGGCTATTGCCGCATCGGGGTTTAGCTGCGGGTCCGAGTCAGCCACACTTTTATCATTTTATCAGTGAGTCAGCAGCGGTGGGTATGTATTTGATTGACAGCGATGAGCTTGTGGTTAGAAGTCACGGTACCCACCTTAAGGTACCAAGAGTTAAAAAAACGTTCTCTACAGATCTCATAACGGCGTGTCAAAGTACCCACGGAAAAACCGTTTGGTCATGATCGGTCTAGATCTGCTCGACTCGGCTTTAATGATTTTAATTACCATCACTACCTCCGGGGAAAACACCTCATGTAAGTAATGCCGTACCACAAAGTGCCTGCCAGCGTAGACGAAAACCAGGGGAGACTCTGTGCAGCGTTTGCTTAGTCACAGGTTGACTTAACAAGTTGTCTGCGTTTGGCGGGCATGTGATCGGCTGTGTGTCTTTTGGTCCCAGTTTATCTCGGTCCAACGGTAAAGCCGATACCGACACATCTCATCGCCTCGTAGCCAAATACAGATAAAAGAAAAAGAAATGATAAAGTGATCGGTTGGTATTGCCCCTCCTTTGCCCCTCATCATCTGTTTTTGTCAGCGAACAGTACTTAGTGATACATGGCGTCCTCCTTTTGTGGTTAGTGTATGAGTTGGTCTCTTTTTGTCAGACCATCAAGGTGAATTAAAGTTTTTTTTTTTTTGCTCCATGGGTTCAGTGGCAGGTAACCATCGGAGTTATTACTGATGACAACAAAAATGGCCAACCATATTAACAAGCCTGAAAAGAGGTAACAAGCAAAGGTGTCAAAAATGACAAAAAAAAAACAAAGAGAATTTAAGGTTGAAATTATTAAAAAATCATCACCAGTCACTGGATGGTCCCAAATGTTTGATGCACGGTTGTTTTTGTGGGGTTTTGTCTTGAGGTTACATTTCCCCATCCCATCGTCGTTGGGTGGCTAAGTGCCACACACACTACTGTTTCACTAGCCACGTCGAAAATCTTTTTTCCCACAAGTGCGCGAGTCTCGTCGGCGCACCAAATCATTCCATAACACTTAGCCAACGACACCAGTCCCACCCAATTTGCCGTCGCCAGCGCTCATTGCCCACCAATTCTTTGTCCCAACCATTTCAGTCATCACTGGAGAATCTCCTACCCTTTTTTCCCCTTGTTTCCTCGCCTCTGTCGCTGGGAACCCGCACTTCCCTCTGTCCCCACCGACACCCCACCCTCGAGGCTTTCTCTCTTCGCACGAAAAATTTGCCCGGCCCATACCACCATACCACCGACCCATTTCCGTTGCCCACGCTTTCTCCTTGTTCTACGCCGATTACATGAATCATGAGTGAAAACTTGAAACGGGCCGAGTCGCTATTTAACCGCATTATGAACCAGAACGGTGCCGGCGCCCTGGGGAGCCCGCCGCCACCACCAAAACCTCCGGCGATCGAGCTCCCCAAGCGAGACCCGGCCAAGATCGCCCACGACACCTTGGCCCGCATACCCCCGTCCCACCACGTGCTACCGTTCTGCTGGACGGTGTGGTTCCACCTGCGGACCCGCAAGAAGGACGACCTGGGCCAGCCCGCCGTCGACCTGTATCTCCAGCGCACCGAGGAGATCCTGTTCCCCGTGGTCAAGGGCGAGGGCCAGGGGCTGCTGGTGGTCATCGGCCTGGTCGAGCAGATGTGGATGGCGTTGGCGTGTCTTAAACGTGGCCACGACTTGCTGATCGGCACCGAGCTCCTCGTGTTCAAAGCGGGCATTGCTCCCGTGTGGGAGGACCCTGTCAACACCAAGGGAGGACGGTGGGTGTTCCGCTTCAATCGCCGCAGCCAGAACGGCAGCGACTCTCCCGATAACGACGCCAGCCTCACGGCGTCGCAGACGGCCATCCGCAAACGCACCAACTTGATCTGGGAACGGCTTCTTTTGCGAACACTCACGGGGCTGCTTATCCCCGACCTGGTGGAGCCGGAGGTGGCCGAGGCGTTGCTCAACGACATCTGCGGCGTGGTGTTGCTGGTGCGCAAGGACGACGACATCATCAGCGTGTGGAACCTGAATCTCAACTTCAAGAAGAAGGACAAGTTGCTGCTGTTCCAGGGCCGCAGGATGATCTGCGACGCCATCCTCCGGGTCATTCGCGAGTGCGACTTGATCGCCCAGGGACTGGATTGCATCGACACCGTCGACCTGGGGCTGAACGAGCGGGTGTTTGGCGTGCTGTTCGAGTACCGGTTGCACGCCGACAACCCCCACGACGCCCCGACAAACAAGTACCGCCGATATCACCACCAGAACCACTGATACATAGACAATACATCGACGCCTCTCGCGTCCCCTACACCGACGTTGACTAACTATCAGACCGCTACCAATAATCATTTTATCGTGATCATCGTGCCTACAATGACTTTTTCATCCAGCATATTTTTTTTCATTCCACTAATTAAGCATTATTCATCATCTCATAAATCCGTGATCGGAGTAATTGACTTGGATTAAGTTGGATCTTTCGAAAACCGTTAAATGTCAATCTGTAATCGGTCTGACTGAAATTAAATTGGACCTTGAAGGGATTAGATTTGGTAAAACTTTAATATGTAAGATGCCATCATAAGTACAGCACAAGAATAGGATGTTAACTCGAAAGTCATCACTCTAGGACTGACTAGATGAATCGTGTAATAGCATTACCTATAAGGAGAAATCGTGATTGGGTCATTTTTGTCTACAAACGAGACAAGTTGTAAGTTTTTAACTCAGACTGAGACACTTCAAGATCAATCAATCAATAGATGAATGATGTCTTGGTGTATCTGAATCAAGGGACTCCATAAAGTTGTCAATTCCAAATAATTATTGACCTGCTCAAACCAAATTGTCAGCTGATCATGATTTGCTCCGGATAAAGCAACAATCAGTAGTCCCTTTGTAGCTCGTCAAGCCTTGTATATCGTCAAGTTGTTTTGTTTGTCTTGTCATTTATCTCGGGAGAAAGGTGGAGGTACCATGACTTTGAGGAGTGGAACGAGCTCCTAAGCGAGTCATTTCAAGAACGTAAACCACCAAACACACCACCACACACCAAAAGGCTCGGGTAAACCATACACTAACCAAGATTGCCACAATAGAAAGAAATGGGTACCCCACGACGATCATGGCACTAGTGGCTGATGACGATGGGAAGCGACTGGCAACGGCAAGAGCAGCGGTAAGAGCCGTGGGGACGACCATCCCCACATCTGAGGTGACGAGTCCCACGACGGCAACCGCCCCACTCATGAGGAGAAACCGCTTGGCCACGGATGGTGGCACTAACGGCGTAGCAGTATCATCCATAAGTGCGAGGTCATCAGTAAGTGGGATAAATGTGGTGGTTGTGCGAGATGACCATGACAAGCATTTGGGGTGGAAAATACCATCTATGTAATTCTTGTGATCGGGTTATTACGTTGGTGAGGTTTTTAACTGGCTAGTGGCTCAATTTGACCAGGTTGGGTGTCACCCCCACTATGACATCATCGACATTATGGCCGCTGCAAAATATCAAGCCTGGTTAGCTCAATCGGTAGAGCGTGAGACTCTTAATCTCAAGGCTGCGGGTTCGAGCCCCGCATCGGGCTTCCTTTTTTGCCATCACCACTTACCTCTTTTACAAATCTTATCAACGTCAATAACCACGATTTCCCCACTTAATTGCCCTTATCAATTACCCACTAATTGTCTCGTGACAATAATCACTAAATCGCGACCGCACTTTTTTTTATTAGCTTTTTTTTTGTTTTTCCGTCGCTTACAATAAAAGCCTCACTTTACCAATCGCATTTTCGATTCCGAACACGTCGATGGCATACTATCAGCAACTGGTGAACGACCCGCTGAACATGCAGTTCTACCAGCCCAGCTACGGCCAGCCCGCAGCTGTGGCTCTGAACATGGGTACCATGGACACTGGCTTCGGCGCCGACGTCCTGGGGACGATGCACGGAGGTCAACTTAGCACGGGGATTCTCGCCGCCTTTGGTACCCTGGGCTACCCTGGCGAGCCGCCATTACTCGAGGAATTGGGCATTAACTTTGGACATATTAAGACCAAGACGTTGGCGGTGCTCAATCCCTTAAATCGCAACATTAACCCGGACATCATGGCTGATCTGGACCTTGCCGGTCCCATTTTGTTCGTGTTGCTCTTTGGTACGTTCATGTTGTTACTGGGGAAACAGCAGTTTGGTTATATTTATGGTGTGGGTCTTTTTGGCATCTTTTCCCTCCACTATCTCTTTAAGTTTATGCTGAACGAAGTGCAAATCGATTTCACGCGGCTGGCGCTGGTGATCGGTTATTGTCTCTTGCCGTTGGTGTTTGTGTCACTGGTGTCAGTGGTGGCGTCGCTCGACAACTGGTTGGGGTACCTTGGTTGTGCTGTGGCGATCGCGTGGTGCACGTTGCTGGCCCTGGGCTTTTTCGTCGCCGTGCTCAAGTTACATAACGTGCGGTTATTGATTGCTTATCCCCTCATGATGTTCTACTCGGTGTTTGCCCTCATGGCCATCTTTGTCGCCAAAAACCAATGAGGTATGTTATCCCGTCGGAGAGGGTTATCTTGCCTATTTCCGTCATAAAAGAAACTTGGGATGTTAATTCCTTTGTCCCCCGCTTCCTCCGGTAACCGGGGGTAGTCCCGGGGGTAGTGATCACACCCTCCCTCGGTTCTAGGCCCTGTTCGTGTGATCGGAGATCGTTGTACCTTAACCATGCCTGAGGTATATAACCCCAGGCATTTCGCCCGTTTCCCTCCGACAAGAAAAAAAACCCATCTATCTCCCTTAGCACATGTGTCCCCCGTGCATGAAGTGCAAATGCCACGAAGATCACCACCATCTATTCGTCAACTGTCGAGGCAAACTCGAAATGGTGTGTCGCCGCTGCCAACTGGCATGCTTCTGTGAGGATGAATGAATGACATGACCGACCAAAACGACGTTGCGGTTGCCGTTGACAGTCTCGTGCTGGCATTGAGAGGAAATCAGGTTTATAGAGTTAATCGGACAAACGCTTGCGCTCCCGTCCCACCCGCTGGAATATGGCTGCTGGCTCACCGGGCTCCTATACTACAGGATAGTTTGCCGCTGTCACCGTTTCTCGGGTCGTCCGGACAACCACTACATCGAACAATACGTGTCAAACTCCTCTGCAAGATCCTAGGAAACCTTCAGTTAATGTTTCACATTAAGTCTTCAGTTTTTGATACTTGATTTCTATCAATATTAAATTATGGTGATAATGGAGTGTGTAGTTTAATTCTTATGTCGATCATTACGTTCGGGATTTGATCTTTTTTGTTACGAACCCGGAATAAGCGGGCCGAGAACGCCAGACCTAGAACCCGATTGGGGAACGGATGCGGGATCATCTAGATATCAAAAAAAGGAACCGATATCGGTAAAAAGTCAAAATACTATCATGACTTGTGAGACACATGTTATCCCTGCAAATGAAGGAAATAAACAACAAACATGCGCTGATATCACCCATTTCAGTAGTGAACGATCCCAACGGTTAGGGAGTGGATCAACTGTGGCTTCATGGTTACGATCATGGTTAGGGATATAAGGGTCAAGTGTGGGATGTGTGGTTATCATCGCGGTAACTGCGGTTGCTGCCACCGTTGCCCTGGTTATGAAGAGGCTAGATTCCCGGTTTCAGTTTCCATTTGTGGAGGATATAGAATTTTCCAGATCTCTTCAATACCACACCTGAAGTGAAAACGTGGTGTGATGAATGATGGATATGCCTCGGTTGATCCCTGTTGTCGACAAGTGGTTATTGCTTAATGGCATTTATCCGCTGGCTATAATGCCTCATGGAAGGAAAGGAAAAGTCTTTCGATCATGGATTTGAGACGCCTCTGGAACCCTGTTCATGTTCATTCTAACCTTATTTGAACCCACCACACCAACACAATCGTAACCACATGGTTTTCTTTATGGGCTAGACCACCTCGATTATTGCTTTAACCATTAGTATCGAGTAATGGGTCATTAAAGTGGTCCCCATTTGGCTTCCAGCAAAATCTTTCCCAGTGTACACCACGTGGGGAATGACTCTAGTCTCTGTGGTTTGATAGTGTCGCTCTATGGTTTGATAGTATCGCTGATCTGAATGGCCTTGGTGTGAAATGTCAAGTTTACAACTTCACATGAAGAGAAAGCCACGGCAGAGATCATTTCATATGACCTATTACACTTTGAACACCCAAGGGTTCATGAACCAAAACATCAGCTTCTGACTTTGGGTTTAAACGGTCATTTAGAAGTACCGGAACTTCACAATCCGGGGACCGCATATTGAACCCCATCATACGGCGAATAGTTATCCAACAATGCCGAAGACCACGTTGATCTGTGAAAATGAATGATCTTTAATCAAACATGATGTTTGTGACAACTTTATCATGGTTCCGTGGCTCTTTGCATCCTTTCGCCGTATCAAATGTTTAGCTTGATGCTAGGCCTCGAAAAAAAAACAGCAGCTCAAATATGGATTGTTTGTAACCATACTGCTTTCTCGTAGAATCAAGGAAACCAGAAACCCACACCGATGTTCGAACCACTTAACAAGGAAAGGTTTCGTCATCAATCGTCACTTTCATTGACTTGAAATACTTGCAAGGAAAACCACGATGATTCATTTGCTAAACTTCATCCAATTCTTTCAGCTTCAGGCTCTTCTCGCATGCCGTTTACAGTCTCGCCCATGGTCCATCGCTAGTTGGGGCAAATAAGGGAAATGGCGAAGCCCCAAAGGTCCGCCACATCACCGCTGTCGCTGCTACCAACAAGAGTATATGACCACTTATTATAGCAACAAAACAACATTGCTTGCCAATGACAACAGTACCGCTACTTGCATCATTGTGCCTGACAGTTGACATCTGACATGGGTCCAAGCATTGTGAGTATGGGATTTCGGGACAATCAGCACGGATTCATGGCATGGTCTTGGTCAAGGCCAATTGCGAGGCAGGCTCTTGGACTCTAGCAGCGTTGTAGTCTTGGTCACAGGTGTAGTGTTAGTCCTCCGGATCAGAAATCTGGGGGGTATCTTTCATGGTAGAAAGGTCGACTTGTGCTAATATCACACGCATATTTCCAATCGCGTGGCATTGCCCGGAGGATCCCGGAAGGACCCCGGGGGATTCCGGAGGCCGAAAACCGGGTCAAGCTTTTCAGGGTGTCCCACTGTTAAGACTCGTCGCATCCCAAAAATGTAAACATCAAAATAACGAGCTCAATGCCAATGGATGCATAGAAGTGACACCTAGCTATTGTAGATCACACTGCTGGCTTCTTTCCAGGTGGCTTTGATTTTTGTTAGCCCTTGTCCAGGCTGAATAAATCGCAGTTTTCACTTTTTGGAGAAAAAACGCAAAACTGAGAACTAAAATGACGACAAAAAGTCGAAATTTCAGAAAATCGGAACTAAGCGAATTTGGTTTTGAGGCCAATTACTGTATAACATATATTGGCCGCAGTAAACGGTTATTACCTCGATGTATTTCACTCCATCAGTAGTTTTCTTCAACACATTGCAATACCTACATTTGATGCAATCAGCTATGACGTCATTGACCCCATCTAGTCAAGTATACTGGCACCAATACCATGATAATGGGCCTCAGTTGTTTCTACAAGCTGACACATTGGTGATAACGCCATAGACGGTTCTACTGATGAGCTAGTCCCCTACGTCAAACCATATCTGCCCTCCCACACTGCAAACCGTAGTCATTAGAATGGGAACCGCTCCAACTCCAAAAATAACGTCTCACCAGTTGTCTTTTGAACTACGGGCAATCAGTGGGACGGTCGAATCTTCCTTAGTCAGGGGTACGGAGGCACAATGACACACCCATTGTATCTACGAAGTGATGGGCGTGGGAAACGGATAGGTTAGACCGTCACAACGATGGGAAAAGAGACAAATGCGGTAAACAAGCGATTTACGTCCACCAATGGTTGCTACACAGGATCAAGGAACCGTTGATTGTGATTATCTTTTACGTTGTGATTGCTTAGTTACCATTAACTCGTGATCGCGGTGCGGCTAGCCCATCTCATCAAACCCCAACCATGCCTCCGAGAAACCGGCGTAAAATGTGAAGAACCGAGGACTTTTCCTTGATTTCCGACATTTCTAGTGAAGATGAATCTCCCAAGACGACCGTGACCGACACTCAACCGGATATATCATTATCGTGTATCAACATGTCAGTCAAGCACAGTCGATATAGCTCAAACACGCTTTGTCCAAAACCAACCCTCCCCCGTTTTTGCATCGCCTGTCATGAGCCGTTGTTCAGGATGTTGCTGGCCCACTATATGGGCGCCGGTCGTGGCTAAGGACCAGGCTACGGCGTTGTTAGCCAAAGCTCCCGAGGAGGTGAGAGGGTACATTGGGTATTCTTAATACAAACCGTATGAGAGAGCTTTTCCCCTCAAATAGTGATGAAGTGATGCATAATGATTAGTGGGAGACGTGTTATCAACCAACATAGGATTCACCTTGAATTAAGGGATCGTGTTGATCCTTGAGTCTTGTTCATTTCATTCAAGCTTGTTACCATTATTAGTTGCTCTAAGGTGATAGAAATCATTCCTCGAGTCATAGAACTCGGACAGTTACATGTTGGACTCATGAGTTACTTGTCTGATATGCCAATTGATTGGTTAGAGTAGTACATGTGAGAATGGGTTATAGGTCGATTATTACCATACTTTACACCAAAAAAATCGCCACAAATAGACTTTCCGATATCTACGGGCCATGTAGTCACTAAATCATAACAAAAAAATTTTCCTGATTTTTTTTGATGTTTGACATCGACGGCTGGGGTTTGGGGTTTTCACGGATCATCGCGCCTAACCGTAAAATTTGAATTAATGAATATTGCACCATTAAAGGCGGTAAATGGAAATCTAAAGCAACCACTACATTCAAAACGTCTCTATCTTTATAGTACTAGGCCAAAAAGCGTCAATTTCCAAAACTTTTTAGATCCGATTTCATCAGATCTGACGTTTTTTGAGTGCTCTATTTTGCGATTTATTCAGTCAGGTTAGAGGCTTACAGAAAACGGAGCCATCTAGCATGAATCCGGCAGTTTGCTCTATAAAACCCAACTATCACTTTTTTTCATTCGTTGGTATTGAGCTCGCTATTGCACATTTTACGTGTTTTTGGTGCGACCAACCCCTAGGCCAAAATCGACAAAATCGACAAATCGACAAGTTCCGTCAAATTCCGTCAAACTTTGTCTAGGTGAAAAGACCACCGGCTAAAACATAGTAGGCCATCTCAAAGTCACTACCGGGTGGCGTAAACCGTAGTTTTTCTCGCAATACGCGGGGTCAGTGTGAAACAAGTGTACTGGTAAATCAACCATCAACCCATTTAGTGACGGTGGTTGCTTTCATTCGATTCACAAATGTTACAGAAGTAGTAGGAACCGTAATTGAAAGTGCCAGCAATCCGGTATTGTCTCCCTTTATGAACTTCCTCCAACCTTGTTCCTACCGACGCGACCTGATTAAGCAACAGGATAGTGTTAACTATCAAGCGTTCACCCAACCATTACACATTGCTAAATACTTTCAACCACACACTTCATAAATACAAAATTGTTACCGTTACGCCATCAGTTAAGGTTTAATCAGCTTTTAAACGATTGCCAATTTGGAGACCGAGACTTGAGACTCCAAACACCGGAACCTGTATGACCATCAATGTCATGAAATACCCATTAAATCGCGTTAGCAAATGTCATAAAAGACAAACCTCTAATATAATCAGCACAATTGTTATTGTCCGTAAAATGCCCTACATTTCACCTAACTCTTATCATCTTTGTGCGGTGGTTCGACTTCGCGCGATGATGATGCTCCGGGGTTGGCGGGGGTATGCCACCAAGCCGTTCTACATCACCACCCCGATTTTCTACGTCAATGCCAAACCCCACTTGGGTCACTTGTACTCGATGCTCATGGCTGACACTCGTCACCGTTGGGCTCGGCTTACGGGCCCGCTGTTCATGTTGACGGGTACCGATGAACACGGCCTCAAGATCCAAACGGTGGCGGAATCCCAGGGTATCGATCCCAAACAGTTATGTGACCGAGTATCACAAAACTTTAATGACCTTGCTTCCAAGCTCAACGTCGATTATCTGAGGTTTATTCGTACTACTGATCCTGACCATATTGATGCCGTTACTCACTTCTGGCAAACGGTAGCCGCTCAGGGATGGTTATACCAAGGTCAGCATGCTGGCTGGTACCTGGTAAGCGACGAAACGTTCTTTCCTGAGACTCAGATCGAGCCTGGTCCCAATGGTACCATGATTTCCAAGGAAACGCGAAATGTTGTGGTTTACCAGGAAGAAACCAACTGGTTCTTCAAGCTTGGTGCTTTCCAAGACCAACTTATTCAGCACCTTGAAGCTCACCCTAATTTCATCGTGCCGGAGTCGAAATATACTCAGATTTTACGTGAACTCAAACAACACAAACTCGAGGATCTTTCGGTGTCTCGCCCGTCGCTGAGACTCAAATGGGGCATCTCCGTACCTGGAGATCCTAGTCAAAAGATCTACGTGTGGTTTGATGCCTTGGTTAACTACATTACTGCTTGTGGATATCCTAATTTAGGATCGACAGCAGCCCAATGGCCTGCGACCCACATTGTCGGTAAAGATATCGTTCGCTTCCACACCATCTACTGGCCCATTTTCCTCATGGCTGCCAAATTGCCGTTACCGGAACAAGTAGTGGTACACGCTCATTGGCTTAGCGAAGGGTTCAAAATGTCGAAGCTGTTAGGTAATGTCGTGGACCCGATCGATACTTATGAGTATTATGGTGAAGATGCGCTTCGGTTATTCCTTACTGAATACACCAATATCGATGCTGACTCCAACTTCAGTGAGCAGGCGTTTGTCGATACTCGCGATATGTTGATTGGCAAGTACGCTAATCTCATCACTCGTGTCGGTGGTAAAAAGTTCGACATTGCTGGTAGTGTTCGGGACTTTGCCGAGGGTAAATTCGCTGATATTGATGTCAAAATCAAGCAACGACTGCCGCAACAAGCTGACGAGATCATTGCTCTTGGCCACAAGCTTAGACAGCTGGTGGACTCGTTATACGAAGCCATGGATCCTCACATGACGTCATTTGCTCCCAAGAGAGCCCTTCACGAATGGTGGCAAGTATTGGACCAAGCCAATTTATTGTTTCAAATGGGAGAGCCGTGGGCAATTAAGGATGATCCAACTCTTAAAAGTTACTATACGTTTATGGCAGCTGAATCGGCTCGAGTGGCATCGTTGGTGGTAACGCCAATCATTCCGAGATTAGCGGGAGCAATGTTGGACCGGTTAGCCGTGTCTAGCCGAGATATCAGTGCCGCAAAGTTTGGTGGTGATGTTCATTATGGTGACGGAGCCAATAACCCTAAGTTGCACCCATTACCCATTGTTCGGGTTCCTAAGCGGGAAACCGAACCCCAAATCCTGTAAATAGTAAAGACATGATAGTCGCGGACCAATACATCCGAAGTGCAACAAACCCCCATTAATTTAGTCCAACTAAATCTTTTAGACCCTGTCACTCTGACTATATATCAAAATATTGTAAGACATTCAAGTGATCGAAAATATTAAACAAAGGTTTTTAGTTAGTCAAGAGTTTCGGTGACGTTAAGGTAAAATCTCGGAAAAACTACAAGGTCAGTTTGATGTAGGTACAATGTACGATACAAACGGATCATTCCCATCGGGCTTAGGTTTATTGTGACGCAATGTTTATGGCTTTGTGCTATGGTAAGGGTATATCGTCTACGGTACAGTAAATAAACCCCCTATTTGTGCTCCGTGCAAAACCCGCACTCTTTTGTTTTTCCAACCCGTGTAATTGACACAAAATCCTTCACATCGCCGAGCCGAGCCTACAGCTACTACCACCTCTCACTACGTCACCGCGGCACATAGCCTCTAAGGAAAAAAAAGTAAAAACTAGGGTGTTGGGTCGAGGACAAGAACTGTGCGATCAAATGTGCGACAACTGACAACTATTTCAAAAAAGGGGGAGTAAAACCTCGTTTCATAGATGCGCTACGACACCCCGATGCGGTCAGCTGAAACGGGCTTGGCTGAAACCATTGAGGTTCCCCGTCAACTATATAAATCTATCGAATCCCTTTTTTCTGCCCGATTTCGTTCCGCTCTCGCGTCCGCGTTCCTCTGTATGTGCGCGCGTGGCATCAACGATGCACATCTTTTCGACCACCTCACCGAACCACATTTTCCTACGTTAGATGAGTGACAACCCGTATGCCAAACAGCGGGGATCGTCTCCCGCCGGGGGCAGTCATACCGCCTCACTCCAGCGGTCCCAGGAGACGGTGGCGCAGGTGGTGGCCGACTTGAGGACCAACGCCGACGACGGCCTTGCCAACTCCGAAGAAGTGCTGCAACGGCGGATCATCTACGGCGACAATGACTTACAGGGAGAAGAAGAAGACCCCATGTGGAAGAAGTTTCTCCAGAAATTTTACGAAGATCCGTTGATCTTGCTCTTAATCGGGCTGGCGGCGATCTCGTTCTGGATGGGCAACCACGACGACGCCATCCTGATCACCTTGGCCATCTTCATCGTCGTCACCGTGGGGTTTGTCCAGGAATACCGGCTGGAAAAGCTGTTGGAAGCGTTAAATAAACTTGTGCCGGCAGAGGCGAAATTGACGCGACACGGTAACTCCCAAAACGTGCTGGCGCTGACGCTCGTGCCGGGGGACTTGGTGCATTTTGGTCAGGGTGACCGGATCCCCGCTGACGTCAGAATCACCCAGGCCGTCCACTTGACCATTGACGAGTCTAACTTGACCGGGGAAACCACTCCGTTAAGAAAACACGTTGATCCCGTCCAGGGAGACCACCCGGTACTGGAACGGTCGCTGATTGCGTTTATGGGTACTCTCGTCCGTGATGGCCACGGAGCAGGCATTGTCATTGCCACCGGGGCCGACACTGAATTTGGTCAAGTGTTTCAAATGATGAGTGAAATCGAAAAGCCCAAGACTCCGTTACAACAAGCCATGGACAAACTTGGTAAGGATTTGCTGACATTTCTGTTTGTTGTCATTGGCATCATTTGTCTCATTGGTGTCCTCCAGGGTCGGGAATGGTTAGATATGTTCCAGATCTCGGTATCATTGGCGGTGGCCGCCATCCCCGAAGGGTTACCCATCATCGTCACCGTTACCCTTGCCCTCGGAGTGTTGCGTATGGCTCAACGTAAGGCCATCGTCCGTCGGTTACCCCTGGTGGAAACCTTGGGATCAGTCAACGTCATTTGCAGTGACAAAACCGGGACATTGACGCAAAACCACATGACGGTGACCAAGGTGTGGACCACCGACTGCAAGGGGTCGTTCAACTCGCCGTTTTTGAACGTGGAACGTCTCGATGACAACACCCTCGAACACCAACTTACCACCAACATCAAACGGGTGCTCGACTGTGGTAACATCTGTAACAACGCTCGGTTCTCCAAGGAAAGCGACAAGTACTTGGGTAACCCCCTGGACATTGCCTTGATTGAAGTACTTCCGCATTTTGGCCTCGAAGACATTAGAGGCACCAAGGTGAGAACGCTGGAAGTGCCGTTTTCCCTGAGTCGCAAGTACATGGCGGTGGGCGTCCACGGCGGCGACTCGTCCAAGTGTGAAACCTACGTCAAGGGGGCCACCGAACGGGTATTGGCCAAGTGCACCAAGTACTACGACGCTCAGGGTCAACCTCGCGACCTTAACCAACAGATCCGCGACGAAATCATGCAACGCACCGCTGGTCTCGCCGAAGAAGGGTTGCGGGTGTTTGGCTTTGCCCAAAACACCATTAAATTGACCGACGAACCCCACGACCTTATCTTTTGTGGGCTTACGGGGATGAAGGACCCCCCACGTCCCAATGTCCCTGGCGCCATTGCTCGGTTGATGAAAGGGGGTGTCCACGTCATTATGATCACCGGGGACGCTCCCACCACCGCCATGGCCATTGCTAGACAAATCGGCATCCCCGTGGTTAACCCGGAACAGCTGGTACTCATCGGTAGTCAGTTGGATAACATGAGCCCCGAACAGTTAAGTCAAGCCATCCACCACGTGCTGGTGTTTGCCCGCACCACTCCCGAACACAAAGTGCTTATCGTCAAGGCGCTTCAACGTCGCGGCGACGTGGTGGCGATGACGGGGGATGGGGTTAACGATGCTCCCGCGCTTAAGCTTGCCGATATTGGCATTGCCATGGGCAAAAACGGGACTGATGTGGCTAAGGAAGCCGCCGATATGATTCTTGTTGACGATGACTTTTCCACCATCTTGGCGGCCATTGAAGAAGGGAAGGGGATTTTCTTTAACATCCAAAACTTTGTTTCCTTCCAATTATCGACCCTGATTGCTGCATTGACCCTTGTGGCGTTGGCGACGCTCTTTGGGTTACCCAACCCCCTCAACGCCATGCAAATTCTTTGGATCAATATCTTGATGGATGGACCACCGGCACAATCGCTTGGGGTGGAACCGGTGGACCCCGAAGTGATGAAACAGCCGCCGCGAAAGCGCAATGCTGCCATCTTGACTCCCGCCGTCATCAAACGAGTATTACAACTGGCGATCGTCATCATCATCGGTACCACCTACGTGTTTGTCAAGGAGATGAACGACGGCGAAGTGACGGCGCGCGATACCACCATGACTTTCACCTGTTTCGTGTTGTACGACATGTTCAACGCGTTGGCGTGTCGGTCGTACTCCAAGCTGGTATTTGACTTGGGGATCACCACCAACAAAATGTTTAACTTCTCGGTGATTGGGTCGCTTATAGGCCAGCTCTGTGCCATCTATGTACCTTTCTTCCAGCTGATCTTCCAGACAGAGGCGTTGCTGTTGAGCGACTTGTTCCACCTTACCATATTGACGCTGCTGGTGCTTATCGTCGACGAAATCCGCAAGTGGTGGATGAAGCGCCAAGCGGCAGCGGGACACTTTGCCGATTACGGTGTGTAAAATAATAGACGAGTAGACAAATCACCCTAACTTATAGCTCTGTACGACCCTAACTTTTAGCTTTGTACGACCCTAACTATTAGCTTTGTACGACCCATAACTTTTAGCCCTTTACTAGACTACCTTATATCCCTTTACCGGACTAATTTCTAAAGTCACCTATATTGATCTTCTAATCATTTTTTCCCTGCTTTGACTGTAACTCTCCGTTTCTTTAGACATTTGATTAAGCTTGTTTGATTTGTAATTCATTGATAATGTCTCTTTCCTTTAAAATTTGTGCTGAAATATCTAAACAACTAGGTTATTGATAAAAAGCTTTAGCCATAAGGATAATCAAGTATATTTGACTATTAATGATCCTTTAATCGACACTTTCAACTCCCTTTACTGTTTCAGTAGTCAATAGTAATAAAGTGACACATAATGGATAGTGGGAGACGTAATATCGATCAGCATGACGTAGATCATTGCTGGAGCCAGAAAAGTGTAATTGTGTATTGTTCGATACATCAGTCACTTCATTGGCATGCCAATTGACTGGTCAGTCCAGTATAAGTGTCAATAAGTTATATGTCGGCTATTACAAAATTTTACACCAAAATAATCGCCTAAAATAGGCTTTCCGGTATCTACCAGTCATGTAGTCACTAATCCATAACAAAAAAATTCTTGTGATTTTTTTTGATGTTTGACATCGACGGCTGGGGTTTCGGGATTTCTGGGATCATCGCGCCTAACCGTATATGACGTAACCACAATTAATCGACGAAAAATGCACCATTAAAGGCGGTAAATGGAAATCTGAAACAACCGTTGCATTCAGCACGTCTTAATCTTTATAGTGATTGCCTAATGAGCCTCAATTTCGAAAATCTTTGGAAACCGATCTCATGCGATCTGACGTTTTTTAAGTCCTCTATTTTGCGATTTACTCAGTCGAGTCAAAGGCTTACAGAAATCAAATCCATCTAACAAGAAGTCAGCAATTTGCTCTATAAGACCCAAGTATTGCTTTTCTGCTTCTATCGGTATTGAGCTCGCTATTGCACAGTTTACGTGTTTTTGGTGCGACCAACCCCTAGGCCAAAATCGACAAAATCGACAAATCGACAAGCTCCGTCAAATTCCGTCAAACTTCGTCTAGGTGAAAAGGCCACCGGCTAAAACATAGTTAGCCATCTCAAAGTCGCTACTAACTAGCGTAAACCGTACTTTTCTCACCATTATATGTGTCATTAGTGAAGGACGAGAACACTATTTAGACTGTGAGATTACACCCTTAAGAAGTCATTATTGGAAATCTGAAACCGCCATTACCTTTGAAATGCCCCTAATTATCAGAGATGATGAAAATTGAATTCTAAAGGATTGTGGTTTGTCGGTCAAGATACCATCAAGCCCTCCACGCCCACAATGATGGTCGTGCGCAGCACAAAAACTCAGACCCCACCAAATCCCACGGCGATCGTCCTGGTGGTTGTCCTGGTGGTCGTCCTGGTGGTTGTTGTTAATGTGGCCGTCATTGGGATCTACAATATGCCCATCTTCCTGTCTCATTACGTCTATGTACATCACAAGCCCACAATCTCCTCAAACAACCAATTGCAAGTAAAGTCGAGTAAATCACGATCAATTTAAATTCATCAAGGTAAAGACTACATCAGGTAATATTTCTAGTAATCAATATCTAGCTTATTCCTTCAAGTGTTGTTGCTTCCCTTAGGCATCGTCACCATCACCTTTCGCACTGATCTGATCCCGCACTTACCGCTACGATGGGAAGCCAACAAGTGACTCAATTACTTCAAGGTGAGCTATCGGTGCCCCAAGTAATTGAGCTTATTCCTACAGTATGGCCCGGAGCCGATGATCCGACCCAATTGGCCATTGTTGCCAGTCTCCAGCTGGTTCTGGGACTCGGTACCGTCACCACCACCTTGAGCTTACAAACCGAAGCTAGTGTGGCCCAACTGTTCCTTGCGGTAATGGAACGACTAACGGCAAACTTATCTCAAATTCCTGTGTCTACTCCAGCTCAGAGACGAGAGTTTGATAAGCTTATCTGGCGTGGTAAGGTGGTACTGGTAGTTAACGAGATTACCGTTAAATACTCACTAACCTCGCTGGTGACATTCTCCGGGTTTATAGCTCAGTGGCATACGTTAGAAGGATGTGAAGAATACGTGGCATCAATCCTTCTGCTGGAACCCACGACCTATTTCCAATGGGCACTTGCTACTCCACAAAATTGGCTTCTGGTACTGACCATCTACCCCAGGCTTAACTCACCAACCAAGACTCGTTTTAATCAACAATTACTACGTTACATCAATGGATCCATCACTGAGGTCCTGGCGCCAGCGTGGTATCTGATTATCACCTCAATTAACCCTACTTTGGATGTGGCTACTGCCAAAGTGGTGGTTGACCTTGGTGCCACCTCGCCATGGTCATCAGCTCAATGGCTATGTGCAGTGACTGCTCCGTTCATTTCCACTGGGGTTATCACCAATTTATTGGCCTTATGGTCTCCTCACGAGTATGTGGCTGCGCAAAGAGTCCACACGGCATTACTTGTGTATGTGGCGTATGGCTTGCCTCAGGAAGCAGTCACTCGACTCATGCACTCACCGGAGTTTGTTGAAGGTGTTTCCGCTCACTTGTCGCTGCTTACTGCTCCGGTAAAGCTACTAGCCATCTCGTTAGCCAATAAGCTTAGTGATATTGCTGGCCAACCCCGGATCTTCGAAGTTGAAGGTGATAATGATATTGACTCTCTTGAACCAATCAAAACATCATCAACAATCCCTCTCGACGAGGCATTAACTGTGATTAATAAGGTCAACACCTCAGGTTCAGCGATGACGTCATCGGAACAAACCATGACCACCACCAATACCTCGCCCCATGCCATGGTGCTGCCGTTAGATAATAAAGCCACCACTACGGCTCGACCTCGGTTCATTAAGGATCTTGTGGATTATCTTTCCGTTGATAGTTCCAAGAAAGATGCTTACGAAATGGTGCGTACGGCTTTGGAAATTGGACCAACATTAATCCGTCAGAAACCCGCTTCAGAGGTAGCATTTTATGCCGATACGTTATTTAAAGATGTGGTGGGATTGGGCAACCAGTATAATGATGGTGATTTCGTCCAGTGGCGTCTCCAAGTGTTGATTGCTATATTAGTCAAGTGTCCCGAAACCGTTCCTACCGTGGTCAAACTCATTGCCCAAGGAGACTACTCGTTACTGCAACGAATGCAAATGCTTACTGCTTGCTCGATGGCGTGTCGGGAGCTTCGGGGACTTGATGATCCCGCAACAACGCTGGCATTTGTCCCTAAAGATTTCCCCAGTGAACGACTCCCCGAACACATCGATGCCTTATACCAACAGAAAGCTCTCTCTGAAGTACAACAAGCAGTCATGGACCATCGCAGTCACCAGGCTCGCGACGAAATTACCGATTCTGCTCTTTCGGGAGCTGGCAAAGTGGTGCGCGTGCTGAAACGCCTCGAACACCAACGCCAATTGAAAGACCAACCACAAAACCGGTTCAGTCAGGTAAGCAACCGGCAGTTCTTCTTCCCCTTGGTGGCATTATGGCACATTGTCGATGGCCGTGTCGATATTGGTGATTATTCTGCCATTTTCATTGGTCATTACCTTACCACGTTAGCGCTTGTTCTTTCGTGTGGATTCCCTCTGAATGATTACTCGGAAGCAACCAAGGAATGGTTTGGTGTGGCCGCTGATTTAGCGGCTCAGGAGCTTAATGAATCGCCGGTAGTGGAAGCAGTGGCTACGGGGATTATGGTGGTGATTGACCTGCAAGATGCCGAAGTGCTCGTGCTGCTTGTCGGACCGGAACTTGCTCTGGTGTCGACATGGTTGATGCTGGTATTCGAAAAAATTATTGATGAGAGAGTTCGTCTGGTGGTGGCAGGAGCATTAATGGCACTTAATGAAATTAATCTGCTGTTTGAACGGAGCTTAGCCAACCAACTTAACGGGTTTTACTAGGTCATCTAATAGCTTTACTAACGATAGCTTCCCTTTTAATAGAATTAGTCACATTGACAACTCGAACCATCAAACTTTTAACGCGCCGACTTATCGTAAGTACTTGTTCCACTAGTAGCTTACACTAAGTGATTGCTATCACCTTTCATACAACTTTTTTCTGTCCCAAAGTTTACACTTTTCTTGCGATAGTGCACAATCTTAGAATTATTCCCAACCACGATTGGGTATCACCACATATACGTAATGATCCGACTGTATGATACTACAATCATCATCATGATACAGTTACTCAAACCAAACACTAGTCCCTACACTTCACTACTTTTGTAAGCCGCGTAACCTGTTTCGGATGAGGTAGCCGTTTCGATCAATACCAACAACACTGCCGTCGAGCGTTGATGGCTCGTCACAAGCGGAAAAAAGCAACCATGGCAATATGCACCATTTAACTAGGACTAACCGACGACAAATGTGAAACAAACAATAGCCTTAGCCTTTGCCACAGAAGTTTCATTGGGTAATTCACCTCGCAACCACTTGTAGCCTGTCAATTAATAGTCAACCGTTGCCAAGGTGTCTATAGTCTTGGTCGGGTCGGCACAACCATTCCATCCAGATGCCGAGAACTCCGCAAAAGCCCCTCTCGGCTCGGCTCATGGCTTATCATCGCTGACTTGCCAGGGGTACACCTTAATCACCTTGAAAGTCGGCAAACCTTCGCCAATCTAATGTAGTTTAGCCCCAGGTACAGATGGTTCCTGGTGGCAGCTCGCAGGCGAGTGTAGCACTAGGGAATTGCCACGGGGCTAACCGGTACCACTCGAGCTAAATTAGGCTATTGTCGGATGAATGTTTACCCGATTATAGTAGGTTTAACCTCGGTTTAAGTCAAAGCTTGTCCTTTGTGTGTGGTTGGTGTTGAGACGTTATCGTAAATAATCCCCGGAATCTCACGATAGCAGCAGGGTGGATCTCGATAGGCGTGGATGCGACACCCGGGGTTTTTTCGCTAGGATCGTGCTTCCGTCTCAAAGCGGCAGACCCTGAACGGTTTAGGGCAAAGTGCGCCCGTTTTCGTCGCGCGTTAGTCAGGTACCAGGCACCGCGGGCGCACGGGTACGTCAAAGTTTACAATCGGCAAATAATAATAACACCGTGTCACCACAACCAACCATAGACTGAAGTTGAGCGGTTCAACTTGTTAGGGACCATAGTATATTCCACCCTACGTAGTTATCTTTAGTATGACTAAAATCATCCTTATCTTTAGGGCTGTTTCGCAGGCTATCTTGTAGATATCAATCACTATCTTCGTGGCGGACCACAAAATCTAGACGACGATGCATCTGGCAAAATAAGCTTCAAACGAAAGTTACCGAAAGTATCGATCCAGGGGTACAATCGAGACCACCACCACCACCACAGCCTCGTCGAATTCGTGGTATAAATATCCCTCGACCGTCGCTTCCAGTTTACTCTTCTTCACAACACAAACTCACTCTTCCAATGCAATTCAAGACCCTCACTACCCTCGCTATTGCCTCGTTGGCCGTCGCCTCTCCCATGGCTTGCCAAGACGGCTCCTGCCACGAAGGCGGCGTCCAAGGCGGCGCCCAAGGTGGAGCTCAAGGCGGCGCCCAAGGTGGTGCTGGCGGCTCCACCACCGTTGTTGAAGAGGAACAAGGTGGCCAACAACAACAAGGTGGTTCTCAAGGTGGCATGAACAACCCCTTGGGTCCCGTTGGTGCCATTGCCGCTGCCATCTGGGGTTGTGCCATGTCGATCTTGGGCACTGCCTAAATGATGACGAAAAGGTCCGGGATGCTGACCCCGTTTTGTCAATGTCAATACACAAAAATACCCCAAGAAACCTGTAGTGTCTAGTGCAACCTAACGCGAGGAATCCCGAGTTATCTTTAGGATGAAACCTAAGAATGGTACCGTGATTGATGTAGTGATTGATTACTATGATTTTTCATGGTAATTTACAGTAGACAATGACCTAATAATTGTCTGGTTATTGGTAATTGTCTGTTTTTAATGTGTGGGGTCGAAGGCTTGATGATCGCGTGTACTTTGGGGCGGAATACTCGGTTATAGTGAAAAACACCCACAAACACGAATAGTACCATTAAAATTGGAGTGCACATGGTGATTCACAAGATAGTGTTTTAGGAAAGACACTTCCACGTGGTTTACACGTATACAACACTTTACCAAACAGTTATAATATTATCTACTACAAATGTTAAAGTAAATGACAAATGACAATAGAAACCAATAGCATCGGTCGAGCGTAGCAACCCTCTCAAGTGTTTATTTTCATCTTCCCTAATGCTATTTTTCACATTTTAAAGGCTGACTAGTGCATATGCATCGTAAAAGTCCACTCGACGGTGTTCACCGCCTCGAACTAACCAAACCCACCCTGGGCGATTTTGGCTGCGAAAACGGAACTTTCGACCATGTGAACCACTCCGTAATATGGCAATCAATAACTATAAATACTCCATGACTTTCCCCTTGGTTTTCTTCATCAACACACACTCGCTTCTAACAATGCAATTCAAGACCCTTACCACCATCGCCATCGCCTCGTTGGCTGTTGCTTCCCCCATGGCTTGCCAAGACGGCTCTTGTCAAGAAGGCGGTGTCGTCCAAGGTGGCGCTCAAGGTGGTGCCCAAGGCGGTGCTGGCTCGACCGTTGTCTACCAAGAAGAACAACAAGGTGGTGCCCAAGGTGGTGCTCAAGGCGGTGCTCAAGGTGGCATGAACAACCCCTTGGGTCCCATTGGTGCCATTGCCGCTGCCATCTGGGGTTGCGCCATGTCGATCTTGGGTACTGCTTAAGCGGTTTCCAATCTATATACCGATTAATACCACAATTCTTATTAATTAGGTGTAGAATGATCCCAGGTTATACCACTTGACTGTTTTAGAGAGCCAGTCATAATTCTTGAAAGAAAGGAATGCAAATTATTAGGCTTGATTCTGAACGAGTCAATTCATTCACAAACTAATGACTGTTGTTATCGTACTGATAGTGTGAGATGGCTAACATCATACTGCGATAGTTATAGCACCACTGAATGACAATAGCTCAGTAGTATGGTCCAAATACTTTTGTATGGGTATTCTACCTACTCAAGGTAGGGACGTTGGTGCCAAAAGTCATCACGAATGATATCACAGTGTAACGTCTTAATTTCAGCCTTGCGGCGTTTCTTCTGTTCCCGTTGCTTTTGTCGATCCAGCAATTCCTGCTTCAAATCAGGTTCGGCGTCGGTATACTCTCGCACGAGCACCGTACCCTTTTTATACATTTCCGGTTCGTTGTTGTAGTTGATGCCAAACTCCTGAAACAAGATCTCATTCTTATCGGCAGCCACTGTCCCCATGAGCTTTTGTTCTGCTTGTTGTGGTGTGAGTCCTCCTCGTTGCACTAATGTCCAGAAAGTGGTATTGTACAAGTTATTAATATGACAATCGGCCTGGCGCCAACTGAAATAGTCTCTAACCACCTGGAAATTAGGGTAGACAACCGCCCGACAGTCAAATTGAGGAAGCCGCTCGTGATCGAGGGGTTTTTCGGGGAACAATTGCGTCCACCAGTAGTAGTACTCGGTGGTGAATGCCAGAGCGAATGTGGTGATAAGTTTCATCTCTCGCCGTTCGTAAAGATCACACAGTTTGCGGAGTAAGAACGAGTACTCATCAGAGTCCCCATAGGCCATCAGCACATCGGGATACTTGGTCATCACCAGGAGAGCGGCCTTGTTCATCACCTCGAGAGCCCGAGCGTCGTTGGGCTTATCAAAGTCGTAGTGAGCCAGAAACTTGTGGAACCCCTTGCCATCGACTCGGAGAACAATGTAGGTATCGGGAAGAAGGGGGTTTTCCCGCTCAAATAGCTTGACGTATTCGAAGCGTGAGTTAGCCATAAGTGCGAAGTGAGATGGATGGTGGTGTTTGGAAATGAAGACATTGGGGAATGATTACAAGTGACGAGTTTTACGAATTGAACAGATAGAGGGATTGTCTAGGTTGTGATGATGGTAAAGAAGATGGATGAAGGTGATGGAATTATGGGGGCTTGATTAGTTAATCATGAGATGAGGGAGAAGAGTAGGAAGAATAATAGTATAAAAAATCCAGAAAAATACCTTCAAAAGCTAGTTGTAATAGAAATGAGTTGGTAAACGGTTGATGATGTTTTTGGGTCGGTACGGGCTTAGTGGTAGGAGATTGGTAAAGGGCTAATTTGTTAGTTGTCGCAGCACCGATGTTTCTTCCCCGGGCCCGCAACCGGGCATCGACGATGATGAGTGCGAAAACCCATCCCACCTCATCGCATCCATCATGACCCGGGCCCAGTTTCGGACGCTAGAGCGTGAACGGCGGTTCCAGAACCCGCCCAAGGACAAGCTGGCGTTCCCGCTTCTCCAGCAGGCGGTTCAGCCCCACATCGGCTCCTTCGACGCCCTCACCGAAGGTCCCGATGGTGGTCTTCTCAATGTCGCCGTCAAGGATATCGGCGTCAAAACGGTGTTTTCTCTGGCCTCTGACTCCCGCAGAGGTAACAAATTGTCCATGTGGGTCGAGTCGGTGCAGATCCTGAAGCCCCAAGTGGTTACCGGGGACACCGTCCAAGTGGATCGTCGGTTGATGCCTGCCGAAGCTCGTGAACGAATGACGCTGTACCGGGGGCTGATGACGATGAGAGTGAAGTGGAAAGTCAACGACGGTGAAGTGCATACTGAAGTGAGAGACGCCGGGTTCCTCCCGATCATGCTCCAGCTGAACCGGTGTCAATTACGGGGAATGCTGCCCGATGAATTAGTCAAAGCCAGAGAAGAACTGGACGAGTTGGGGGGTTACTTCATCGTTAACGGGATTGAAAAGTTGGTGCGGATGCTTATTGTTCAGCGCCGCAACCATCCCTTAGCTCTCATTCGTCCTTCGTTCGCTAACAGAGGTGCGCTGTACACCAAGTACGGGGTGCAAATACGCAGTGTTCGTAAGGACCAGACTTCCCAAACTAATGTCGTGCATTACTTGGACGATGGGAATGCTACCTTCCGGTTTTCGTGGCGCAAGAACGAGTATTTAGTCCCTGTGGTCATGATCCTTAAAGCTTTGGTGGAGACCAACGATCGCGAGATTTTCGATGGTATTGTCGGTGCTGACACTTCCAACTCGTTCCTTACCGACCGGCTTGAACTCTTGTTGCGTACGTTCAAGCAATACCAATTATACGGCCAACAGGAAACGTTAGCCTACTTGGGGGATAAGTTCCGGGTAGTGTTTGGCGCTCTGGAAGACGAGCTGGACGTCGAAGTGGGGAAGCAAGTGCTTGACCGCATTGTCCTTGTCCACTTGTCCAACCCCAGAGACAAGTTCCGCATGCTTTTGTTCATGATCCGCAAGCTCTACTCGTTAGTCGCTGGCGAGTGTGCTCCGGACAATCCCGATGCCGCCCAGCACCAGGAAGTGCTCTTGGGAGGGTTCTTGTACGGGATGATCATCAAGGAAAAGATCGACGAGGTGTTGCAGAATTACAAGCTCCAAATCACCCTGGACATCAATCGGGGGATGGCAGTGTCGTTTACGGAAAAGTACATGAAACGAGTGTTTACTCGGGTCCCGGAAGACATTGGCACTAAGTTACAGTACTTCTTGCTGACGGGTAACCTTGTGTCGCAATCGGGGCTCGATTTGCAACAGGTTTCCGGGTATACCGTGGTTGCAGAAAAGATTAACTTCCACCGGTTCATTGCCCATTTCCGTATGGTCCATCGTGGGTCGTTCTTCGCTGAGTTAAAGACTACTACTGTGCGGAAGTTGTTACCCGAACTGTGGGGTTTCTTGTGTCCTGTCCACACTCCCGATGGGCTGCCGTGTGGTTTGTTGAACCATTTGGCTCACAAGTGTCTTATTGCCACTGAAGAATCGGACGTGCTGGCAGTTCCCGCTGCGTTAGCCGCTTTAGGGGTTTCTCCGGCTCTGGCTCATGCTGCTGGTCCTGACGTTGCTTGTGTACAATTAGATGGTAAGATTGTGGGTTGGACTTCTCACGCTCAGGCCAAGATTGTTGCTGATACCTTACGGTTCTGGAAAGTTGAGGGGAGCCATAATCTTCCTCGCGACCTTGAAATTGGGTACGTGCCTCCGCTGACTAAGGGGCAATACCCTGGTCTCTATTTGTTTGGTGGTATCGCCAGAATGATGAGACCCGTGAAATACTTGCCTACGGGAGATATGGACATTGTTGGTCCCTTCGAACAAGTGTACATGGACGTTGCCGTGGTTCCTGAAGAAGTGGAGAATAACGTCCACACTCACGTCGAATATTCTCCCACTAACATCTTGTCGATCTTGGCTAACTTGACTCCGTTTTCCGACTTTAACCAATCCCCAAGAAACATGTACCAGTGTCAAATGGGTAAGCAAACCATGGGGACTCCCGGGGTCGCTTTGGTCCATCGTCTGGACAACAAATTGTACCGGTTGCAAACGGGACAAACCCCCATTGTCAAGGCCAACTTGTACGATGATTACGGCATGGATAACTTCCCCAACGGGACCAACGCTGTTGTCGCGGTAATCTCCTACACTGGGTACGATATGGACGATGCCATGATCATCAATAAGCTGGCTGACGAACGAGGCTTTGGCTATGGTACCGTTTACAAAGTGGAAAAGGTTAATGTTGCTACTACCAAGCACAGCGGCCAACCCATCACTTGTCACGTAGGCTTTGGTGATGACGAATGGCCTCAGGAATGGCGGGAACACTTGGACGAAGATGGGCTTCCGTTAATTGGTTCTAAAGTGGAAGAAGGCGACCCTATCTGTGCCTACTACGACGAGACTGCGGGTCGTACCAAGGTCAAGACCTACCACTCGCTGGAACCGGCGTACATTGACGAAGTCAAGTTGCTTTACCCTGACACGTTTTCGACGGAAATCCAACAATTTACCATTAAATACCGTGTCACCAGACAACCGATTATTGGCGATAAATTCTCCAGTCGGCACGGGCAAAAGGGGGTGTGTCTGCGGAAATGGCCCGCAGTCGATTTGCCGTTCTCCGAGCTGGGAATCCAACCCGATGTCATCATTAATCCCCACGCGTTCCCGCTGAGAATGACGATTGGGATGTTTGTCGAGTCGCTTGCGGGTAAGGCCGGGGCGATGCACGGGATTGCCCAGGACGCTACGCCGTGGAAGTTTAGTGAAAACGATACTCCTGCTGATTACTTTGGTAAGCAATTGTTGGCTGCTGGTTACAATTACCATGGTAACGAGCCCATGTATTCTGGGGCCACTGGGGAAGAGCTCCGCTGTGATATCTATATCGGGGTGGTTTACTACCAAAGATTGCGGCACATGGTGAACGATAAGTTCCAAGTGCGGTCTACTGGTCCCGTTAACTCGCTCACTATGCAACCAGTTAAGGGTCGGAAACGGCTGGGTGGTATTCGTGTGGGGGAAATGGAAAGAGACGCTCTCATTGGTCACGGCACACTGTACCTCTTACAGGACCGATTGCTCAACTGTCTGGACTACACCCAGCTGGCGATCTGTCGTCTGTGCGGGCTGATCTTGACCACGCAAACCCTGGTGCCGCGAGTGGGGTCGATGGCGCTGGTGAGATGTCGCCGTTGTTCGGTGCCGTTGGAGACTTACCAGGACAAGCTTGGCTACGCCCCCGAGCTGGATATCTGGGAGGACGGCACCGGCACCAAGTTTGTCGGGGGCGACAACACCACCACCGTGGCCATTCCGTTTGTGCTTAAGTACTTGGACTCGGAGTTGTCGGCGATGGGGATCAAGATGACGTATAACGTCGACCCCAAGTAAACTGCATTTGACTAGGGTTTCGGACCCCATTTAAAGAAAATTATATATAACCTTGTAATAGACATGTGAAGAATCGATGGTCACGTAGGATCGTTAGACTACCTATATAGCCAGAGCCAAAGGAACACATATATAGCCAGAGCCAACGGACACGGTTGTTGCGAGAATTATCAATCTTTACAAGAACGATGTTGTTGCTGGAATCAAATTGACTCTAAATGTGAATAGTCAACCACACGGTTGTTGCGAGAATTAATCATTATTTTTGTTAGTATCAATGGACGCTGTTGTTGCAAGAATTATTTGATATCAATTTCAAGTTGATGGACACGGTTGTTGCGAGAATCTCATGACATTGTTAGTATCGATGGACACTGTTGTTGCAAGAATTATTCAGTATTTATGATGAATAAATGGACATGGCTGTTGCGAGAATCATTCAAAGTTGAGTTAATAAACGACAATGTTGTTGCGAGAACTATTCAATATTTATGTTGAATCAATATACACGGTTGTTGCGAGAATTCTTCAATATTATTGTTGAATTATTAGGCACTGTTGTTGCGAGAACCATTTAATATTTATGTTAAGTTGATTGACACGGTTGTTGCGAGAATCATTTAACATTGAGTTCATGAATGACACTGTTGTTGTAATGTTATAATTAATGGACGACAATGTTGTTGCGAGAACCAACCAATATTATTGTTGAATCAATAAACACGGTTGTTGCGAGAACCATTCAATATTAATGTTGAATCAATAAATACGGTTGTTGCAAGAATTATTCAATATTGATGTTGAATTGATTTGTTGTGAGAACCATTCAATATTAATATTGAATTGATGGACACGGTTGTTGCGAGAACCATTCACCATTAATGTTGAATTAAGGGAAACGGTTGTTACCAAAACCATTCAATATTAATGTTGAATTGATGGACACGTTGCTGAAATATACCATCACCACAATGGACAGTGTTTAACGGTACTGGTGCTGCGAGAATCAACAAGTGTTATATTTGTTGGTTTCTGACGATAATGTTGTTGTAGGAATCAATCATGACAAAGCTGTCAACACCAATGGTTGCAGAGATCCATAAAAGTCATATGAGTTCATATCTGTATCAACCGAAACCGTAATCGCAAAAATCATCCGGAACTCGGAGTACCATTATGGTATTAGAACCAAACCATCAATAAGGATGCCAACCTCACTTTAATGACTGATATTGCAAAAATCAAGGCAGATTATTGATTACCTGGAGAATTTGCAGCTACCAAATCACCAGAATTCCAATAATAACAATCCCTGTGTATAATTCAGGTAACCTAGCATAGACAATGTCGTGGGGTACCGTCAAGGTGGCCGGAAGCAAAAGTAACGTGCAACTCCGACGACGATGACCCCTGAATTTCCATGTGTCAACAGGACTTAGCGATTAGGGGGTTATTTCCTCGAATAAAAAAGGGTCCGACCTGGGGAACATCATTATGAATACGACAAGCATCAGATACTAGTGGTAGCTAGTGTCATCACCCTCAATAAACCGTGTTGCATTAGTCCTCGTATCACCCTTGGGTCGAAGAGGCCCTAGTGTAGATGATGGGGTTACGATACTTCTGCTGAGCCTCGAAGCCTGTCGCCTATTTCGGTTACAAGCCTGTCATAGCAATAGCATAGCCTTCATCGATTTCAACATTACCAACCTTTCAAAGCCATCATAGTGTAAATCGAAGTGGCTTAGTCGCAATACCAATGGTTACATTGTTAAAAAAAAATTCACGTTCTCCGGAGCCGTGGAGTTATCGGCTTCATGACGTAAACTCCGGTCGTAATTGGCTCTGCCCCCCTCGTTAAAGCATGATTCGGCTACGCCTCGAAACATTACCGTTTTGTCACCCTAATGGCAAAAGCCTCCCACCTAAACGAGAAATCACAGGAAAAGCAAACGGTGGCTCAATGAGTAATCAAGGAGACAACAATAGCGACAAATAGTGAAAAGCTTGTGACTTTACAATGGAATAAAGTGTGGCGACATTTGCTTCATCCCTTGGGAGTTTTATGTGATTGTTAAACGCCGTGGTCGTCAATCGTCACAGTGGCTAATCTCCGCCCCCCACAGATAAACCTAAGTCGACACCTGTGACACCTGTCGGTGACTGAACCATGCGCCGGCGACTGAAACCCCTGCCGGTGACTGATCACTTTTGTCGACGTTATGGGGCATTTTCCGAATGGTGCATGGCTATCTCCGGATCATGAATGGGTTTTCTCCGCTAGATGCGTTTGCTAGTCATACTAGCGGGCTGAGCGAGAAAACACCCGTGCAGCACCACCAACCCATCTCATCGCCAGGATGTAGGCTAATGTATGAGTAGTGGTAAACGTAGTAATAATCAAAGCCATAATGACTCTATATTGATCAATCGATTAGTTTCGGAGGATATCCATATAATATGTTGGATACTTGGTTAAGTCCATGGGGTGGCGGACATTTTTCTCTTACCATGGACGACATTCCCCAGCTTGTCGAAGAGCTCCCTCCCGACTTCAAATTCACCCACAAGGAAGACGTGGCTGAGCTTCCAGTCAATGTTGACAAGAAGATCCCCATCACCATCATTACTGGCTACTTGGGCAGTGGCAAACTGACTCTCCTCGAGACGATTCTGAAGAACGCCCAGGGTAAGCGCTTAGCCATCATTTTGAACGAGTTTGGCGACTCGGCGGTGATTGAAAAGAGTGTTACCATCAAGGACCAAGCAGACACGGTGGAAGAATGGCTTGATTTGGGTAATGGCTGTCTCTGTTGTACCGTCAAGGATAATGGCGTACTTGCCATCGAACGACTCGTAGAAAAGAGTCGAGGCAAAATTGACTATATCCTTCTTGAGACCACAGGAATTGCTGATCCCGTACCCATTGCTAAGATGTTTTGGCTTGACGATGGCCTCGCTCTGCTGATTTATATCGATGGCGTGGTTACAGTTGTGGACAGTGAGCACATTGTGCGGTGTCTAGACGATGTGGGAGGTCACTGGCATCGAGAACATGGTCATACCAAACAGGCTCAAGGAGTGGAGGGAGAGGACGAGCCAGAGGACGTGACCACAGCTCACCTTCAGCTTGCCATGGCCGATGTGGTATTAATGAACAAAGCTGATCGCGTTGATGACTCCCAAATGGCAATTGCTGAGAACCGAGTTCGGGCCATCAATCTGGTGGCTCCGCTTTACCCTACGCTGTTTGGCGACATTGATCTCAACAAGATCTTGGATCTCCATGCCTTTGAACAATCGCGAGTCGATGAACACCAGGGCAGCTTCCACGACGACCGAATCAACACTGTGACGCTTGAATTCGCCTTTTTAACTGAGGACAGTCAATGGGACCAATTCGAAAAGTTTCTCCAGGATTTATTATGGCAAGATGAAGTTGAAATCCATCGAGTTAAGGGACTTGTAGTCCAACAAAACGGAGATGGAAAAGACCCGGTGGTGAGAGTGATCCAGGGAGTAAGAGACACTTACGATATTCGAGACGGCATGCTATTAGACGGGGTCAGTGCCAATAAGGTGGTGTTCATTGGTAAACAGCTCGACCACCACCAATTGTCGCGCCGGTTGCAACTGCACATGAGCCCCGCCCAGTAAACTCCGCTACCGGCATCGAACAGTTTGGGCAATCGCCGCCATGCACGCCACGGGAGTTATCGGAGTCCGGGAAAAACCTGGAGTGCAGCGCCGGCATCTAGAATTTTGCTCCCCATGCGGAGAGGCGCCGGTCGGAGTGTACTGAACGGTTGCCGGCTACCGTTTTTTCGCCTCGCCAAAAGCAGTTATGCATGCTAATTCACATGGCAAGCGGGGTTTAGCATTAAATATATATATAACCATCAGATCATCCTATTCTAGAGTTTTTTTTATTAGCATACACCTTTACTTCAATCGACAATGTGGTGGGTTTACCTTTTAGCTGCGGTTGTCGCCTACGTCGTGGGGACCCGCATCCAGTTGTGGCACCTTCGTCGCAAGTATGGAGCCAAAGATTTCCAATACAAGGACTCCGATGGCATGTTTGGCTTTTACATGTGGTACCCGTTGTTGCAAGCGAAAAAGACCGGTGATGCTGTGGACTTTGGCGAGCAAATGTTCCGTAACAAGAACGGAGACAACATGACCACTTTCTCCCAAAAAGTCATGGGAAGAACGTTGGTAGTGACTAAGGACCCGGAAAACATCAAGCTGATGCTTGCCACCAACTTTAACAAGTACGCCTTGGGTGAACGCCATGAATTCTTGTTGCCGTTGCTTGGGGATGGTATTTTCACGCTTGATGGTAATGGGTGGAAACACTCGAGAACGATGTTGAGACCGCAATTTGCTCGGGAACAAGTGGCTCACGTCAAGCTGTTGGAACCGCACGTACAAGTGCTTGCTAGACACATTCGTAAGGCTCAGGGGCAACCGTTTGACTTGCAAGAGTTGTTTTTCCGGTTAACTGTTGATTCAGCTACCGAATTCCTTTTTGGTGAATCGGTGGAATCTCTTCGTGACGAACTGCTTGGCTACTCCAAGGAGCTGATGGACCACATCCCGGGAAAGCGGGACTTTGCCGAGGCGTTCAACACGTCGCAGAACTACCTCAGCAATCGGGCGTTGCTCCAGAGCTTCTACTGGTTGATCAACAACAAGGAGTTCAGAGACTGCAACGCCGTTGTCCACAAGTTTTCCGACTACTACGTTAACAAGGCTCTCCAAATGCTGCCCGAAGAACTCGACAAGGCGTCGCTTGGTGGCTACGTGTTCTTGTACGAATTGGCTAAAAACACCCGTGATCCCAGAGTGTTGCGGGATCAGCTGTTGAACATCTTGGTTGCGGGTCGTGACACCACGGCGGGGCTCTTGCTGTTTATCTTTTTGGAATTGGGACGTCTGCCGGCGATCTGGAACCGGTTGAGAGAGGAAGTCGAGACCTACTTTGGGCTTGGAGACGAAGCGAGAATCGAGGAAATCACTTTCGAATCGTTGAAGCAATGTGAATACCTTAAAGCGGTGATCAACGAAGCGTTGAGACTTTATCCTAGTGTTCCTCGTAACATTCGCTACAGTACCGAAACCACCACTTTGCCTCGTGGTGGTGGTCCCGATGGTCAGTCGCCGTTGCTTGTGCCCAAGGGTGCTGGTGTGCTTTACTCGGTGTATGCCATGCACCGGGAACAGCTGATCTACGGTAAGGACTCGTACGAGTTCCGTCCCGAACGGTGGTTCGAACCCGAGACCCGTAAGCTCGGCTGGGGGTTCTTGCCGTTTAATGGGGGTCCCCGGATCTGCTTGGGACAACAGTTTGCCCTTACTGAGGCGTCGTACGTCACCGTGCGGTTGATCCAGATGTTTTCCAAGATTCATCGCATTGACGAGACCTACCCGCCCAAGAAGGCGACCCACTTGACGATGCTGGTATTCGACAAGTTGGAGGTGACGATGACGTGATGACTAGTAATGAGTATTTATAGTAACCATTCCGGGGTCGTGGCCCCAATCGTGATTGAATCAAGTGTAGCGAAGAGACAGTAGTGAACTTTGATGTACGTGTCGGTGGTCGGTATGTATTTTCGCCCCTTAACTTTGGATCATGGATCCCCATGGTCTCAACTTTAAACCCGTTATGTAACTACCGTGTTTGAAGTTCGATTATGAATCTTCTTCTGTCCGTGATGGTATTGGGAAGATTAAAACACCAAAAGTGACAACTTGTTGACACTTAGACTTCTTCTTTAGATATTCATCTTTTCAAATTAGGTTTTATCAACTTAACTTTGGCATATTTTCTTTGGTATTAACCTTTCGCTGTCTTCACATTGGCTTGTATCGACTAGGATTTGGGTGGGACAGAATCAGCCCCGCTGGTTCGATCGGATCCTACGCTTATAAATCCGAAATTTGCTTACAGAAGGCTGTCGACAGCGGAAAAGGCGTTTTTTTTTATAGTTCTTAATTTTTAACAAATCCGTAAGCACGGGGTAATCCTTTGCCACACGTTGTTGTTCATCGTGGTGGATTCTTTGGTCTTTTGTGAGGATTTCATTTCTCCCTTAATTTGCCGCGCTACCTAAAGTTTAGTGCGATGACATGCAACTGGGGTTCAATTATCGAATAAATCCGAACTGATCTTGAACATTAACGACCACCAAAGTTGAGTGACGAGGTGAAAGCTATATTGTTTTCTTCTTCTAATTTTATATATTATGTGGATGTTGGCCACAGTAGGTGTCATCGGATATTTCGATGAACTCATACAACTATCAGAATGTAACTTACCACTATAGCTTTAGCGATTAGTCTACTATCGTAAAAGTACAGAACCACATTGAAAAGAAGTTAGTGTTGTCTATTTCTGGGTCGTAAAGGCAATTATGATGCTAACATGACCCCAGCAGCTTCCTTTGCTTAGTACAAAGTATTTGTATAATTGGATGTATTGGTGCCGTCTATTAAAAATTCACTAGAAGTTGTCATGATACCATATCATAGCATCAAAATGAACCCAATAAACGTGCCATTGACTTGAATGTCAGAACTCTGTGTCAAGCATAGTCTTGATACTTAGTAGTCAAAGTACTGTGCGAGCCATCCATGTTATTGTAGCGAAACAGTAACCAAACACAATTGTAAGTAAAAACTCTTAATTCAAGCTTTACGTTTTCGTCTTACTGGTTATTTATTAGCGACTCCGATAATGGTCATCGGGAGGTGGTGACGTCATCGCTCCTAACCTGCATAATAGCCAGGCGACGGCTAACATCGATCGCAGCGATGATGAGAGCAGCGATGAAGACATCGGTGGCCAAAGTCAAGCCTGAGCTGATATCGTTCCACCCTCTTACCATAGCTGATGCTGCTACTTCCACACACTTGAACCATGCTGCTGATCTCTTGCAGCTGAACCAGGTGGTGGCATTCCCTACGGAAACTGTCTACGGACTTGGAGGTAATGCCCTTAGCGATGATGCCGTTAAAGGCATCTATGCTGCCAAAAACCGACCTGCGGATAATCCCCTTATTGTCCACGTAGCTCTGGTGGAACAACTTCAGCGGAAACTCCTTCCTCCCGACTATTCCATCCCTCAGTGCTACCAGGAGCTTCTTGCCAAATACTGGCCCGGACCGTTAACCATCTTGCTTCCGGTACTTCCAGGATGTCCGGTAAGCTCGTTAGTCACCGCAGGACAACCTACGTTTGCTGTCCGGTTGCCCAGCCACCCGGTGGCTCGTGCTCTCATCGCGTTGAGCGATACTCCCATTGCTGCTCCCAGTGCCAATGCCAGCACCCGACCGCTGCCCACCCGAGCCAGCCATGTGGTTCATGATCTTGATGGTCGGATTCCCCTTGTCATTGATGGCGGACTGTGTGGAGTAGGAGTGGAACTGACAGTTGTCGATGGACTTGTTGATCCTCCTCAGCTTCTACGTCCCGGGGGACTTCTGCTAGAGGACATTCGTCAACACTGGCCTTCGGTGATTGTGGCGAAGAAGACTGCTGGTAAAACGGAAGCGGTTAGAACTCCCGGGATGAAGTATAAACATTATAGTCCTACGGCGAAGGTGTGGCTTGCCACTAATGAAACCAAGGTTGCTGACTACATTAAGAACAACCCTAACCTGAAGATTGCCGTGCTTAGTACTCAAACTTTCAAGGAAGTGGCTGGTGCTAATAACTATGCTATGGGTACTACTCCCGAAGCCATTAGCCACAACTTGTTTGCGCTATTACGACAGATGGACGATGAGGGGATGGACGAAGTGATTGTCGAAGCCATTGATGCTGATAACGGGGGATTGGCGGTGATGAACCGGTTGGAAAAAGCCGCCAGTGGCTACCTTTAGAGCCATGTGGTCTTTTTGTTATTTACTAACACGTGACTATTTTCACGTGACCTATCACGTGCTGAAAAACTGGGTCGCCGCGAATCGCCGTGTGGCTCTTCGCCTAGTCAAGTAATGCCATCGACGAATCCAGCCATGCAGTACCGAAAACAGAGTGTCGTGTCCTCAGCCTAATTCCGAGCCCATACCCCAGTAAAACTAAACCATGTGGCGACCCTGACTGATAGACCCTAATAAACACTAATAACCACCACTAATAAATACCACTAATTAACTGCTAATTACAGAACCTACTCAAAGCATTTTCCATCTGTAATTGGTGCCATTGTTTACTTCCACCTTAAAAGATTCGGCCGTATCGCTATAAATAGCGCCAGCGCGTACGCGACACGTAAGCCATTTACATGGAGATACGGTGTGCGGCGCCTCGGGTGCGTGTCCCTGCACATAGATGCAAGCGATTGTTCCATTGTCGACGTTGGCAATAAATACTCCGTAACCTCGTCTTCCCCCACCGTAAAGCTGTCGCCGAAGCCGTTGTTCCTGTGAACCCTGAAACCCTGAACTTTTTTTTGTCGTTGTTTTCCTCCTTAACCTAACGGAAAGAAGACTTTATCGATGTTGTGGCTAGCAGCGTTGTGTGCTGTTGTTGGGTACTTGCTGATGACCACGCCAGCCAACCGATGGCACGTTGTGGACCAAGTTGCGGGGAAAGCCGCCTACGATCCTCCCAACAAAGGGTTTGCTCGGTTGGAGCGTCTGGTACGTGATATCGAGCGGTTTTCTCGGTTATCTCCCGACCATCAGTGTCGAGCCTATTTCGACCAGCTCCCACCGTTACCGAAGCTGTTTGAGACAGGCGAGGATGCTATTGAGGTTATTGGTGCTACCCGCATCTATAACCGGTGTTATCTCGATGGCTATAGTGATGAAAACCCCCCGCCGGGATTAGAACGCGAGATATACCCGTGGATCACCGGAGAAATGCCCGTGATTGAGGATTGGCAACGTAATGTGGTGAAGACGTTTCCTCCGGTTCCTAAAGGTCAACCGTTTTGGCCTCACTTCCTTAACCAAACGTCAGGACGGGGGATTGTTGTTACCCTTGGTGATCGCCACATGGACGATCTTGCCGGCTTGATCCGAGTGCTTCGCCTTTTAAACAATACCTTACCAATTGAGGTGGTGAATGTCGAGCCCATTCTGAACTATACCACGCAATTAATTGCTTATCTTGCTACTACCAGTGATATCCACGGACTCCAACAACGAGTGCTGTTTGTCAACATTACCGCATCAGTAAACCCACAAATCTCATACCAGCTTGGGGGCTGGGGCCGCAAGACGTTGGCGATGGTGTTCTCGCTGTTTGCTGAGGTGATGCTCCTCGATTGCGATACAGTGTTTGTCAAACCTCCCGCAGAGCTCTTTGAACACCAAGGATATAAAGATACGGGTACGCTTTACTTTCGCGACCGACTGACCAATGTGGTTCGAGAAGACCACGTGTTGCCGCTGTTGAAACGCCTGGCACCGCTGGTGTGGGATAATAAGGCGTTTTCAGTACCATTGTGGACTAATGAGATATGGGACACTTGTTATATGAAGTATAACCATAACGAGCGGCTTGAAGCCGGCGTGGTGCTTGTTGATAAACATCAAAAGTTAAGCTCGATGCTCATGACGACTCAAGGGTTCCGGACTAACGAATTGACTCAGTGGTCCCACGGAGAAAAGGAATACTTTTGGCTTGGTCCCTCCCTCAATGGTGACGAGAACTTTGCCTGGGCTGGCGACCGAGCGGGGATGATTGGTACCCGTATCTCTGGCGAAGAACTTACCCATCCTCATTCCGACATTGTCGAAGTGTGTGGCATGCAAGTAGCGCACTTTGTTCACGGTGAGCTCTTTTGGTTTAACGGAGGCTTTCACGCTAAAGGAGCTCACGCTAAGGGCGATTGGACCGAGGAAATGTGGGAAGGCCGGGAACGTTATAAACATCTTAATCTCACCGAGTTCATCAAGGCTGGGCATCTGCCATTCCGCATTACCTATGGAATCATTCCTCCCAACGATATTGCTCGGGGCGGCAAGGACGAGATGTTCGCCTATAATAACGACAACTATCCCAATGCTGGGTTGCGGATCCTGTACAAGCCGTGGCTCTGGTGTGGCTACCTGGTGTCGGGAGGTCCCAATAACCGCATGGAAGGCACGGTGTTTGAAATGACTCCCGAGCAAACCGAATGGTATGAAACCGTGGCTCGAGTGTGGGACGACAAGTATCAGCCACAAGATTAGTCCTCCTTCTAACTTAGCTACTTCTAGCTACCATGGTCTATTATTCCCAATTGAGAGATAAAGCCTAAACGGTATTGGGGCTTATTGTTTGTGTCGTAACTGCACGGGCAACCTTGTTTACCCTCCAAGTCAAACATGCGTCGAAAGCAACCCCAGATTGTTGGGGTTTAAACCCATTTACGGATACCCCGGTTTCCGCCGTGTCATGGGATATTTACGAGCAATCATTGCTGGCTCGACTTTTCAGGGGGACATGAATTTTGTCCTGTGTACACCAAAGAAAAAAGAACCATGACCAGTTATTGCCTAGACCCTACTTTCTCCCTAATTTAATTCAATAATATTTCCTAGCTTTTCGTGGTTAATGTGGGGTTTTAGTCCCAGCGATGGTGATGCTGCTGCTGAAGATATCCTACTGATAACAGGCAAGGGGTGCCGGTGGTGCTGTACGTCTATATGACCGACATGACGCCATGTAAATACGGTGACGACGATGAGACACCGGTAGCCAGCGTTAGCGAAGGCAAAGAGAATAAATGTCTATGAAAAATGACAGGTTAAGATAAAGTGGGATCTTGCTGAAAGATTTACGATAAATCTAGGGGTTTCGGGGGTGGTTAGTCGTATATGCGACGTAAATATCGTGACGATCTTTTTTGGGGCACGGGCTCGTAATGGGTGAAATATGTAATCAGCGCGCACTTCGACAAAATACTTTGTCAGTTGCAAAGACTTCCACCGCAGCCCCAGTCTGGCTCTTTAACCGCAAAACCTCAATATACGATGGGTGGTGGGTCCTGGTCCACCTCTAGCCGTTTCACGAGTAACCAGTTATTTTTGTTAAACGAGCTACAACATCAACACCTACATCTACACCTACATTTACGATCTTACCATAACGTCATTCACCATGACGAGGCCAAGCATCCCTTGGGAAATGGGCTCATCAGGGTGTGGTCGAGGCCTCGAACCGTCACAGTTTTTTTTTTTTTTTTTTGCGCTCTTAATTTTAGTCAAGGTCTTCCTCACGTCTCCGGTGTATGCACCTTTCACCAGGGCACCCTAACCCATCTCTGACTAAATTACCCGCACCACATAATCATACGTAGATTGCCGCACGTCGCTGCCTTCGTTAACCGCGACTCCGAGCCAAGCGGACGCCGTCCCCCTCCTTAGGCGCGATTAAACAATGGAGCCCCAGGGGACCGGGGTTACCGATGGGTGCCGTGCCCTCCTCAATCGAGTAAAATTGGTCCTTGTGCCTAGCCGTAAAAACACCAAAGCTCTGCCTCGTTCCCCTCCTTTTTACTTCCTGTTTACGGTCAAACTACTTCCTATTCAATCGCCTTTCATTTCCTTTTGTCATCTCTCGGCATAACCTTTTCTGTTTGTCACATAACCCATAAACCATCTCGGTCTCTATGTCACATAACCCGTATACCATCTCGTTCTCTTTGTCACATAACCTTCGTTCCTCTTTGTCCCCAATGTAGCATGACTAATCACTTAGCCATGTCATCAGCCATCAGCCATCAGCCAACAAAAACACCCCCTCGATGATTAGGTTAAGCTTTTCTACCATCTGACGGAGATTGTCCATCGGACCCTGGTTCCGACAATACCCACTACACACTCCCGATTGACACACCCCACACTACACCAATCTCCAGCAGATAAACTACGATCCGCCTTTGACGAAGATCGCCGGTGCCGCTCGCCGCCAGGGCGCCGCCGCCAGGGCGCCGATAGCGCGGTACCGGCGACGAGCGCTATCGGCGCTATTTGGCGCGTCGCCCCAGCGCACCACGTTAGACCGGGCGCCGTCGTCAGCCCCTCCTCGTAAGGGGGGCGAGAAGGGCGCCGCGCTACGTGCAGCGCCGCCTCGCGCGCCACCCGCGAAGGGAAGGTAGCAAATGGCGCCACGCAGCTAACTACGTTCGTGTACGTCGCCTTCACAGTTATGAGCCCGGTTACTTGATGTCCGCATTAGGTAACCGGGGTTTGGCGCCGGAGATGTGGCCGAGCAATTGGTCCCGACCGAGCCGAATCGGGAACCATCGCCAACTACAACCAACACTAATTCAATCACATACTTATTATTTTTCCCTATAAACCGTATACAAATCAACCATGGCGTAAGTGAATAAAACCCAATGATGTCAAACAAGACCATATATTGTAATATGAGCAAGATGATATGGTCCACGATGAAGATAATGGCATCGCCCCGAGGAAAAATGCTGGCGATGCCCATGAAAAGACTGCTTATTATCAGTCAATGCTAAATATGAATCTCGTCGCCCAACGAGTGCAACGTCGCCGCCGTCAGCGGACGACAAGCAGTAAGCTTGCGCGGCAGCGTTGGGTGGTCAATAGTGGACGAGGTGGTGGTGGTGGCAGCTTTGGCCAGGGTCGTCGCTGACACCGACTCCTTGGGCGCCGGCGCCGCTGCTGCCAGCGAGCCTCCCGAGAAGCAAAACTGGGCGAGCAAGTCGGTATAGGACAACTTGGCAAACGCGTCCAGCCGCGGCACTTCGGCCGAGTGCTTGTCGCGGTACTGGCGCGAGTAGCGCGGTTTGGCGGTGCCAAAGATGTCGGGCAGCGAGTGCAGCGGCTTGAGCGGCGGCCGCTGGACGTCAAAGTTGTACTTGGAGAACTCCAGCTTGCGGCGCGGGGCCACGGGCACCGCCGGCTCGTCGTCGGCCGCCGGCACCACCTTGCGGGGCGCCAGCTGGCGCTTGGCCCCCTGGCGCCGCAACACCACCTTGTAGTTTTGGTGGTGGTTATTGTCCCAAAACACCTGGCCGCCAGCAGCGTACTTGCAGCACAATTCGACGGTCACCTCCGGCTGACCTTTGGTCAACCCGTCGAGGGGAATGCTAAACTTGAATTGATCGCGCAGGCCGTCGCCCAACGGCTTGACGTAGGTGACAAGGGGCAGGGTCAGCGGGATCGAAAGCAGCGACCGCCACCCGTCGACGGTCAACTTGATCTCCAAGAACTTTTCAAAGGCAATGTTGGCCACGTCGACGAGACCGACAAAGTGGTTGTCGCCGTTGATTTGCACCAGGTGCATGTACACGGGGCCGGGAGCGCGGCCGGCGGCGCCTGCGCCGCCCAATTGCTGGTAAAAGTACTGGTGGGGCCGGGCCATGGTGGTAAAGTCAATGTCGTACTTGCCACTGCCATCTTCGTCCAGGTCGCTGTCCAGTTGGAAGTCAAACAGCGCCAGCCGGGGCGCGGCGCTCGGCAGCCCAAAGTAGTCGCCAGCACCTTGAGCAATGTACTCGACGTCAAATTCCAGTTGGGGCAGTTGTAATGGCGTCAGCACCATCTGCGGCAGCTGCAGACCATCAAACATTCTTACGTTGGTCAACCGGTCGGCAAACTTGACCAGTTTCCGTCCCGGAAGCTGCGGGGTCAGCGCCAGCCGAGCAAGCAGCAGAAGCTTAAGCAGCAGCTTGACAATGTCCCCCAGCTTCTTTCTTATGAGGGGAGGCGGCGGCTGGAGGAATGCCGGCGGCTGGGGAGTGGTTGTCGTCGTCGTCGTCAGCGGTGGCGGGCGCCGCGGGCTCAGCGCTGCCAGCAGCGGCCTCACAACAATCTCAGTGGTGGTGGTGGTGGTGACCATGGAAATCGGGAGATATTGAGGTGAGGAGGAGGTCAATAAACCGATGTAGGGGGTCGGGTTGGGGTTGGGGGGTATATGGGGGCAAATGGGCAAGGATCGGTAGTCTGGCGGCTTAAGCAGGTTGGGAGGGGGGAAGGCGCCAGTTTTATAAATTTTCGGGAGTGAGGGGAGGTGCATGATCAAACCTAGTGATTATTTTTTCGGGACACCGCAGCAGTGGAAAAAGCAATGAGAAAGAGCGCCCAATCGTGGTGCAGCGGCAAAAATAATTTGCCAACACGACGATGAGCAAGCATTGGGGGAGGCAAAGGAATAAAATGTGGTGGGAGCAGAAAAAACAAAAAAAATGAGGGGACGGAGTTTGCTGGGCCCAGCCACGATTAAACTGAGACACAAACTTAGCGGCAGGCACCTTGTCTTTATATATACCGACGCATAGTTGGTGAAACACCTGGTGAAACCCCCCTTAGACCGCCCCGCCTTGACTCTGGTTTCATCTCGTCAGGTGGTGTCACTAATGCTGGCGTAGCCGCGGTGAACGGACTTCCCTCAATTTTTTTTAAGATGATGTCATTGTGCATCTTGACTCAGCTCGGGCGATAACCGCAACGAAAAAAAAAAAACTCGTCGAGATAGGGGTCGCTTCGGCCCGACGATTGTCGCCACTGTGGCACGGGCTAGTGTGAACCACAACCACAGTACTGGTTGAATTTTTAATTGGGATGTTTCATAATTATCTCTGATATTGCCCCACGTCGTTAGAGATGGGCCACTTGGAGACAAGCGGTCGTAGACGCTGCCTTTTGACTAAGGCGACAGTACGCCATGCACAACGCCCGCTTTCGGCGTAGGCTGGCTCGGCGGGGGTGGACATGGTAGCGCCGCGACCGGGATAAGGTGGGCGGAGGTATGGATCCGACTCCGTGTCGGCGACCACTAACAACGTTGACAGCCTCGCGCACAAATGGTTATCGTAACCTTGGTTGCGCAGCCCGGGGCCTAATCTACTCAAGCGCCTTCCCCACTCGCCACCACACTTTGGGAAATATGTGTAACGACAAACAGATACGATTGGAAGATAAGCTGCCACCCCCAGTTTGAACTCTCTACTAACCAGCCGTCAACCATACAATGATGACGATACAAATAGAACTACAATACACGCAAATATACGATGACGATACACTCAGATTTACGATAAAGATACACTCAAATCTACGCACGTGTGTAATTAAGAGGTCAATTTCAAGCATTTACTTACCAAAGAGACGGGAAAAGAACAATGGGATTCTCGGCTCGGTTTTCCTCATAATGATCGCCTTGGACTATATTTCTCGTATCTATTTTTTAATCCCATTTCAAGGCGGTGTTTGCTCCAAGAGCCTCATCGTGTGCCAGGAATTGTTGGGCCTTTTTTTTTTTTCGATTGTCTAGACGCAACGTGGGGCTGACAATGCGCCGCGAGATTTGGAAGGATTTTTGGCCCCGGGCTGCATAACCTGGGGTTCAAGTCTTAGCCCAGTTTAAGGATTTAAGGTTAGAGTCGACAAACGATCCCTCCGATGTACTAGAGCCGCCTGCGTGATTTTGTGGCTTAAGGCACCGAGCCCCGTCAACCCTTCCCCACTCTCCGAGTCAACCAGGCTGTCCTTTATTTCGTCCTTAGGGTTGTCTCTCTGGTTTTACTAATGAATGGCGTTGTCACCGCAATCTTCAGTTCTTCCTTATTACTAAATCATTATTCCGTCGCATCTCGGAAAAACTAGCACTTCACTACTTACAATCACCTCTTACGATACACTCTGATCTGATTCCCCACAATTTTCCGTTTCCGGGCTAGGGGATTGCTTGGTTTGTTGAATCCGTATTGTCTTTCGTATTTTTCTTTTTCAAAATGCCAAAGAAAAAAAAAACTCTATTTACTGTCTGAGGTCTAATCTTTATCGCTACAAAAAATTGTTGGCGGCGTCGTTGTGAGGTGGAACCGTAACGTACGCGTTACAGGGATAAGGTCCCATGGGTAATTTCCAACCATGGGCTCACTGGCGATCGTGATTGCAACCGCTGCACGTACCTGCCTGGCGATAAGGGGAGCCGCACTCTCCGTGATCTCTCAACCCTAACCATGATGGCTACCACGCTAACCAATTGGCATTATCGCCAGAAAGGTACATCGACATGGTTTGCCAGTTGCTCGGGTTCGGCGGTAGAAATATACCTGGATCTTATGGCTTCAAAAGCCATTGACAATCCGTTTGTGGATGATAACGAAGTCAAAGTGCAATGGGTTGCTGACCAGGACTGGGAGTATCAAACCACGTTTGAAGTAACCGATATGTCCCGAAAAACTTACCAATTGGTGGCTGAGGGGTTGGACACGTTCGCCACGGTGTACGTGAATGAACACAAAGTGGCATGTACGGAAAACATGTTTATCACTTACGTCATTCGCCTTGACGCTGGAATATTGGTTAGGGGAACCAACACCGTACGAATCGAGTTTGCCCTGGCATTATTGCGGGGAAGACAGCTCGAATCTCGTCATTTTACAGGTAAATTTTCCAATGGAGAATCGCTGAGACTCTACGTGAGAAAAGCTCAATATCAGTGGGGGTGGGATTGGGGTCCTCGCCTCATTTCGTGTGGTCCTTATCGCCCTCTTCGCTTTGAATCGTTTGATCAGGCCATTACCGACGTTTATGTTCAGGTTAATAAAGCTACTACCGATATCGCCGAATTGATGGTATTGGTAGAACTTGTGGGAGCTGAACAATGGCAATTGGAAATATGCGATGCTGATGGTAACCGTGTGGTTAACTTGACATCCTCAAAAGCTCACGAGTCGGTATCGATCTACAATCCCAAATTATGGTGGCCATCAGGAACAGGAACCCCCTGGCTTTACACTACCAAAGTTACCATAGCTGATACTAATATCACCAAACAGTTTGACATTGGCATTCGAACGATGGAGCTTATTCAACAACCATTGGCTGATGAGGACGGTACTACATTCTACTTTAAGGTGAATTCAAAACCCATCTTCATCCAAGGAGCCAATTGGATCCCAGTACACTCATTACCTACTCAAGTAACTGATGCTACCATCAAACAGTTGGTAACTATGGTTCGTGAAGGAGGTCAGAACTGTTTACGGGTTTGGGGAGGAGGCTTTTACGAAACTGATACCTTTCTCAATGAGTGCGATCGTCAGGCGATCCTTGTGTGGCACGATTTCCCCTTTGCCTGTGGCCAGTACCCTGGTTACCCGGAATTCATTGAAAATGTCACTACTGAAGTGAAATCCAATCTTAAACGGATGCGTAACCATCCGTGTTTACTAGTATTTGCTGGTAACAATGAAGACTATCAAATTGCTGAACAATTTGGTCTTGAGTGGGACCCTTACGACCATCTTGGTAATTACACTTCAACGACATTCCCTGCTCGTCAATTATATGAAGTTATCTTTCCTCAATTGATGGCAGAATTCTTGCCTACGGTTCCATACCATCCCGGATCACCCTGGAGTGGTGAATACCCCACTCTGGACCCTCTTAGAGGTGATTTACATCAGTGGAATGTATGGCATGGTACCCAAGAACCCTACCAAACCTGGCATTTGCTTGGTGGACGGTTTGTCTCAGAGTTTGGCATGGAAGCGTTTCCTTCCGTTTCCACTTTTCGGAAGTATATCCTGGATTCAGACCAATTCTACCCTCAACTGAGGATAATTGAACACCATAACAAGGCATTTGGGTTTGTCAGTCGATTGTCACGCTATGTGTTTGAAAACTTGCGAGTAAACTGTGTTGATATGGAACTGTGGGTATACGCTACTCAGTTGATGCAAGCCGAGTGTATTGGCAAGGCATATCGTCACTGGCGACGTCGTTGGCGTCATCGAGCTTGTGGAGGTGCCCTTGTGTGGCAACTTAATGATTGTTGGCCAGCAACACTGTGGCTGATTATCGACTTTCAGCTCAAGCCAAAGTTAGCGTATTATGCCATCAAACGAGAATGTCAACCAATTACCGTGGGAACCTTGAGAAAAGAGTCAGGAATGTGTGAAGTGTGGGGAGTTAACATGACTGCTAACACCATCAAGCATGCCACGTTGGTAATAAAAGCTTTTGATGTGAGTAACGGTACTGTTGTTGATACTCAAAGGATAAAAGTGACGCTTTCATCCAACCAAACTACAGAGATTACTCACTATAAGCTACCAATGACACAACCAACAGTTCTTCACTTCCAGCTTTTCCAGGGTAAAACTTGTATTACATCCACCGCTGATTGGCCCCAACCATTAAAGTATCTTCACTTTTCCGGTACTGAAGTAGGCATTAAAGTTGATGACGATAAACTCGAGCTTCGGACCAATAAGCCGACTAAAGGAGTAATGATATTAGCACCCAACGAGATAATTTTGAGCGATAATGGCTTTGATTTGTTTCCGGGAGAGGTGAAATTGATTAAGGCGAAAAATATGGCACGAGGCGATAAGGTTGATGTCACTTGGTACACCCCCTAATTCTCACGATGCATCGATGAATGACCCTGGGGCTATTGTTCAATGATCCGTGATTCACACAACGAAATTGGATTTGACTTCATTGGGACAATTAGTGTGGGGATGGAAGGGGCGATCGAGCATATATACGAGGGGGTGACGCGTATGTCTGTTTCATGCCGACGCGTCGATCTCCAAGTGTTGAAGGGCAATCTGCATCGGTGTCTACTGCAGACGCACCCGCGACCCCTTTACCCGCTTGTGGCCCTAAATTAGGAGTGGTGCATATGATGACCTAATCGCAGAAGCGTCACTCCTGTACGCCACGCGCCCATTAGCTCACGGAGTTAGGACAGAAAACAATACGACGCGACCGGCGCGGATCGGACCTATTTGGAGGAAAACCCGCGCCACAGAACCGCCGTCAGTGCCGCCGCTTCCGAAACCGGCGATTATTTCGCCAAGGTGATCTAATTACATTTTGTTGTCGACCTAAGCGACCCCTAATTGAGCCAGGGCTAGCGCACGTGGATCTAAATGTGATCTATCATAATTATGGTACGATGTTACTTGTGCAGATGTACAGGACACGCTCGTGTCAAAAAACGTTATCCGTTAAGCGCATGGATAGTTACCCCTATGCTGTGACTCGGTTCGGGTCATCGGAGCTGTTTTTTTTTTCTGGTTAGTCATATTTGTGTGATTTTGCGGTTGTGTCGGATCGGTAGGGCCAGCCGTCACAAAATACCCCTCGGCGGTTATCACATAATGCGCCTCAACCGATGACTAAGTTTGCAGCCGACAAAACCACAATCGACAAGATCCAATGCGCCATGACTTCGCCACAACCAGGTACCACCGACTACAGGTTACGTAAAACGGCATCTTTTACGTAATGGGACCTTAGCTTAAGTTGCTTAGAGATTGAATCGGAGACCACTTTGTGACCACGTTTAAGCATATCGCTTGTGACAACCGATTCACAAGCCGGAATTAAGCAACAGAAAAGCCTAATGTGTGGATGTTTCTCCTAAATCGTGAAATGACGATTAATTGCGTTCATGTGTACAGTTATTCACATGAACTCTTTGAGAGGATGAAAAGTTAGCTAATAGTTCGAGAATGAATGAATACGACGCACAAGCACCCACGTTGGATGGTACAATCGTAAAAATTGCTCTTTTGTCTAGTAACTCTCGAAAGTGGGACGATATGTTGGCAGCTGTCAAAACTTTGGGCCGTTTTCTCCAAATTCCGGCTTATACCCGTGGTGGCTGGTGAACTTGACCCATTCTTGTTGATTTTGAATTATTTTTGAATTATATCTAAGTCGGGGAAGCATTGATAAGGATTGGCCCATGAGACCATAATCAACAAACCCTTTCCCCTAAGATTCTTGTCACTGTCACCGCCAAGTTTTTCGGGTCGATTTTGTGGATTGTCCAAGCAAACGAAAGGGATGAAAATTATGAGTCAATTAATTTACATTTCAAACCACGATCTCGACTTTTTTTTGGGATGCAAAAGTCGTCGACAACCGAATATGGCTGTGATACAAGAATTGATGCGAAGGAATTTCAAAAATTTATCCGAAGGAATCTAGCATGGCTGGTAAGATAGAGGTGAATCTACCCCTGAAAACCGTTTATCGTCTTGAGCACCGATTAGCTTGTCTCCGCTGTATATGGTTGGTGACAGTTATGGATTTCCTTTTACGGGTATCGTTCTATAGGTGACGACCCATTAGTCTCATAAAGACCATTCGGACAATAACCCAATGGGGATTGACCTTCGTAAACTACAATGGTACCGGTTCCGCATCGTTATAAGCCTCGATCATCGTCAATTTTGTGTCACTTATTATCAATGGCCATCACCGGCAAAAGACAACAATGGGTCGATTGATCCGTATACCCTATCGATGAGTTGTTTCGGAAAATGCACTAGACCCATTTTTATTGGTCGTTTCCCCATTAACCTTTCCATACGAGTCCTTGCTTAAATGTCTTGCCCTGATTGAGTTAAGTCGTCAAGCTCGCTGACGTCATCGTACATTGGCGATACCGCGGATAGAGATGACATTTCCCCCACGTTTAATTCCTCCTCCTTAATCCCCAATCCCAAATCAAACAATCCACCATCAACCATGAATACTATTGTGGTCATTGTGGCTACGATCGTTGCCTATATTGCCATCACCCGATTGCAAATGATTCATCGTCGTCGCAAGTTCCCGCAAGCGGAAGATCCCGTCGGCTACGAACCGGACTATGCCTTTGGGTTCCGCAACGTCTATAAGGTGACTCAAGCCATTCGAGCTGGTGAGTTGCCTCGGTTCGCTTTAGCTCGCTATAAACGGTTGGGTCATCCTACTTTGAAACTCCAAGTGGCTGGTTCTCAGATTATTGTCACGAAGGATCCAGAAAACATCAAGGCGATTTTGAGTACTCAATTCAATCAATTCTCGTTAGGACTTCGTCATGGGCAATTTTTCCCTTTACTTGGAGATGGGATTTTTACCTTGGATAAGGAAGGGTGGAAACACAGTCGAGCCATGCTTCGTCCCCAATTTGCTCGAGAACAAGTGGCTCACGTGAAACTGTTGGAACCCCACGTTCAGTTGTTAGCTCGTCACGTCGATAAAGCTCACGGAGGTCAATTCGATATCCAGGAATTGTTCTTTAAGTTTACGCTTGATTCAGCTACTGAATTCCTTTTTGGCGAATCGGTAGGTCTGTTACAAGATGCTAGCATCGGAGCTACGCCTCCATTGGACGTTCCGGGAAGAGAAGACTTTGCTCAACTGTTTGGTTACTCGCAACGAGTGCTTGCTCGTCGTGCTGGCTTCAACAAGTTATACTGGTTATACAAGCCAGAACAGTTTAAACAGCTGAGCGATGCCATCCATCAATTTACTGATTTTTACGTTAATCGTGTGCTTTCGTTACTGCCAGCAGAACTTGAAGAAAACTCCAAGGGAGGCTACACGTTCTTGTATGAGTTAGCTAAGCAAACTCGTGATCCCAAAGTTTTGAGAGATCAAGCGCTTAATATTTTACTTGCGGGAAGAGATACCACTGCGGGTTTACTCTCATTTATGTTTCACGAACTTGCTCGTTATCCTGAAGTGTTTACCAAGCTTAGACTGGAAGTGGTCAGTGTATTTGGAGAAGGTGACGATGCTCAAATTGATGACATCTCATTCGAACTGTTGAAGAAGTGTGAATACTTGAAAGCAGTGATTAACGAAACTCTCAGACTTTACCCTAGTGTCCCCAGTAACAGTCGTCGGGTGGAACAAGATACTACTTTACCTCGTGGTGGTGGTGTTAATGGTGATAAGCCCGTATTTGTTGCTAAAGGTCTGCTGGTAAGTTACCAAGTATACTCGATGCATCGCGATCCCAAATACTATGGTAAGGATGCTGAAGATTTCCGTCCCGAACGGTGGTTTGAGGAATCAACTCGGAAACTTGGCTGGGCTTATTTACCATTTAACGGTGGTCCTCGTATTTGTTTGGGACAACAGTTTGCTCTTACCGAAGCCTCGTACGTTACCGTTCGTCTCTTGCAAATGTTCCGGGACATTGAAAACTATAACAATGATGAAATTAGGCTTGATACTCATTTGACGATGTCGCTCATGGATGGTTGTCAAATCGCACTCAAAAGATAGTGATCAAGAACTTGAATAAGTTCATTGCAATTCACACTAAATGATGGTCAAGTAGTACAATATATTCAGTATAACAAGGGTTAATAAATGATTTAAAGTGTAACACATTTATTATAACAAAAATCCATGTTCAAAGCAACTTATACCTTTACTGGTTGAAAACTCGAATTTAACAATAATTGACTTTCATGAAATCATGAGTTGTTCCATAGAATGAAGACAAGTCTAAGTGATAGAAATCAGTAAAAAATTTGTAGGTATCTCAAGGTTAGTCGTTGTAATTATCATATTGGATTCTAAGTGTCGTAAATCCTCATTCATTCTATCTGACATTACCCAAAAGAGACAAAATTATACGTAGTAATACAGCCAAACATCCGTCTATAAGCAAGAATTAAAAAAACCGGTCCATTTCACTGGGGTCAGTGAACTGACTCAGCACCATATCGGAAAAGAACTCGTCGGGGTTAAATTGCGTGTAGTCCTGGCCTTGCAGGAGGGCATCGACTTTCTGTTGGAGCCGGGCCCGCTCGCGCTCCTGTTGTTCCAACACGTACTTGAGGTGGTTGATGTACTCCACCAGCTTGTTCAATATTGTCGCCTTGTTGGGCTTGGTTTCCTTAACTTTTGCTTGCAGCACCATCTCAGAAATCTCGGGGTTGGTCAGCGCCAGAAGCACCTTAATCGCACACAACTGCGGGTTAAGCATCAGCGGCGGCACCAAGATCCCGAGCTCCTTGATTTTTTCTTTAATCAAGTCGCGCCGGCGTCGTTCGACGGCGTTGTGGAACTCCCGTCGCCGCTTCATCTTCTCCTCCTTGGAAAGCAGACGGGTGTCGGTGGGCGCCGAGTCTTGTCCCAGCAACGGTACCAGCAGCAGCAACGCCATTTGCGACGTTGGCGGCGGACTGAGGAGGGGTTCTTGCTTCACCAGCGTCGACATTCGTATCGGCAGCGCGAACGTCGGCAGCCGCAAGTGGTCCAACGTATCGAGATTGGGACTGATGATGGTCTGGGGCAGCAAGTACAGGCCTCCGGGCAGAAACAGCTGGGTCTCCGAGATCGAGTTGAGCGAGTGCATTTGCTGGTAGGCCATGGGGTTATTGATGGGGATCGTCGACGACTGCGGGATCCCCTGCAGCGGCTGGGGCTGGCCGTACAGACCGTAGCTGGCCGGTTGTCCCATTGACCCCATTTGGGGCACGTGGGACTTGGCTGGCGGCAGAAAGTACTGTGGCAGACTAAGCGGCTGGGGGCCGGCGCCGACGGCCTGTTGCGGCAGGATGGTTTGGTACAAGTTGTTAGGCAGAATCAATTCATCCAAGTTATGGGGCTCCGGCTCGAATTCCTGGGGGTAAGGCTCGGCGGCGGCGGTGGTGGTGTCGAAGTCAAACAACGGGTCCTGGTAGTTTGGCGACGCGGCGTCGTGGGGAGAAAACTCCTGCACGTGCAACTGGAAGTCGTGGCCGTCGCGAGGACTGTCTCTAAGGAACTCCTCCATGGCGTGTGGTGTTGTATGAGTGGGCAGCAAACGGGGTTTAGGGTGAGGTGGTGGGTGCGAGCGGATGGTAGGTGTGCGAGGTTTTTTTGGCTCGGGTTTGTGTGCAGGCACGATTGCGTCATAGAGGAGGGGAGCCAGGCAAGATAAAGGTGGCAGGGGAGAGGTAGGTGAAATGTGCGGTGGGTGGCGTTAGCGAGGCTTTTATATTTGTTTGTGCTTGGGGGTTGTTTCACCTGGGGTTTCACCTGTGGTTTCAGGGGTGGTTACAACTACACTATTGCCACCCAGGCGGGTTCCCGTATCTCCTCAAATTGACGACGGTATATCGCCATGGGGAAAAAGCCGGGGAGCATATGACTAAGGGTACTCATAAACAATCACAAATGGACCATGTGCGACCTACATTACAATGGGTTCAAGTGTGGCAATCGTTTCGGATTTGTTACAGTATTTGTTTCCGTGTCATTCCGAGACAAACTCTTCAAAAGTCCGTGGACGACGGCTGGTGGCGTTGCTAACTGATAACTGCGCGAACGAGCCGGTGGCGGGTGTGGGTGATCATCACCGGTTTGGGCTCGCAACCAGCAAACCCGCACTCACTCACATTCACATTACTCACTTACATCCTTGATCATCTTTGGCATCGTTGTACACACTCCATGTCGGCCGAACTGAACTTCCGCCAACTGTTTGCCAACTGGAGTCAGCGGCTGACCGCTGCTGGTCCCGAGCTGGCGCCAGGAACCCAGCCGGTGCTTGCTGAATGGACCGACTACGTGCGGCTGGGAGTGGGCAATCTCTACACCCAGTTGCCGCTGTATCTGGGCCAAACCACTTCTGAAGAACCCGGGTGGTTTACTCTTGGTCGGGTTGATCGTCTCATTGGTTTTGGCGCCTGTCTCGCAGCGCTGGTGCTCTGCTTTGTCCTCTGTGTGTTCATGTTCCCCGTCCTCGCTCTCCGACCAACGAAGTTTGCTCTATTATGGACAATGGGATCGCTTCTATTTATCGTGCTGTTTGGCGTGCTTTCCGGTCCAGTTACTTATACCAAGCACTTGCTATCAGCCCTGAGAATCCCGTTTACCGCTGTCTACTTTGGCCTGGTGCTCATGACGGTGTGGAGCGCGTTGGTGATCCGGCTGACGGTGCTTGTCATCATCTGTAGTGGCGTGGAGTTGGTGGCGGTGATCTACTACGTGGTGAGCTACTTTCCCTTTGGAGCACAGGCCATCACCTTCTTCTCCAGTTACGTCATGGGGTACTTGGGAGGGTTTGTCGGAGCAGTGTTGTAATTGCAGCAGTAACATCATTATCCCCATTGTGTCATTGTCAACATTGTTGTCGTGGTTGTTTCCAGCATCATAATACATTTTATCCCTATATCCAGTCCCCCAACAACACCTCTGTTTCTCAAAAACAATCCCCCTCTGTTCTTCCCCCTCCTGACAAGTTTGATATCTACTACTTTCAGTTGCTTTACAACTTGTTGTCCGATTCCAACACTTCGATCTTGGCCAACAACCGCTTGTGCAACTTGCCCAACTTGTCAAAGTCGGTTTCCTGAGCGGGCCAGCCCACACCCAACCCTTCTTCTTCCAGAACCTTGGGAATCAAGTGGAAGTGCACGTGGTCCACTACTTGGTGGGCAATTCTGCCGTTGTTTTGCAACACATTGTAGCCAGTGCCTTCGGGAGTGTTGTTTTCGTCCAACCCCAACACCTTGGTCAACTTCTTCACCACGGGCAAAATGTCAGCCAAGTACTCGTCAGGGATGTTGTGCAACTTGGCACCATGGTACTTGGGAATAATGAGACAGTGAGCTTCGGTGGTGGGTTGAATGTCGAGGAACGAGTAGGTCAATGGCGTCTCAATAAGCTTCAGCGACGGGATCTCTCCCTTGATGATCTTGCAAAAGATACATTGGGCACAGGTTTTGGCAGACATGGTGGTTTTAGTGTGTGTGTGATAAGTGAGTAAGTGAGGAGAGCAAGACTGATGGAATCCTTCGTTTTTATAAGGTGCGAAGTGTGGGGGGGTTCGCACGTACTGTATATAGACTCACATATAATCCTCGAACAACTTTCGCCAAACGCCGACACTTAACTAACTGTAGTGTATTGGCCGTTGTAGAACGATCATTGAGTCGGGCGGAGCTGGACATGAGATGTTAGGAGTTTATATGGTGATTGTGGATAGTAAAAAGGTAGGATGGCCAAAAAGAAGTGGTCCCTAGCGGGATCGAACCGCTGATCTTGGCGTTATTAGCACCACGCCTTAACCAACTGGGCCAAGGGACCGCTACAAAATATTGGCCGTCTCAACCGTACATGCCAGCGTGGGTGTGACCACAATTGCGCCAAAACGCCCTAAATCAGCCATACATATGTGTGTCATACACTTTGGTTTATTGATACTCTATGTTTCTGTTGATTTTGTAGGTGAAAGCCTAGTATTCGTTGTGATAACTGTGTTTAACGTTCAGGATAAATAAAACACGTTGAAAAACATTCAAAGGATCTGTAAGCTTTTATGTTGCTGTATCAAACGCGTTAATATGCTTAGGGTTTTGCTTCATAACCGTCGGTATAGTTTAGGGTGTCTTTATAATGATTTCTACCATATGTAGTACAAAGGCTGTTTCTTTTGGGTTGATTGTACCCACAAGGAGTTTGTATCAAACTCAAACAGCTTAGTGGACATCAGAGTTATGAATCAAACCCAAAATTTAGCAGTGGATTCGAATTTGCCGTTCAACTATGTATACGTCGAATGGAAAGGTAGAGTTTCAGTGAGTCAACAATAAACCTGATGGAAAAACAAATCAGAGGTGACTACAAGTCCATTGTACACGTAGTACATTCATGCCACGGGATGCTAAAGATAATTATTCTGCCATATACTCTGTGAGTGATGTGTCTTATCGACTCTAGAAGTCAACACCGACACAAGACTAACAGCTTCCGCCTAGTTTGTAAGCCGTAGTATACAGGGATGAACTCCTCGTCAATCTTCTATCCTATACTCGCTTTTTAATGTGCTTTATGTATTGCTTGAAATACTCTTCGACACAGTATGCTCAACTCCTAAAATTGTAATTGTCGAAGTCATCGATTTTACAAAGGGCCAAAACCTTGGGAGTAAATGGCCATAGTTTAAATGATGTTGTGCTTTCATCCAAAAATTCTTTGATTTTGATTCAGGTGAAGGCTTTTGTACTATTACTGGTTCGTAGCAAAACAAATATGAGATTTCATAAAGTACAAAGGGTCTATTATGAACTTAGGAGATTGGTGAGCAAAGAGTTTGAATAAAACATGTGATAACCTGACGAAGTTAGGGTAGAATTCTACCAGTCTATTCATTAAGATATTTTTGTAGGGTGAGAGATTTGTAGGACAAAGATCAATGTACCAAAGCTGGTTCATGTACCCTCAAAACATTGGTGAATGATATTACAAATAATGTCAATTGAGTTACTGATTTGCGGCAGCTTTTGTCCCTACATCGGTTTTTTTCAGCCCTTTGCAATCAACACTCGAAATCGAAAGCTACAATCTATTACAAACTAAATACAAGAAAGAAAGTAGTACACAACACCATCTTATACTATCTAATTGGTTATAAAAATACCAGACTTCACCTTTACTACCACAGGTCATCACTCTTATACCATTGGCATGAGCAATTCCCATCAACAAATCATAATTACAGGGGAATTGCAATAAATAGTATCAATATCTCAAAAGACATAGCTTCTCGTAATTCTTATCATTTCAATTCGGTGATATCTAACTTTTGTTGAGCATATTACATGATATACGAGATTTTCGCATGAAAAATCAAGCATCGACTATGAACACAAAATCGACAGAGCCAATATGCGTAGCTTGAAACTGCCAGCAACTGAATACTACCATTTGAAATTCGTATTGGTAGCGGTAATTGCCAGCGATGACGCGGGGTCGTAAATGGGCATAAAAATTATTCTCCTCGTAAATATGTATGTACCTGCGCTTGTCTCAGACATGTGACTCATGACGTCATCACAGATTTATAGCCATCAAGGTGGTGAGCGGCGCACACCTTGAGATCAACCCAAAGGCCAAATGAGGCATGCATTTGAAATTAGGCAAAGCCAACATGCGTCACAAGTTCCCATCAACTCCAATTAACTGGAATATGTCCATTTGGCACCGTTTTTACAACTAAACCCCTATATTGTACAATCACCAACTATTACTTGTACCATCAGGTGAGGGGGAGAAAAATTTTTCCGTGGCATTGCTCACTATTTGCGAAAAGAGTATGCCCCGCTCGCCCGGAGAATACCGTAACGCCTATGTGCAGGACGAGCGAATCAAAATCCCGCTCGATGGGAACCACAACAACGACTACGACCATGGCCGATACAAATACAGGTTATGCTATTGTCAGTGTATAAAAATAATTAGAAACCATATGCTGTAAATGCCAATATCAAAGTCGAGACGACTAGGGTCTTGAGGGAAGACCAATCGCCTCATGCAAAATCATGTAATCATCAGAACTTGTCGTAAAAACTTTTGGTGCCTAAAACCGCTTGTCCAGGTACCACTTGTCGTAGTGTTGGAGCAGGCCTCTCTGGAGCAGCACCGGCTTGGTGGGGACAAGCTTCTTCAGCGTTTGCGGACCAAACTTCGAGGCAACAAAGTCGGCGGCTATGAGGAACGCCGGGGTCAAGATGAACAACCCCGAGTTGGACATGAACGGTCTGAGCATCATCGGGGGAATTGGGATGGTGATGCAATAACGGTGGATCCGTCAACGACGTATAAACAATATCAGGTGGAGGTGTTAGACAACCGAGACGATGGACGCCGCTGTATATATATCGGATCTTTTTTTTTTTCGATGATTGCACTTAAAGGCGGACGAGCGCATGCAGGCCATCACCTCAACAATTGCTTCTGGCGGAAGCCGCGAAAAGAATAGTGGTTGCTGACAGCGGACAACAACCACCTAAAAAAGATTGAGTGGTGATTAGATCTGGTATACTAGCATTGTCGTATCGATAACTGGTTCCTAGATCGATGTGGTGGTATCTGGATTCTCGCCAATCTCCGTCGGAGCGACGGCGGGTACCTAAGTCCGTTCCCGGAGCCCGCTTCGCGCCAAGGCACCGCGGCAGGAAAATGCCGCCATAGTGCCTGCAGACAGGTACTCCACCACCCCAGATCACACTTGCGGCCCTGCGCCCTGTACACAGTAGGCCTTAGACACTTGCCACACCCCCTGTGTGTCACAGTCAAAGATGTGAAACATCGCCAGATAATGAATATCAACCTATTCCTTAGTTTTACCTACATTTGCCGAGACGAATTCTCGCTTAAGGTTCGATTGTTTTTTTTTGTTTTTTCCGGTGATTGCTGGGTCAGGGCAACTAAGTAGCGGTGACGTCAGCGGACCAAACGGTCGCGGGGTGGAAATCAGGCTTTGTGCCAAAAAACGATGACAACGAAGGAAAAAATGAATATGTATTGCCCGATACGTCACTTACGTTTGCGGGGAGTTCCCTTGCCTCCTACGGCATCGACAAGCTCGGCATCCAGAGGGAAAAGCGGGAGCGGATCATCCTTATTAGCCTTAGTGGCTCCGACGTTTAATTGAGCTCGAATCTGATCGATTTTATCCATCAACTCTTCTTCCGACTTGGGCTTTTCAGCAAGATCGGTTTGCGGTTTCTTTTTCCCCTTGTTGGCCCGGTTTCTCTCCACCGCTGCCGCTCGCTCAAGCTCATCAATGTGCTTAGCAGTGAGAGTAAACAACTTCTGTTGTAACTGCTCGTTGTCGTACTCGCTACGACGTTCGGTGACCACCTTACACTCCTGAATAAGTTGTCCACCAGGAAGCTGACGAAGGAAAGGCGCCCAGAGGGCAAATAAGAACAGCTGAGCTCCTTGCGACGCCAGCTTCAACACAAACCACCAGATAGGATAGAGCAAAAGGTAAAGGAAAAGCCCCCAGATCGTTCCCATACTGATAAACCGTCGTGTCGACGCACTGCGCATGACTCCAGGGTTGGCGAGGTTAATACGGACATTACACGGCGTCTTGTCCTTGCGCTCGTAGTTGTCCAATTGTCGCTGGAACTCTTGGGCGAAAAGCCCGAGGTAGAGCTTGGATGTACCGTACACTTGCCACGGCAGTCGTTTGGGGTAGGCTCGCTTCTGGTACCACAAATCGTCAATGTCGACGGTACCGATCGATTGAGTGGCACAAGTAGCTAACACGATCCGAACATCACGATCAGGAGGTTGTACGCGAATTGCCGGAGCTAGAAGAGTAAGCAAATGGTAATGACCAACGTAATTAACCCCAATTTGCCGCTCGATGCCGTTAGCAGTACCCTGGCGATCAGAGCCATAGGGGATACATTCAGCGGCACAACACACGATCCCATCCAACCGACGCGGCGGTTGGTTATCCAACCACTTAGTGGCAAAAAGCCGGATGCTATGGAGGTCGGCAAGGTCACATTCTTCGGCGTAGATCATGAAGTTGTTGGCGCGATTACGGAGATCTTCAATGAACTCCACCGTCCACTGGTCGGTTAGCAGGCGAACCAAGAACACAATCTGCGCTCCTTTAAGAGCTAATTCGTAGGCAATTTGGGCTCCAAGTCCCAGGGTACCTCCAGTAATGAGATAGACCTTACCATTGACATCGCGGTCAAAGGTATTGGGAGTACCGCCAAAATACCATTTAGCAGCACCAGCCAAGGCTATGGGAGGTCCGTATTTCTTGATGATGTCCCATCCTGCGGTATTCTCGGGTCCGTCGAGGAAGAGACTCAGGAGATAGTCAATAGGCATGGATGGTGAAAGACTGGAGAGAGAGACGTATGCGATTAAACGAAAAATGTCAAATAATGGTGTGGTGGGGGCTCGAAACCGCGCCACCGAGTTTAAGAAGTAACTTATCGGGATTTGAAAAATTGGTAAATTTCAGTCAACTGATATAGCTTAGCACGGTATGAGTTACTATGATTTTAGAAGTACGCTAATGTTTGTTCTCAACCACATCAAAAAAGACTAGAGATTTAATTAAAAAATATCCAGGCAATTTCGTTACTTAGGAAGTTGACATTAAACGGTTTGATTCACTTCAGTTGACCAAACGGTCCAATTCACTTCAATCGATCTAACGGTTCGATCAACCTCAATCAATCTAACGGTTCGATTCATTTCAAACAATCACGGCGTAAAAATACCTTTCAAGTCAGACTCTTCACTCACCACTACAATGAAAACCACACTATCTCAAAATTTATCAGCAATTGAATACACAACACTAATTATAATTACCAATTGACCACGTCTAAATCTTGTACAACGACGGTTCAACACCATCCATCTTCTTGGGCAATCTCACGGCAATACCCACGGGGTTAATCACCACATTATCCAAGTCCCAAATGCCTTCCTTAGCATAGATGTCTTGCTTCAAGAAATCAAGCACCGCTTGCTTGTTTTCCGCCACCAAGTGGAACGTCGACCCGGCAAACTTGGTCCGGGCTTCGTCCTGGTAAATCGCCCCCGCCAGCTTCACCACACCCAGATTGACGGTAGCGGGGATCGCCGCCACGTGCTGCGGTCTCACCTGGCTCCGGTCAGTACCGGGCTTGTCGTAAACGATAACATTGAACTCTTGAGCCATTCTTCTCGAGGTGGACAGCAATAACCGGAGAGGTCTAATGAACATGTAAATTGATCAAAGTGCGAGTGAGAGAGCGGGGGTGTAGTGGAGCGACGCCCAGTGTCGGCTGCCGGTTCCGGTGCGGCACCTAACTTCCGACACATACCAAATATCGGCACCTCGTCCCGATGAATTTATTTTATCAAAAAACTGTAATGTGTATTATACTATACAGACGGATTACCTTGAGGATCCCAGAGCGGTGGCGCGAGGAGCACTATCGCGAGCCGAGTCCGTGACTTGTTCTCGAGGCGACTTTTTAACCACGGTAATCTTTATCGGAGCTAATGTGGTTACGGTAACGTCCCGTAACCGATGGTAAATGTTGGCCAACGGAGGGAATCTCTGGACAAACAGTCCCACCTTAGCGTCGTACATCGACACCACTTGTTTGGTGTAGGGACTGTCATTCCATCTCAACTTAAGGAACACCACCAGGGCGACAAAACACGCCAAGTACGCCACGCCCACTTGCCAGCGTCCCGCTACCAAGTTGACAAACACAATGGGCATCACCACTAGCGAATTCAACAGCGTCATCACCAAGAAGAGCTCGGCAGTGGCAGCCATGATCTGAGCTCGTGGCTGGTTCTGCTCGAGCCACAGAGCAATGCGGGCGTGGATCTGTTGCTGTTGAGGTAAGGTGCCAATAAAGTCAAGGAGATTGTTTTGGAAGTAGCTGATCATGTGGAATACCAGGAAAATCATGTAGGGGAACAAGGCGCCATTGACGGGACCAATAACGAGCGACGCCATGTAGAATACTGCTGCCAACGTCAAGTACTGGAAATTGGTATCACTAATAAGCATGTTAAGCCCTCGTCTGCGCTTGTTCTGGGCCAACACGATGAAATAGGTGGTGATCACCATCACGAGGCAATAGCGATAGTAAGCCAATGACAGCGCCGCCAGGCCAAAGATCGACAGCAATTGGTACACCAAGTAAAAGAGCACCGAGAGAAGGTGCAGGATAAACCACCAGAACTGCTGGGTTCGGGCAAGTGCCAACACCAGGGCCATTGTCTTCTTTTTGATAGTAAGGGATGTAGATCAAATGGGTTGCAAAAAAGTGCGGTGGCGAGCTTTGCAGCCGCACATACTGTTCTAGGTGATAAAGAATTCCATCGAAAATAAAAGACCGGATCGTGACAACGTGTCATGATAGCTTGATAAAGGAAAAGTGAGTTTGTTTTGAATCGGGTTATATGGGATTTTAGGGTATGTTTTTTGACTCGATCAAGCATAAAGACGATTAAGGCCATGAAGTTAAAACTATCAATATCCATACTGTAGACTCAAGGTATGATAGAATATTACGAAAGACTTGAAAGTAGAATTGTCCATTGAGATATATATCATATTTAAACAATCACACAAAGGTCAAAGAAACGGAAGTCTTCTTCGAGACTGTAGTTGTCCTTGGGGTTTTGGTTGTTGGATTGAGTCGATTGAGCAGCCATGATTGATTTGTGTTGATGATAGATTACTAGTGATATCAGGGTGTATATATGGTGATTTGGTGGTGAATCCGCAATTGCCTCTTTGGTGCTTGACAATCAGCCATCAGTGTGTATCCAACAAGTACCCAGCCAAGTTGGGACTTGACAATCGTCACCATCAGCAGACCCTGAATGGGACTACATTGATATTCAAGTCTACATTAACTTGAGATGAATACTGGTTATGGATTTCTGTCAGCAAGTCTCAATATAACTTTTAGAAACACAACAATAATGTGCCCCTGATAACTCAAAGCAAACAAAGCCTTGTACCTTTCGGCTATCCCATGACCTCTTTGTTAACCTGTAGTATCAATAGCGTGCATTTACCCTTTGCATTTCCCATCACATGATGATACTTTAGTTACTGGTAAAATTATCGTAAATTGTAGCCTCGGAATTACGTATCCGATTAAGTAGTATCACCACATCAATATCGGATATATCACAGTTAAAATCAATTCAGGTCTCTCTCACAATGGCTAACGGTTGTGTCGATTGATAACCTTGATGGTGGATCACTAGTCTATAACCGGTGCGGTCCATCGCTCGCAACCATTCCACACCCACCTCTCCACCATGCCCAACAGTCTATTCCCCATGCCCGGGCTGGCCCAGCGGGCAGCGGCTCCAGGAAGAGCCCGAGCCAAAGTCGCTCTCGAACCAGGACATCTGCCACTTGACTGGGCCAATCTCCAACGGGAACAAGGTCTCCGTCTTCGAGGCGATCAACCATTACCTCCTCAATATACTCGAGTCACCAAGGAAGAAGTGAAACAACACCGCTCCCGTGACGATGCTTGGACCATCATCAATAACAAGGTGTATAACATCACTCCCTACATCAATTTCCACCCGGGAGGAGCCGCGGAAATCATGAAGGGAGCTGGTCGTGATGGGACCACATTATTCATGAAGTACCACCCGTGGGTTAATGTCGATACGATGTTGAAGAACTGTTGGATTGGAGTGTTGGCTCCTTCATAAAAGCGACGTTTGTTTGTTTGGTTTTTGGAATTAATAGATATTACGCTAAGTTATGCCCTATACTGTTCTCTATTGATGGGTTTCCGTTCATGTCGTGGCATTTGTCAATCAGGCATTAATCACCTCATCCTGAGCTCTTTCTTCATTTCCTATCTCATCTTCATCACCAACTGTTCAACTGTTTAGTGTGATATTCAAGTCTTCAAGTATAGCCTTAGTAAGATGGTATTGAAAGTCACCGATAGCCGTTTTCAAGTCAAAAGCTATATGATTCCATTTCAACGTTATGCAGAATCATATAATTACACTAACTATTGGCAAAGTTGTAACCGTTAGGAAGCAAGCACATTTTTGTATACCGTATTCACGATCAAACGGCTCTTTAGCCAGGGTACGAAAGCCGTTTTCGGCATCAATGAGCAAAAGGCACTACCGCCACATCTGGTACGGTCCACTCGCTATCGTTAAGCCCATGCTATGGGCGGCAACGGCATTTGTGTGGATATTTGTACGTGGTTGCGAAGTCAAACTTAACGGTGAATTTTGACGGCAATGGCCACGCCTAATGTGGCCACTTGGAGGTACCCATTATGGTCTAGAAGCGCGTGGCTATCGATTAAGCCAATGTTCGAAAATTTGATGAGTTTGATGGTTTTCGACGTTTGAGCTGGAACCCGGGTTGGCGAGGTAAATTGACTCGGCTCGCCGCAGCCATGGTAAACATTTGACTCGGGTGCGAACCCCCAAAACTCACACTTACCCCGCGTATTGCGAGCAAAATTACGGTTTACACCGCCCGGTAGCGACTCTGAGATGGCCTACTATGTTTTAGCCGGTGGCCTTTTCACCTAGACAAAGTTTGACGGGATTTGACGGAACTTGTCGATTTGTCGATTTTGGCCGATTTGGCCTAGGGGTTAGTCGCGCCAAAAACACGTAAACGGTGCAATAGCGAGCTCGATACCGATAGAAGCGGAAAAGTGATGCTTGGGGTTTATAGAGCAAATTGCCGGCTTCATGCTAGGTAGCTTTGATTTTTGTAAACCTTTATGCCGACTGAGTAAATCGCAAAAATGACCACTCAAAAAACGTCATTATTATGAGGTCGGTTTCAAAAAGTTTTGAAATCGAGGCTTATTTACCGGTTACCATAAAGATAGAGACGTGCTGATAGTAACGGTTGTTTTATTTTTCGATTCACCGCCTTTAATGGTGCATTTATCGTCAATTGATTGAGGTTAATTCATAGCCGGTTAGGCGCGATGATCCTTGAAAACCCCAAACCCCAGCCGACGATGTCAAACATCAAAAAAAATCACGGGAATTTTTTTGTTATGATTTATGGTCTATATGACTGGTAGATACCGGAAAGCCTATTTGTGGCGATTTTTTTGGTGTAAAGTTTTGTGATAATCGACATATAACCCATAACCACTTGTACTGCTTTAATCAGTCAATTGGAATGTCAAGCAAGCAACTCATAAGTACAACAAGAAGCAGTCCGAACTTTATGGCTCCAGCAACGATCTCCATCACCTTAGAGCAGTTCATTATGGTAGCAAGATCGGATAAAATGGACAAGACTTGAGGATTCATATGACCTGTGAATTCAACGTAAAGCCTGTGTCAGTCGATACTATGTCTCTCACTAACCGTTGTATGTTACTTCATCATTAACTAAGGGCGCCCTCTCTCCTGTGGTCTATACTAAGAGTACACAATGCACTCTCTCATCACTTCGGGAGCTTTGGCCAACGACACCGTCACCTGGTCCTAAGGGAAAGTCGCCAACAACCTCAACACCCCCAGCACCACCTCGGCCTTGACTTCGTCCAGCATTGTGCCGTGGACCAACGCTAGCATCACCAGTTGCGCCACCATCATCAACCCCACACTGACGTTCACCAAAGCGTCGCCACCATCAATAACGTCATACATCATCACCAACCCGCAAAGCGTCAAGTGAAAATTATAACGAGATGTCCTGAGTGGTGCGAGCCTGCTCGAGCACCGACAACACCCTTGTTTCAGCCTCGATGGTGATCAGCTGCTTCAAGTTAGCAAATCGGATCCTGGCTTCGGCAGCGTGAGCAATAACTTGTGCACCCAACGGAAAGAGCAATGAAATTGGAACCCTCGATGCACTTGGCCAACTCGTGAAGCAAGCACGGTATTTACGTGTCGTAATAACTTGTCAAAGTAGGGCTGGGCGGCGGCAATGATGGCAATTGTGGCGTGCACCTGTTCGTAGACGTAGCGCTTGTATAGGTTCTGCAAGAGTCCCAACAACAAGTTCAGAAGCACCTGGTCGAGGAAAGGCTCGAATACCGCCTTGGCGCCGTCTCGGAGAAGTTGACGAAAGGGTTGTTGTCAGTGTATTGGACTCGGGGATGAGCAACGGCCACCAACGGGATCACCATGTCCCAAAGCGAGCCGCTCTGGCCTTCGAAACAAATTTCATACACCAGCTTGAGCTTTTGATGATGTGTAGGTTACAACATCACTCCATTGAAAGCCTTGAGTGTGCTTGTATCATTTGTATCTCAAAGCCCATTCATTGTCCATAATGGGAATGTGCGGCGTTGCCTGCATATAAGTCGCCAAATCGCAAGTCCCACGAACTCTTGGTCGATAAATGCCAACTCGTTTTTTCATTCTTGATAACCACACGACTTTTGTGCGATGTTGAGTATTGCACTATCAGGGAACGCAAGTTATCCACGTTTTATTAATGGGAGATGGACTAAAACGTTGCTTGGTGGTGTCAGGTACATTGTGACGGCTGCTGCTTATCACTAATAGCCTATAACAATCACGAAACGCAGGACAAGCTGAGCTATCCGACTCGGACATCTGGTCTACAAAAGGCGAGGTCGTGTGCCAAAGACTATGTATAACATATCAAGAATCTCTTAGTTGGAAAAAGGTTTACTTTGGTAGAGTTGATCACAAGTAAGCTTCATAGAGTATGGTGATAGACAACGAACTCGTAAGTATCATCTCTCATGCGATGAATCAGTACTAGTAAACTTTTAATGCCTGTAGATATGTTTATCATGTGAAAAGAGCTGTTTCTTGTGGCTAAGTTTTGATATGACTCATGTTCACGGTGTTAGTCTAATGGATATCGGCCAAAAACCCAGCCGACGGTACTATGCCATGTGCAACACACAGTTGAAACAGAACTCGATGGTTTGGATCACTTGGTGAATAACCACGTCACCAACGTGGTGTTGTTCGTCGTCATCATCGTTATCGACAGCAGGAGTGTTGCCTTCGAGTATTTGGCTGTAGCGGTGCTGCTGCATCTTTCTCTTGACGTCGAGCGGCTTCACCAACAATACATGGAGATTACGCTTTGATTGCATCTTCTAGCGTCTCTGTGACATTTGGGAGTCAAATGGAAGCAATCACCGACACAATGGCTAGTCTCAGTAGTGTTCTCGTCGCTCACTAATGACACATATAATGGTGAGAAATGGTGAGAAAAGTACGGTTTACGCTGGTTAGTAGCGACTTTGAGATGGCCTACTATGTTTTAATCGGTGGCCTTTTCATCTAGACAAAGTTTGACGGAATTTGACGGAACTTGTCGATTTTGTCGTTTTTGTCGATTTTGGCCTAGGGGTTGGTCGCGCCAAAAACACGTAAACTGTGCAATGGCGAGCTCGATTCCGATGAAAGCAGAGATGCGATACTTGGGGTTTATAGAGTAAACTGCCGGCTTCCTGTTAGATGGCTTTGATTTCCGTAAACCTCTAACCGGACTGAATAAATCGCAAAATGGAGGACTCAAAAAACGGCAGATCTCGTGAGATCGGTTCCAAAAAACTTTCGAAATTGAGGCTTATTAGGCAATTTATATAAAGATAGAGACGTTTTGAATGCAATTGATGTTTCAGATTTCCGTTTACCGCCTTAAATGGTGCATTTTTCGTCGATTGATTGAGTTTGATTCATATGTGGTTAGGCGCGATGATCCTTGAAAATCCCAAACCCCAGCTCAACTCGACAAACATCAAAAAAAATCATGAAAATTTTTTTGCCCTGATTTATGGACTAGATGACTGGTAGATGCCGAAAAGCCTATTTTTGGCGATTTTTTTGGTGTAAAGTTTGTCAGAAATCGACCTCTAACCTATTATCAGTTATACCGCTCTAAATAGTCAAGTAGCATGTTAAGCAGGTAACTCTTGGGTGATCCAAGTACCTTCGTGACACTATTATTGCTAGTGAATCTTCTGGTAGACAGGTTGGTGTTGCAGCTGAAGTTCTAATTGTTCAGCAATGTATTTGGAAACTTGTATTTGCATATGCTGGTAAGCAGTTACTTTTGCTCGCGGAGTTGTTGGCGCCAGGCGATGAATTCCGGAGTCAAAAGCTCCCCCAGTCGTAACCGTTTGTTATCAGTATCCATGAGCTCATCCAACATAAACAGACGAGTACTGGGATCATAGCATAACCGCCACGCCTTCAGCTCATCATTACGATCCACTTCCTTCAAGATCCACTCCAACGCAGCCCCGTACCACTTCAATGCTGTCATCAGGTTGACGTGCTTATTGTTCTTGAGAAGCACGGGGATCTCATCGGTTTCATAGGTCTCCACCGATCGTAACATGAAGTTCTTATCACGGAACCCGTAGGCAACTTTACCCACTCCCATTAAGAAGCATTGAGCCCACGTTCGGAAGAACTTCTTCTCAAAATTAGCGATTTGTCGAGGGTTATCGAGGGTGGAAGTCGTCTTGAGCTCAACAAAGTGACTGACAACGTTGCCCAGTTCGGGGACGTAGTCGTAGACACAATCAACTTCACCGGCTAACAACATCTTCGTCAGACCAATCCCCGTTCGCACTGCCAGAATGAACTGTTCGTAATTGTTTACCGGTTTCTTCACTCGGTTTTCGATCTGTTTCCGCAGACAATCAGCCCACGGTTTGGGGAGAGTGGCCACCGCTTCAAACTTATAGCCACTATACTGACACCGTCGGACGTAATCAGCCTGTTGCGGGTCTTGTTGGTTCAATTGTTCTTCGTCTTGTTGTCGTTTCTTCAATGCGAGCTCAAAGTTATCTCTCATGAATATTTGCCCATCGAACGCCACCAAGTCAAAGTTGATGGGGTCATTTTGAAAAGGAACCATGAGGATCTTAGTCATGAGTCCTCGGAACGTGATCAAGTCCACCGCCGTCTTTTTCCCCGTTGCCTTTTCATGGAGCATCACCGCTCGAAGTAAGGCAGCAAAGTCCCCCAAGTTCTCTTCTTCGGGGATCTGTTTGAACTGACTGTATCCAGCACCAAGATCAACGTGATTGACCCAGCTATCGGGGAGATAGTAGTAGCTGAGATGGTTGGCCATGACATCGGCTTCATCGTAGACATAGTTACCGTCGATATCACGAGCAAAGCAGAAAAGCTGTTTGGGCTGCTTTAAACCAGTCACTTTAGCTCGAGTATCAAGCGGCAATCGTTTCACCATTGTGTGGTTATGGTGTGGCTAATGGAAGAGAGATGATAAGGCTGTATCTCTCAGTCTCAGTCTCAGACACCTTACTATACACCCTAGTCTACCAAATCTTTTTTCGCTGAGCGCGCACTCTACCGATGGCTCGACGGCGCTACCGACCAGGAAAATTGTTTCGAACCGGACCATTGACCTAACCGTGTCTAACACCATCCTCCGATGTCCGCTCATAAAAACGTCCTCGTGAAGTTGGTGGTCGGTGCTGGCAAAGCTGCTCCCGCGCCTCCGGTCGGGCCAGCATTGGGGTCCAAGGGGGTCAAGGCCATCGACTTCTGTAAGGAGTTCAACGCCAGAACCGCTAACTTGAATCCCGACACTCCCGTGCCGGTGTTGCTTACCATCAAGCCCGATCGGCTGTTTACCTTTGAAATGAAGTCTCCTCCCACTCTGTGGCTCTTGATGAAGGCGGCGGGTATTTCCAAGGGGTCGGATAAGCCTGGTTCTACCATCGTTGGTGAAGTGCTGTTGAAGCATATCTACGAGATTGCCAAGATCAAGAAGACCGATAACCGTCATAAGGACGTGGACATGAAGCTGATTTGTGGTGCGGTGATCTCGGTGGCCAAGGCTGTCGGCATTAACGTTGTTGCTTAAACAAGGTCCTGATCACTCCAGCGTCTCCGCTAATGATGACAATTTCACTCCATGACGTCGATAACGTTCTAAAATACCGTCTATTATCCCTTGTATATACATAATCTTTTTTAAAGTCGATTTTTCATCCTCATGATTATTCAGTCACTGTCATCTTCTCGGTGGCTTCGGCAAGCTTCTGAGCAGCTTCGCCTTGTTCCTGAGCCTCTCGCGCAAGCTTATCCTGTTCGTAGGATTCGGTACCGGGAGTGTAAGTGATCTTAGTGTCATCACCATGATCTTCCACCTTGATCAGTTCTTCCACAGCAAAGTTCTGGAGTAACCACGTTTCCACGTCTTCCTGGTTATTAGCTTCAGCTTCGTAAATGGCATCATGACCCAACTGGTTCTTAGCAAACGGGTCGGCACCAAACTGTTCGATGAGCACCTTCACCATTGGCAAATGACCCGCAAATGCCGCCCAGTGAAGCGCCGTGTTGCCCGATTCGTTAGGCTGAGACACCAACTTCTTGGCCTCTTCCTTCAGCACCAAGCCAAGCAAGTATTCCACGGTTTCGAGGTGTCCGTTGCCAGCAGCCATGTGGATGGGAGTGGCGCCGGTGTTGTCGTCCTTGATCGAGAGTAAGGTTTCGCCGCCGATTTCCTCGAAGATCTCCTTGAGAGTGTCGAGATCGCCTTCTCTGGCATCGTAGTTGACGCAGTCCATCTCCTCTTGGGTGAGTTCCATGGTGATTACGGTTTGTGGTGGTGGTGGTTGAAGGTCGCGATGAGCTTCGCTAACCTGAGATGAGATTTTGGTCACATGACTATAGTCACGTGAGATTACCTATCAAGACAGCACTATCAATTACATCAAAATCCCAAAAACTACAACAAGGTCCAGTTCATTAAAAGCAGTGTTAATATGTATAAGGTTTTAGTAGATGCCCCACACGTCCTCGCACCCGTGGCAGAACTTCAGACACGCCACCGACGCCAGCAACGGGTAGTCACTAAGCCCGATCTTCTCGTCGACAAACTCGTCGGCAAAGTTGTCCTTACCCCGAGCCATGGCCCCGACAAACACACAGATGCTCTCGTCGTCCCCCAACGTCAGCACGTAGTCCTGCACCCGCTTCACCGGAGCATCGAACGAAAGCGTCACTTTGCGACACTTGGTGGGCAAGTGGTCGGAAATGGGGTTCTTGATCACCTTGAGCAACTTCTCTTCGGAATTAACCAGGCGAATCAGCAATTTGTGGAGTAATTGCACCATTAACCCGGAAAACCGCTTGAAGGTACGAGGAATTCTCACCAGCGGGTTCACTTCAATGAGCACGCCACGAGCGGTTTGAATGTACACTTGGAGCTTCCCCGCTTTGTTAATGGGAGAGTCCAAAAGCGTCAAGAGACACTGGTGGGTGATGTCGGGCCGAGCCTCGGCAATGTCCCGACCCATCTTACGCAAAAGCCCCTGGTGGTCGTCACAATTGAGCAAGGCAAACTTGTCCCCGCCACCAGGGCCGGTGTTCATCTTGTGGGTTTCGAGACACGCCTGGGACAACACCACGATGAGTCGTTGAGTGGTCTTGTCCTTGGACGAGAGCGTCGTCGGTTGCTGAGGCACCAACAGCGCCAGCACCGACAGCGCTGGGGTAGTGGTCTTACCATCAACCTTAGTATCAGTCTTGGGGTCGGAGCCCTTGTCGGTGGCAGCCGGCAGCGTTGCCTTGTCGCTCGCGTCAGCCATACTGTAAGGGAAATGGAGAGGGGACCGATGCGATTTTTCGCGATGCCCTTGGTCGGCGAGTCGAAGCTGATTTCGGCGAAGCGGAAATGATAAAGAAGGTGGGTTATTATTATGGTGATAATATTGGTGGTGATCGTGGTGATGGTGTGGGTTTCAGGTGGCGGTTTCATTTGGGAGTTTTATGGGTTTATCATTTGATTTCACGGTTATGATTTATACGGCATCGGAGTTGGTAAATGATGGAAAATAACACCTGTGAACGAACAAATAGTAATACTCTGGGAGTTTTTTGGTATTTATGTTGAATGTTTAGTCAACTAGTTTTGTAGATCATGGTCTTGGTCATTATGACACAAAACCATAGAGTGTTGATGAGCTACTCACTATACTCTATGATTAAACTCTTGCACATGATTAATTAGCTTGACAATCATCGTCCTAGTTGTACAATATTCTGTTGAATTCAATCGCTTCAGTCAAATCATAGTGGCAAGCTCATTAACATTTTTGCAGCCGTATGAAGGTAGGGTAGTCTATAGACAAACAATTGCATCTTGGGTAAACAGATTATGTTACATAATAGTATTTGAGTTTATAAAATGAGTATAAAATATATTAGATGAATATTCTGGCCAATACCATTTCGTCAATGGTACCAGCTACAACGTTGCCCGCACTGGCAACGCCTTGGAACGGCGTTAACACCAATGAGATAGCTCGTAGAAACAATTAAAGCCCATTATCATGGTATTAGTGCTAGCAAACTTGACTAGATGGGGTCAATGACGTCATAGCTGATTGCACCAAATGTAGATATTGCAATGTGCTGAAGAAGACCACTGATGGAGTGAAACACATCAAGGTATTGACCGTTTACTGCGGCTAATATATGTTATACAGCAATTGGCCTCAAAACCAAATTCGTTTAGTTCCGATTTTCTGAATTTTCGACTTTTTGTCGTCATTTGAGTTCTCAGTTTTGCATTTTTTCTCCAAAAAGCGAAAACTGCGATTTATTCGGTCTGGACAAGGGTAATCAGAAACCAAAGCCACCTGGCAAGAAGCCAGCAGTGTGATCTACTATAGCTAAGTATCACATCTATACATCCATGGGCATTGAGCTCGTTATTTTGTCGTTTCCATTTTTGAGACGCGACGAGTCTTAACAGTGGGACACCCCAAAAAGCTTGACCCGGTTTTCGGCCTCCGGATTCCCCCGGGGTCCTTCCGGGATCATCCGGGCAATGCCACGCGATCGGCCCTATGCAGTACAAACAACATATATTCAGACCTAGTCACAACAGTCATGAAAATTATGGAAATCTACGTGTGGTATTAGCACAAGTCGACCTTTCTACCAAGGAAGAAACCCCCAGATCTCTGATCCGGGGGACTAACACTACACATGTGACCGAGACCACAACGCTGCTAGAGTCCAAGAGCTCGAAGCCATGACGGCAAATTTGTTGAAATTAGTCAATTAGCTCCGATTGGACTCAATTAGAAGAATCACCAGATTTAAGTGGTTGATAATGAACACTTGGCGTCACAGAAGTACTTTTTGACCAAAGCCAAGCTCGACGGTAACTTGATGATTGCTGCTTTAGAGAAGTGACCATTGGGTGGTTTAGGTCAATCATGCGAGAAAAAATTCATAGTGCTTGGTTGTTCAATCTGAAGGGTGTGGGATGATCTTTGAATTACTTGCCTATCGATTAAGTTTTAACAGAATTAGTTGTGCTATCAGTTCAGCTTTGGGGACCTTCATACTAAGCCGTGTTAAAGTTGGTTTCAGAGTCGCGCCGTGTTACATATTGGTAATGTCGACATCCCGCTGGCTTGTATCCAGGATGTCTCCTTCCCCTCTCCTCCCCCCTTGTTAATAAAAAAGGGCTCTTTCCCCCGAAAAGATTTTTATTCCTAAATCTTACTTGCCCAAGAAAAACAATCATGAGCTGAACGAAATGATGGTTACCCCACCACTTCCTGAAGCCATGAAAGGCCTGCCATGACCCAACACTACTAGTTGGCATGGCCTGATGATGCTGTTACTGATGCTGATGCTGCTGATGATGATGATGCTACTACTACTGCTGCCGTTGATCTGCTCGCCAAAACTACTAGACGCCGGAGTGGCTAGAGCGATTGCTGTGACCTATTGGCTGGCATGGGATGTTGCTGATTACTACCAAGGCTAGCCACCACCCAAGGCTTAGCCGATGCTGCTTGCTGTTTTGCCTTGTTGTCTCATGCTCAAGCAATTGTCATGGTGCAACGCCCAGTCCAATTCCCAGGAACCCATTGGGGTATCGTCACACCATTTGCGTGCCTCTTATTGCGGAAGTTCGATCGTCCGGTCGATTGCCCGTACCAGCTCTGTAAGCAGGAAGCAAACAACTTGCCTGCCATCACCTGAGAGTCGTCGAGTGGATCTGATGGGTCGTCCGCTCGAATGATCACCGTAGGCTGGGAAGCTGTCTGGATGAAGTTGCTTGATGATTACTAACCATGACAAATATACAATGGCACTTATAATTGAAGCATACAAGAAATATACATACGGAATATATAAGGGTTTATTGACCACGTTTAACAATGGCAATCGTAAATACATCTAAGAGACTGAACTTTCGTTCGGTAATGCCAACATCTGTATCTTCTTCATGGTAGTTGCTTTGGTTGAAAATATCGATCTTGCTGCCGTAATGGATTGTTCTAAGGTGACGAAAACGACTGATGAAGTCATAAAAGTGTAAAAATTCACTGTTGGACTCGTCAGTCACTTCGATGACATACTTTTTGATTGGTTAGAACAGTATGAGTGGAAATGGGTTATTATGTCGATTATTACAAAACTTTACACCAAAAAAATCGCCACAAATAGAGTTTCCGGTATCTACCAGTCATATAGTCACTATTTCATAACAAAAAAAAAATTCTGATTTTTTTTGATGTTTGACATCGTCGGCTGGGGTTTGGGGATTTCTCGGATCATCGCGCCTAACCGTATATTATGAATTGATGAAGATTACACCATCAAAAGCGGTAAATGGAAAAATAAAGCAACCGTTACTATCAGCACGTCTCTTTCTTTATAGTAATTGCCTAATAAGCCACAATTTCGAAACTTTTTGGAATCGATTTCATGCGATCTGACGTTTTTTAAGTCGCCATTTTTGCGATTTATTCAGTCGGGTTAAGGGTTTAGAAAAATCAAAGCCATCTAGCAAGAAGCCGGCAATTTGCTTTATAAAACCCAAGAATTGCTTTTTTTCATTCGGTGGTATTGAGCTCGTTATTGCACAGTTTACGTGTTTTTGGTGCGACCAACCCCTAGGCCGAATGGGCCAAAATCGACAAATCGACGAATTTCGTCAAATTCCGTCAAACTTTGTCTAGATGAAAAGGCCATCGGCTAAAACATAGTAAGCCATCTCAAAGTCCCTACCAGGTGTTGCAAACCGTGATTTTGCTCGCAATATGCGGGGCCAGTGTAAGTTTTGGTGTTTCGCACCCGAGTCAAACGTTTACTATGGCTGCGACGAGCCGAGTCAAATTTCTTCACCAACCCTAGCTTCCAGCTCAATCCATCGACAACCATCAAACTCATCAAATTTTCGAACATTGGCTTAATCGATAGCCACGGATTTCTAGACCATAATGGGTACCTTCATGTTGCCACATTAGGCGTGGCCATTGTCGTAAAAACTCGCCATTTAGTTCAGGTTGCGAAACAACGTACAAATACCCACCATAAGCGACCTTGCCGCCCGCGGCATGGGGTTAACAATAGCGGGTGGACCGTTCTTTATGTGACAATAGTGCCATTAGCCCATCGATTGATGTCATGAAAGGCTTTAGTGCCATGGTGAAAGTGTCGATTGACCATACTAACAATATACAAAAACGTGTGTGCTTATTAGCGGTCACAAATCAACCGACAGTTAATGTAACAAGCACACGGGAAAGTGTTAGTCATCTTTTGGCTCCTTATGGAAGTAGTCAACAAATTGTTGGCATTTTTAACGACGATTTCTAGTTCATAAAAAGATATGTTAGCCAATGTGAAAGTGGGTAATATGGAAACTTCCCCTGGTTTATTAAAGGCCCCCATTGTTCCCATTGTTCAAGGTTGGAGTTGTTCTGGTCGGGTTTAGATCCAAGAATAAGCCCGAGATCATACAACAACTGAGGCGCTAATTCACCATCCAAATTGGAAGTAATACTACCACTCAAGCGACGTCTAGTGGGCTTGGTAATCACACGATGTATTGTCAACTTTAGTCTAACACAACCTTGAATTGTGGCGTGTGCAGCTCCGTCGTAAAATCAAGGTCCATTACTGAGTTGGCAAACTAACGGCTTTGAAATCCCTGCCAAAAATGGACATGTTCTAATCACTTGGTTCAATTGTAGCAACAAGGATTGTTAGGATTATTAGCTTTCCAAGCTCACGGTTTCTCTCGTATAATATTCAAGTTGATCTTTTCACCGAGCAACCATTGTTCTCGGAGCATCTCACTAACCTCGACTCCGAGCCCACCAAAAAAACAAGAATTAACAATTAAATTTTTGTACACTAAAAACATTTGATAGCTTTAATGTAAAATTAATTAAATGTTATTACTTAGTTTCATTTACAGCATTTCCTTAGCCTTTATTATACACCATCCATCGCTAGCAACGCGTCTCACCAGTCGCGTAACCCCACACATGTCCGACCTGGAGTCGCTGTTCCAGTTCAGTGACGACGATGACGAGATCCTTGCCATTGTCCTGGCGACTCAGGCCAAGACTCCTCAACCCACAGCGTCCACAAAGTCCGTGCTGACTCCGTCAAATGGTACGGCTACCACTTCATTCTATCAAGCTCAGGGGGAAGTGCTGGTGCTTCGAGCTCAGCTCGATCAACTCCAAAAACAACTGCTAGAGGAACGGAAACAGCTTATAACTCAAAAGCAGGAAACTACCGCATCATTGGAGAAGCAGATTGCCGCTTTAAAGCGAGCCGTGACCTCCTTGGAAGATGAGAAGCAATTCCTTCAAAATGAACTCCGCCAACCTCGAGTGACGCTGACAACCACTGCTAGACATCAAGCACCACCTCCGTTGACTAAGAAACGCAAACTTGAGGATCTGGGACGGGTTGATACTGGATATTTAACTGCAGTCAAACGCGCTAGTGAAGCGGGATTAGTGGTGGATTACTTGTGGGGTTGTGGTATCAATGACCACTCCCGAACCTGCATTGATTACTTGGCCAAAATCACCGTTGATGAAGCTGTTAGGGTGGATCTGTTTGAACTTGTACCTCATCAACTGGTGGCTCATTGTTTAACTCAATGGTTCATGGCTCATCACCACCTTCGCCTCGATATGTTTATCGCTCAGTTGGTTAAAGTGCTTGTACTGATCTGTGCCATTCTCCACGAACGTGATCGTCCCCTTGCCATCCCGTTCTTACTTACCCTTGTCCACCGAGCGCTTACTTTCCGACCTCTCGCCATCCCCAAGGACTTGATAAAAGAGCTTGTGGTGCAATTTAGTGCTACGGTTCGTAATCGACTCGGATACATTAGTGCTACCAGTAATCAGATCGATTTCGTCAACTATATGAGTGTACCTCGCCACATGTTGGTACTCCAAAAGTTTATCTTGATTTTCTATGGTGATTTGTTGGAAACCACAGTATCCCTAGCTGCTGGCCACGGACCCGAATGTGTTCGGGAAGTATGGCACCCCGAGGTACTTGATCCGGAAGTGTTTCGAGCATTACCGGGGATAAAGGAACGAATGGCAGATGTGGGTCAAATCAATTTGGTGTTTAATTTCATCAGCATGCTCGAAGCGAGTGTTACCGATACTACGTTTGCCTATAACGACACTAACGACGAGTTGGTGCTGCTGCTATTTAACCTATTGGTGATGGAGATTGGTATCCGACCACAAATGCGATTCCACGGTCTTAATCGTACCGTGGGCAATAACCAGGACTTTGCCATGATCGATGCCATGGTCCCACAAACCATGGATCACAATCACCAACCATTAATGGTAGAACCCTATCCTGCTCCCTTAGTTGAGAATACCATCAATGCCGACGCTCAAGTGGCTCACGAAACCCACTTGTTAACGCTAAAATTGCGCATTGCTGCCGTTATCGATACCTACATCAACGAACACGAACTGACCGATATCTTGGGAGTTGACGACATGCCCAAAGAACACTTTAAGCGACTTATCCGAGCCATTGACATGGAACAACTTGCCATTGCCACCTATCCTCGCAGTCCCCTCGTCGATCTCCATCTCCGCATCATTAATAGGTTAATGGCCACCACCTACGCCATCACCGAACACACAGCTGATCTCAGCACCCTCATGTTCCCACAAACGGTGTATGAATTACTCGTTGTATTTGCGCGAGTAGCGTTTGCTCAAGGAGATCTAACCAAACAGGCCGAGGCCATTGTCATCCGCTTGCGAGCGCAGGGGTACCACGGACCCATCTTCAACTCCCAGGTCGAGACTCGGGCTCGGGACAACTACGGCGCCGACGTCAGTGCCGTTACCTCGGGCTACCATTACCCTAATGGAGTGGAGTTTGCATATGACGCCGATACCATCGATATCGCCCGTAGCGTGCTTAACAAGTTTGCCAGCCATGACGAGGCTGACACGCTTTACTATTGTATGCATCCTGACGGCTAGCGGCGTTTTCGGCTGTGTCTAAATTGGGTCGGTGGATCGGACTGGCTGGCGGCATCCGAACCGGAGTCTAGAGCATCTCGGTACTTTCTTTATTTGGGGTGAAGCCGGTAGATTATGTGCAGGAATAGTTATCGCTTACGAGGCCGGCAATTTCTCACTTGGGTAACAGAGTGGGGAGACGCCAGTTTGCTCTCGGCGAAGAAAGCAAAAAAAAATTGCCAGGTGCGCAAAGTTGTGTGCAGGATGTCCTCCGGTCGCATGTGTGTTTGAGTGTTAATTATACAACGTAAATGTGCGACTTGTGTCGGGGACTTTTTTGCGGCACCGTTGAAACCTAATCACACCGATAGATAAGCGAAACGTCTTACTTAATGATCTAACGATATCTGGCTTGATGACAGGACTAAAAACTAAAAAACGGCTGACCCCGACGAGAGCATGATTTCCATCTTGCCATCTGCGCCCATTGGGAGATTTGCTGCACCCCGCCCTCGCCGGCCCCGGGCTCGTGTGCTAAATCCAACTCCGGCGACAGCAGCTTGAACCCATGTGATAGTGGCTCCACCACCATCAATAATAAATAGGGTGCGCCGCAACGTTTCCCAAGGGTTTTTTTTCCTATACATTGTTGAAGTCTACCAATCCCTAAACCATGATCAGCGAGCTCTTGGTCCAGTATTGGTATTTCACCGTCGCTGCCATGGTGGCAGTGTACGCTGTCCTCCAGAAGATGCAAACGGCTCGGCTTAGACGCAAACTTGGGGCCCAGCCTTTCACGGCTACTCGTACTGACCATGCCTTTGGTTTTAGAGCTGCGGGAGCCATGCTTACCAAGAAGAACGAAGGGACGATGGTGCTGTTCATCAAGGAGCAATTCCAGGAAACTGGCTCTAAGACCATTGGCGTTACCGTTGCTGGTAACCCCATGGTGCTGACGATCGATCCTGAGAACATCAAGGCCGTTTTGGCTACGCAATTTAATGACTTTTCCTTGGGGATCCGTCACGCTCAGTTTTTACCCGTACTTGGTGATGGGATCTTTACTCTTGATGGTAACGGGTGGAAACACTCGAGAACGATGTTGAGACCGCAATTTGCTCGCGAACAAGTGGCTCACGTCAAACTGTTGGAACCCCACGTGCAAGTGCTTGCTAAGCACATTAACTTGGCTAAAGGACAACAAATTGACTTGCAAACGTTATTCTTCCGGTTGACCGTCGACTCGGCTACTGAATTCTTGTTTGGGGAATCGGTAGAATCGCTTCGTGACAGCTCCGTCGGTTACTCGCAAGAGCTGGATGTCCCCGGTAAGTTTGAGTTTGCCGACGCCTTCAACCTGGCCCAAGTGACGTTATCGACGAGAGCGGTGGTGCAACAATTGTACTTCCTCGTCAAGGGACCCAAGTTTGCCCGCAACACCAAGATTGTCCACGACTTTACTGATTTTTACGTTAACAAGGTCCTCTCGTTGTCGCCAGCTCAACTTGAAGAACAACTGAAGGGTGGCTACACTTTCTTGTACGAATTGGCCAAGCAAACCCGCGACCCTAAGGTGCTTCGCGACCAATCGCTTAACATCTTGTTGGCGGGTCGGGACACCACTGCCGGTTTGCTTTCGTTCTTGTTCTTTGAACTTGCCCGTAACCCCGAGATCTTTGCCAGATTGAGAGAAGAAATCTCGCTGCTGTTTGGTCTTGGTGACGACGCTCAGATCGAAGACATTACCTTTGAGCTGATGAAGAAGTGTGAATACTTAAAGGCGTGCATCAACGAAGCTCTCCGCATGTACCCGCTGGTTCCTCAAAACTTTAGAGTGGCTACTCGCGACACTACCTTACCTCGTGGTGGTGGTCCTGACGAATCACAACCGATCTTGGTCCGTAAGGGTCAACTGGTGGTGTACGCGGTGCTGGCGATGCAACGGGACCCTGAATGGTACGGTAAGGATGCTGATACTTACCGTCCCGACCGGTGGTTTGAGGAATCGACGCGCAAGCTTGGCTGGGCCTTCTTGCCGTTTAACGGCGGTCCTCGCATCTGTTTGGGACAACAGTTTGCGCTTACCGAAGCGTCGTACGTGACCGTTCGTCTCTTGCAAATGTACTCGAAGTTGACGTCGCATGACCCCGAGTATCCTCCCAAGATGGCCACCCACTTGACGATGTCGCTCTTTAACGGGTGCCAAGTGTCGTTTGATGAGTAGACTACCTTTTAGCCCTAATCGGCCAATAACTTATAGCCCTAATCGGCTCTGACTTTTAGCCCTAATCGGCTCTAACTTCTAGCCCTGGTCGGCTACTATTCATTCAGTCTAGATACTAGCACTCGACCATTTACGAATATACCTAAAATTTGTTTTCACTCATGATGTAAAACTAATGGTGCCTACAACTATTGGTGAGAGAAGAAACGCTATAGATAGTGACATTATCTAAACACCATAGATGGAGAAGCTAGAGTTGAGTAATAGGTACAAGGTGAAACAAAGTCCATCAATCACGTAAATCTGATTCCAACACAATCACAGATAATACTAACGGTTGGTGATTGACGAACACCACACTATGTATAGTTAGTCATGGAGGAAATTTTCATCGGTCTAATCAAGAAGCCCTAATGTCTAATTCTACCCCACAATCACGTAAAATCACCAATATCATTATCATCAAGAAAACCAGTTACTTCAAAATAGAGTGGTGGTTTGATAAAGGTTAATTGTTAGTTGGTCGATAAAGGCTAAATGTGAGTCAGTCAATAAAGGCTAAATGGTAGTCAGTCAGTAAAGGCTGATAGTTAGTAAAGGCTACTAGTTTGCAATAAATAGAATGTATAATGACCTATAGTACAGCTTACTTCAACTTCTTTTCCACCAACGGCTTGTCGCCCGCCAACAACTCCTTCATAAATTCGTAAACGGTAAAGGTGACGGCCTGCCCCGGAGCCACTCTCATGATTCTGGGAGTGATCCCCTTGTACAACGCCGCCGGCCCTTCTTCCTTGATCAACTGCTTGCCGATCTTCATGATTCTCACCATCCCCAGCTCGTTGTTGGCAAAAGTAGACTTTTGCAATCTCGTCTTGATGGTGTCCAAAGGAGCGTTGGAAAGAGGACCAAGAGCACCGGAAATGAGACCAATCCCCGAAGTTTGCCACGCCGGCAACACGTCGGTGCCTTGCTTCTTTTGCAAGTACTCTTTGATCTTGGAATACACGGTAAAGTTAACCCCTTGGTTAGTGGCTTGTCTAGCCGCCGTCAACGATACACCACGGTAAAGCGTAGAGAACCCTTCTTCCTTACAGATGACGTAAGCAGCGTGGGGAGCGTTACGGTACTTGGGCACGTCCAAGGGATCCTTCATCGAGTGGTGTTGCGCCTGAAGTCTAATCTTCACCACTTCCATGGGGTTAACCACCATCACCGCTTCGGTGATACCCGCACCGACACCAGAGATGAACGTTTGCCCCGTAGTGATGGAACCGTCGGGAGCGTAGAACAACGACCGGTAGAACTCGTACGACGAGAACCGGATCGCCATCTTGGGAACAATACCAATGACCACCGCTCCCAACCCCTTGTACAACGCCAAGAACCCTTCCTTTTGTACAATATCCATCCCCGTTCTGACAAACCCAGGCGGCTTCTTCCCCAGCTTGCGGTAGATTTGCATTCTCACCTTGATGGTGTCCAACCAGTGGCAACAGAGCCCTTCGGCGAGACCAGCAACCCCGCCGGCAACCAAGTCGGTGACCGACTTGCCCTTGGTAGCAGGCTTAGCAGACGACATGACTTGTACGATAAACTAAGCGAGTAAACCTTTTTGATCAATGGTTGGGGATGACAAGGGTTTTTATATGGGGAGCGCGCTCAGGCTCAGGTGCCGGAGTCGACGCCGACGCCGTTGCTAGCGCCGGCCAATGAGAGGCAAGAGATACCGCGGCCGATTTGTGGGGTCCGACGCTGGGCCCGGTTAGGCTCGGGTCAACGGAACTGACTCGACAGTCAACTAACCCAGCCATTTTGGTGGTGACTACCATATAACCTTTTACTTTTAATGGATGTTTATATTGATTGACTTGTGGGGGGTGTATCTCAGAGGTTATCACTAGTTCCCATCATGTCTCATCGGCGTTTGTTGGCTGTGGTCCAATGCATACATTTTGTTGAGTCACCGCGTCCGAGATAGTCATCGGCACCCGTGGCACGATAACAAAATAGACAGTATATGAGACACTATGAAAGATCGATTGTGATCTCGGACTTATTTAAATTATCCGAAACTTACTATTGATGTGTTAGATTTACTTGTACTTGTTTATAACTGTTTACAGTTGGTTTTCTTTGGCTATATGTTCTCGTCGTTATTGTCGTCTCGGAGGTTCCTCGGATAATGTCGCCGACGCATGCCCCATTCCAACCAGTGAGATGCGAATCTGGGGAATCGGCGCTTGTGGAAAGTTGTCCTGTGCCTCCGGGCATCATCCCCCGAACCCCGGGGATACCTTTTGTCAAGGCCACCTCATTACTAATGACGTCGCTCGACATGACCTCCCTAGTAATCAAGCCTGAGCTCTCCCAAAACCCTAACTAGTAGCCACGTCGGTAATTATCTGTCATGGTTAATTGGCACATGAGGCTACAACGACTGAAATTTTTTTTTTTGCTTTGCTTTTTTTTCACGTGGTGATTTGCTCAGGGGACGAAAACTCCGATGGTCCGAGGCCGTTGTCGCCGCCGGACCGGACGGTGGTTCCGCTCACCTGGAAGATTATGTATAGATAAATAGTGTAATTACGTCATTCTCACGTGACTGAAAAATGCGACTTTTTTTTCGTTAGGCGACAAACCGTTATCGATCTCACTGTTCTTCACGATCCCGGTCTTCACGACGCTTACGACTCCGTTGGCGTTGGTCCAGGAATTCCTTGGTTTGACGAATGGCTTCGACCAACGCCTTATCCACATGGATATGGAGAGGTTCAAGCACCAGTTTGGGCGGTGACGGGTCCTTAGGAAGCTTCTTTTGAAGCACGGCTTCAATCCGCAAATACATCTCAAGATCGTACTGAGTGACCAACGAGACCGACTTCCCCAGTCTCCCAGCACGGGCGGTTCTCCCCACTCTATGGATGTAAGCCTTGGAGTCGGTGGGGATGTCGTAGTTGATGACCAAGTCCACCAGAGGAATATCAAGACCACGAGAAGCAACATCGGTAGCGAGCAAAATATTGGCTTTGCCCGCCTTAAACTTATTAAGCGACCCAAGCCGTTGGGCTTGGGTTAATTGCCCGTGCAACGGGACAGCGTGGAAACCAAGAATGGTGAGCATAAGTGCTGTCCGCTGAGCATGGACGACCGTCCGAGTAAAGATGATTGTCAGCTTACCAATGTGTTCATTGAGCAAGTGGACCAAGTAGGTGTTTTTGTAGCCATCCAGCACGAGCATCATCAGCTGCTGCAAGTTTTCAGCGGTCTCGTACTTGCTCAGCACCGCTACTCTTACTGGGTCTCGTAACGATGCCCGTTGCAACTTCTCGATCTTATTGGTCATGGTAGCCGAGAACAAGTAAGTGTGGCGTTCTCGAGGGATCACTTTAAGGATCTTATCGAGCGCCGGGCCGAAATCCATGTCCAATAACCGGTCGGCTTCGTCCATGACCAAGTACTTGAGTTTGCGCAACAGGAACCCCTTTGTCAGCTCCAAGTGGTCCATGATTCTCCCCGGAGTAGCGACAATAATGTGGGGCTTTTTCGAGAGTTCTAGCGCCTGTTCCATCATGTTCATCCCACCCACAATACACACCAGTCGCATCCCCATCAGTCTCCCCAACGCATCGAAAGTGTCCTTAATCTGGTAAGCCAACTCCCGAGTCGGAGCTAACACTAATGAGAAGAATGGCAGCTTTTCCATCGCCAATGCCTGGAGGATGGGGATGGCAAACGCTGCCGTTTTCCCCGAACCAGTCACGGCAAGACCAATGATATCCTTCCCCGCCAACGCCTGGGGAATGGCTTCCGCCTGAATCGGAGTAGGATGAGCAAACTCCATTGCTTGGATCAGCTCCAATAACTCGGGGACAAGGTCAAGCTCGGCAAACCTTTCGAACTTGGTGGGAGCATCGGCATCGACTTCCACAGTTTCCGGGACTTGTTGGGCCAGCTCCGCCGCCTGTTCCGCTTGGTACGCCGCCTTTTGCTCCTCGGCCTTGCGCTTGATGCGTTCGGCAAGGGCCTTGGCCGTGCTCGAAGTGCTTTTCTTCTTGGTAACCTTACCTACCACGGGCATCGCTGAAGTGCGATGAGCACGCCGATCGTGATAACGATAAGCCGCGCCCCACCGAACCTTCGAGAAATCACCCCAAACTAATTGACCTTATCGGTTTGTATTGATGGGATTACGTTTAAATTCCAGGAGTTTAAATTCCAGGAGTTGTTGTTTCTCTCAAGCATGGTGAGATATTTAATAATAGTGAAGTCTACCAGTTTGAGGTGATTCAAATGCGGTTGATCGAAATGCAATTTGTTAGTAAACTTTGTAAAATGATTAACCGATTTAAGATGTAATTAGCATGTGATGAGTTAGTTTCAATTGTTGTTTGACTTTACATGTTGTTAAAACCCCTTTCAATGTGGATATGGTCTTACCTTAACCTCTACTTCCAACATATATGGCACGATAAGCCTGAAGAATACCTAAATATACTTGGAACAAGTAGTCATTAATCATATTTAGACTTCTCAGAATGACTAGACATTCTACTGATGATTATTTTATCATCTACGGTGATACTGATTGCCAAAGCTCATTTACACTGTATATCTTCATTGAGATACCATTTATCGATATCCTAAAACCTTACACAATAGTGACATTCCTTACAACTGATTCACAAGTATACGGTAAAATCATCTTTATTTTGAAATTCTCCTGTAATCATCGTGTCTCACCTCTCCCTCCCTACTTCTATCGCATCGCTCGCAGTCGCATCTCATCGCAGGACTAATGGCTAAGCGGAGAGTCAAGAAGAGAACCCACCGCAAGGTGGCCGAGGAGGAGCTCGCCAAGATCCCTAGATCGATGGTGCTCCACTTGGGCCAGCTGCTCCACAACCACCTGCTCACCCAGTTGGTCAGAGACTTCCGGACGGTGATGCAACCCCATACCGCCATCAAGTTGCGGGAACGCAAACTGAACAAATTGAAGGATTTCGTGGTGATGGCAGGACCGTTAGGGGTCACCGATTTGTTTGTTTTCAACCAGCTGGAGGAAACGGGCAACGTGCTGTTAAGAATGGCCAAAGTGCCCCACGGACCCACCCTTCAGTTTCGCATCAACGCCTACTCGTTAGTCAAGGACGTCGCCCGTATCCTCAAACGACCCAAGTCGGTGGGAGTGGATGCTGCTGAATTCCACACTCCCCCGCTTCTCGTGCTCAACGGGTTCGGCAACTCCGTCAACGACATGCCCCATCAGGATAAGTTGATGGTGACGATGTTCCAGAATATGTTCCCTCCCATCCAGCCACAGCTGACGACAGTGTCCAGCATCAAGCGGGTGCTTATGATTAACCGTAACGACGATGGCTCCATCGACTTGCGCCACTACGCCATCGATACCAAATTGGTCGAAGAGTCTCGCAACATCAAGAAGCTCTTGGCCGCGAAGAAAGTCCACAAAAAAATCCCCAATTTAAGCCGCAATGTCGACGTGCTGGAGTTGGTGTTGGACCCGTATAGTGTCGGGGGTGTCACCCTGGATCTGGAGGTGGAAGATGATGCTATCGTCGAAATCAACCAACAACAGCAACAAGAGGTGAAAGCCGCCACCGCTCCCGTTACCGACTCTGCGGCATCAGCCTCGACCAAAAAGCGAGCGATTAAGTTGACCGAGTTGGGTCCAAGACTCAATATGAACCTCGTCAAGATCGAAGAAGGTGTGGGTGAAGGCAAGACCCTCTACCACTCGCTGATCACCAAGCTGGAGTTGGAACAAAAGGCGTTGGACAAGAAACACGAACGGCGCAAGCAATTACGAGCACAACGCCGGGCGGAGCAGAAGAAGAACGTCGAGGAAAAGCTCAAAAAGAAGCAGGAGAAGAAGGAACGCCGCAAGCAACGCCAAGCCGCTGCCAACGGCGAAGGTGGCGACGATGGTGACGACGTTGCCAGTGGCGACGACGCCGGCCTGGGCCTGGATCTGGATGAGGTGGACATTAAGGCCGAGGACTACGAAAACGACTCCGACCTCTACAGTGAATAGACTAATGAACAGCATCGAAGAAAGTAATGTAGACATGGGGATCTGTGGTGGTTGAATCCATGCGGTTCTGTAGTATTTTGATATGGATTGGGTTTGCAAGATTATGATTGTGGTGCCGTGGCTTGGAGTTATCGCTGAACTTAAGTCATGAGTCAATGATGGCGACCCCTAGGATGTTTTTGATGAATGCTTGAAGTAGTTTAATCACCAAAACAAGTTAGATTGCTTTGGTGGTGCTCTTCTCAGCTGAGTAGTCAGAATTTGTCTGGCTATGATGAGAATATGGACTTGACCAACAAACCACAATTGTTTTTCAGGACTCCTATCTTCATCATTTCTGATACTTATTGGTACTTTAAATGTGATGCAGAATCGAATAGTTACATCATCTGTCAATTAATTTGTGACCACTAGAAAGCAAACTCGTTAGCATAGTCGATTGGCACTTTCATCATGACATCAAAGCCGCTCACAATGGGCAAAAGACACCGTCGCCACATCGAAAAGTGCCCGCTCGCTACCCACTAACCCCATGCTGGGGGCGGTAGGGTCGCTTGTGGTGGGTGTTTATACATTGTTTCGCAACACAAACTAAATGGCGAATTTTGATGGGATGGCCACGCCTACTGTGGCCAAATAAAGGTACTCATCATGGTCTAGAAACGCGTGGCTATCATATAAGCCAATGTTCAAAAAATTGATGAGTTTGATGGTTTGCGATGGTTGAGCTGGAAGATGGGGTTGGCAAGACTATTTGACTCCGGCTCGCCGCAGCCATGGTAAAATGTTGACTCGGGTGCGACACCCCAAAACTTACACTGACCCCGCGTATTGCAAGAAAAAGTACAGTTTATGCCATCCGGTAGCGACTCTGAGATGGCTTACTACGTTTTAATAGGTGGCCTTTTCATCTAGACAAAGTTTGACGGCATTTGACGGAACTCGTCGATTTGTCGATTTTGTCGATTTTGGCCTAGGGGTTGGTCGCGCCAAAAACACGTAAAATGTACAATAACGAGCCCAATACCAACGAATGAACAAAAGCGATGCTTGGGTGTTTTAGATCAGACTGCTGGCTTCTTGATAGACGGCTTTGATTTTTGCAAGCCTTTGACTCGACTGAATAAATCACAAAATAGACGACTCAAAAAACGTCAGATCGCGTGAGGTCGGTTCCAAAAAAGTTTCGAAATTGGGGCTTATAAGCTAATCACTATAAAGATAGAGACGTTGTGAATGCAATGGTTGTTTCAGATTTCCATTTACTGCCTTTAATGGTGCCTTTTTCGTCAATCAATTGAGTTTGATTCATATACGGTTAGGCGCGATGGTCCTTGAAAATCCCAAACCCCAGCTCAACTCGACAAACATCAAAAAAAATCATGAAAAATTATTTGCTCTGATTCATGGACTACATGACCGGTAGATACCGGAAAGTCTATTTTTGGCGATTTTTTTGGTGTAAAGTTTGGTAATAATCAACCTGTTATAATGTAACCGCAAGAATGAAAGAATACCCCATCCAACCCTGACAACCATTAGAAAAATTTGTTTCAAAACATCGATAAGGAAGACGTTGTCAAACCTTAATCAGAGGAATGGATAAACTCATGATATTATAACCCTAATGTCAACACAAGTTCACTCCACGCATTAATGGTGATGGAACAGAAGCCATTTGTCAGTGGACTCCGGAAGCAACTTGGCGGATCATTATCATGCTAGTGTCCAGGACATTCCATCAAGCAGACGATCATCCAGGATCCGCTTCACTGTGTACACCTTGCCGTACCCACAAACAACTTGAGTTTAGGAAGCACTCCTGGTGGCACCCCCAGAATCGGAATAGCGTGATAGCTCGCTAGGACTTGTCGAGGCCAATTCTGCCAGTAAATGTTCTTCGCGAACTCGAGATACTCAAGCAGCAGGTTAAATCAACGAGTGTCCTTACCTGGTGGCTGGTGCCAAAATATGACCAATCGTATAACGGTCTTGGAAAAATTCTTTGGATTCACATTTCAGTGTTGCCCTTGGACAATAAATAGGTCTTGCAACCTTGTAAATTGGTCCGCAAGGTTGAATACGTCGCTTGCTAACACGTAGTTACTGTCCACCCACAATTGCCTCACCGACGAAAAATCAATACACTGGTCAATTCCTTCGACTCTGCCGAATATCAGAAGATTGTCCACCTTAATTTTAGCTGGCATGGCACGGAGGACGACCGACTCAGTTATAGTGAATTGGGCAAAGTGGTGAGTAATCGGTGATGTTGGGATCGTGGAACCTAGTATCAGTTCTGAAGGTGAACCAAAATTAGTCAGTGAATTGAAGATAAGCTTTGCCGGGGGCGCCACGTACGCTTCAATGGCTGGCTTCTTCCATGTCCAGTACACATAAGGCTTATAAATAACTGTTGTCCCGGGCCATTTGTCATAACATTGCATCAAGTGGATGAACAGGTACGTACTTATGTCACTTCAACAATGTGAATCCACCTTTATCTCATTATTGATCTTTTGCTGTGAAGGTCAAGTCTTTTGTTTCCAGGCGTTTTGTTTCCAAGTCTCTTGTTTCCAAGTCTTTTGTTTTCAGGTCTTTTGTTTCCAGGATTTTAGTGTCCACAGTGTCTGATTTTGATGACAGATCAGATGATTCTTTAGTAGTCAGTTTGTCCGGTGGGGATAGCATATCAACCAACTCCACGATACGCTTACCGATCTTGGCAATATCCACCGATACTTCCACGGCATCTCGGAAGCGAGTCTGCGCTTGGCGAAGTTCATTTGGCACGAGAACACCAAACTGTCGGAGGGCATCATTATCACCACTAGGTGTCTTTTCCTGCGGAGTGGTACGGTTGCGGATTCCCAGGGGTTCCTTGGATGGTTTGTCATGATCATTAGGTAATTTTTCATTGTCGGATACGGTAAACTGAGCTGGTTTATCTCGTAAGTCATACTGAGTCATCCCGTAGCGTTTGGTGTGGTGGGAGTAATTGGCTCGCGATAAGTTGACGTAGCCATCGATCCAACGTTGGCGATTGGCCATTTGGAGTTGAGTGTACTCATCGAGCAACAGGAGGAGCTCCACCACGAGCTTATCTTCCTCAGTGAGTGTCCTCATGGTTGACTTGGTGCGCGTCCTAGTAAGGTTGAATATGGTAGTGCTATAAAACGCGAATCACGTATGGAATTACCCTGGAAAATGATAAAGAAAAAGAATCAGGGTGTTAATAGAAGCAAACTAAGTTAATTGTGTAGATGGTTAGACGGAGGGGCAAAAAGAACGGGGCGAGCTGGGAATCGAACCCAGGGCCACACCCACCCTAAGGGTGTATCATACCACTAGACCACACGCCCGCGACAAAAGAAATTCAAATTGACTCGTTGGCGCCAGTATCGACGAGCCTCCCCTGGCGGCCGCTCCTGGTAATCTGGCGTCATCAATCAATCTCACACCATCATCGTAACTGCGGCTACGACGTAGTGTGCATGATTAGCTCCTAGAATACGACGCAGATGGAACTTACTCCATTAGGCAATAAGTGATATGTGTATGCAACTAAGCCCCACCCGACCCCTGATAGCCTCTTATTATATACGATCGCTAGTGCAGGGTTATTGTCACCAAATCAACCCTGTGATAACGTCCTGTGCCGCCACCTCGTGAAGATATACCGTAACTGGAAATGACAGTGGCGGACAGTCACCACAAACAATGGTGTCAACCTCATAATTAAGTGCGGTGAAAATCGAGTAAAAGCCCCCTAGCAATAACTTTACTTGAAACTCTAGATCATCGTGGGTGTTCCGTGTGCAGTTGGACCGAGGATCGTCAACTTTAGCCCGGTTTAACCGTTGGCATCATCTAAAACTCTAAACCTGAACCATCATTGTAAGGAAGCAAATGTAAAGGAAAAGTGTGGAATCAAAAGTGTCACAGTTCCTGTTATCAGTACTGACTGGTGACTGACTTGAACACGTATGCCTCGGCCATGAATTTGTCGCATGATTCCTGATTGTAGGAGTTCGTTCTGGGGGGTAACGGTAATGTGATCAAAGATAAGCTTTTTTTAACCGCTGGCAAAGCTAGTAACCACCGTAGCCCAATTAGGCGGACACCAGAAGTGTCCTAACCATCAACCACCGACGTGGTGTCTCGCAGATGGGGTGAAGGAATGCAGAAGTCAAGACTCAAGAACCCCGACCGGCGGGGACTAATGAGGTGGACGGGAGCGAGCGAGGCGTTAATGGAGTCGATGTAGGCGTCGAGCTTGGCTAGTTCTTGCTTACACACGCTGTTTCCCCACACTGAGCTCCACACTCCTGCCAGAAGCACATCGAGGACGTTTTCCATCGTGCTGCGAGCCAGCGGGCGAAATGCCGCTTGTAAGTGACTATTAACTGTAGTAACAATGTCCTCAAATTGTTTGGGAGTGATATTGTCTGGTACTAGCGGTGTCCACAGCGTTTTGCCAAACACAACTCCTTCAACTGAAGCAATGGGGTTAAATTGGTGAGAACCATCGGAAATGGCATACAGTTCGGCTCCGGGAACCACGGTGGAGAATTGCGGCACAACGTCACTATCGACGTTATCATGGTACACTCGAGGCACCCGTACCACTCGCGTTATCGTGGTAGAAGTGGTGTTGGAATTGTTGGCAGCAACGTAAGCGTTGGGGAAGTGGGTGACGACGAGCTGGCCAGCATCACTGTCAACGAGATACTCGTGGTAATTGAAGAACTCGAGGGGAGCAGGCTCGTCGGTCTTGGGCTCGTGGGTGCCACTAAGGGTTGGAGTATCGCCAGCGTCGGCCATATCCGGGTAAGTGCCGAGCACCACTATAAAAGGGTCTCTTGGAAAAAAAGTGCGACATCGCGATGACCACACGATGAGACCTTTTGAGATGAAATTTTGTGGGATTGACTTCTAAAGGTCAATACTTTATGGTAAGTGTTTTCGATGATGATAACGAGACCTAGAGTCTCTACTTCATAACCCAGCTCAGTTGATATTTTTGTTTATGATAAGAAAACCACGCCTGAGAAAGTACTAACATCCTAGTGAAAAAGAAGTGAGAATCGGTATGGACCAATTCCATTGGTGTGGAGGGAGTTGACGTGTTTGTCATGTAGTTCTTGTGTGGTATCTCTGGTTACTCTTGGGTTACTGGAGACCCACTCCAAGTAGGTGGTCTCACTAATGGTCTCTTGATGAGATCGATAGTGGGACCCAATTGGAACCTACCACTTTCATTCCTTACTCTCCATACTCTTGTGGGTTATTGAAAGGAATGGACGTTGTCATTCAATTGTCATTGGCTCATCTTTTTCATCTACATCTCATTCCTTTTGAAGTTGGGATAATCACCATATCTGTGATTTATTCTTCGTAACTCACACAGACGGATTCTTAACTCTCGTAAACTAAATTGATTAATCAATTGTTATTGATTTCTTGAAAAAAGTGTATGAGTTATAACCTCTAACCACCTCCTCGAAACCCATTGGTTATGACAATGTTCACTGTAGTTACATTCATACTACGTTCAAATACACCTGTTTCCATAACTGAAATCTGGAATTGAGTAATTTTCCAAGACTTAATTTAATATCACTTTGATGTAATATCATAATCTCCAATCACTAGTATACTTCAGTTCTAATTTCATATTGGCTCACTTACATTGACTCCAGTCGTCCTGACCAGTGCGACAAATAAGTACCATTTATTCACCCAACAACTCAAAAAAAAGTCAGTACCTATCAATGCTACAACGCTGATAGTCTTACATGGCTGGGTAAGTCTCCAGCCGTAATGGCTGGGTAAGTGTGGAACCGTAATTGTCTACCAGTTCTTCGCGTGCGAAAAATTTCCATTAACCAATATGCTCAAGCACACCATCCGGGCTGCTCGCCAGTGCCGCGCCGCCCTGACCCTGGCGGCGTCGGCAGCCGCTGGTACCAGTTCTGCGGCGTCGTCGGAGTCGGTAGCGGGTGCTCTGGCCTCGCCAGCCCCTCAGAAAAAGGTGGCAGCGGGACGTAAAGTTGGCGCCCGACCCCAAGCCCACTACAAGTTACGGCTGATTGCCAAGCACGTCGGTGACACCGTCAACACCACTCAGGATTTGGGCGAAGCCATCGACATTTTGGACGAAGGGGCGCTGTATTTGCGGGAGATTGAGGTGGCAGAAAAGATCCCCGATATCGAGATTTACCGAGCCCTCCTGCCCTTAGCCAATAAGATCATGCTGCGGACGCTTGCTGGAGACGTTGATGCTGGTTCGAGATCGCTTGTCGATGTGGTGGAAGTGTTGGCGAAGCTGAAGGTCGCCGACAAGTACCACTTCACCAAAGCCGTAACTTGGTTGTTAAACCAAGGTCCCCACACCTACCCGCAAGTGCTCAACTTGTGGGTGTTGTACTTGGAAACCAAGCCTCCTAAGGACCGCTACGTCCACACCAAGGAGCCCTACAACGTCCGCCAGCTCGACGGCTTAGTGTACTTTGCTCTCGTCAACCAGTTGGTGGAACAAGGCCAGCCGCTCAACATCGACCAAGCCAAACAGCTCTTGCAGACCCAGCAGTTGCCCGAAGTGGGGCAGGTGCACTTGGCGTTGCGCCAGCTGGATCTTGCTGCTAAATACGCCAACCAGTTCCGTCAGTTTGCTGCGGAAGTAGGGCGCCACGTTGAGGAGACTGAGGACCCTAATGGTCGCCAAGTGTACAAGCGGTTGCGGGAAGCGGTGGACCGGTCCAGTTTGAGCTTGGTGCACGCGGTGCTTGACCAAGTGAAGCGGGCGCTGGCGGCACAAAACATTGCCATTACCGAGCCGACAATGGCGAGAATCATGGACGCGTACTATGCCCTTGATGCTCCTGACTATGCCATCTCGCTTTTCCAGGATCTCCTCGCTCAGGGCTACGATATTCTGGAACGTATTTGGCTGTTGTTCTTATCGTCGTTAGCTCACCCATCTCGGGTGAAAACCGCTCGCAACGGCGAGGCCGAGTTCGACACTGCTGCCCAGGTGTACTTGTCGAAATTCCCCGTCACCGTGCGGGTATTGCTGATCTTGGCGCTGGGATACACTAACTTTGACAACTACGCCAAAGCCCAACAAGTGATCGACCACTACACCGCTAAGGGGATTGAGCTCATTCATCCGGCTAAAAACAACTTGGTGTTCGGGCTTATGTTGAATGGACACATCGTCCAGGCCGAGGCGTTGTTCAAGAAGTTCACCGACCAGGACCCGACTTACCAGCCGCTGACGACGTTGATGAACCTGTTCCTTGCCCACTACGCCAAGGCCAAGAACTTCAAAGCCGTGGAACACATCTTAAAGTACATGGACGAGCGTAACATTGCTTATGACGTCGCTACCTACACGCTGGTGGTTGATCTGTACTTTAAGGAAATGCACGCTCGCGGACGGCTGGGAGACGTTGACCAGGTGTTGCGGACGATTAAAGGGGTTGCTGTCAACGACGTGTTCCTCACTTCCCTTGTCAGTGGGTTAGCTCGTCAAGGAAACCTTGATCTGGCTCGTGCGGTATTCTCGGCTGGCATTGCTCGCTACCCGACGCTGCGGCCATTAGTGGGGCTGATGTTGCAAGGCGAGCTCGACCAAGGGCTGGTGGACAAGGCCAAGGCGTTGTTTGACTATTCGAAGCGGTTTGGCTCGGTGGGGGTTAGAGACTACAACCAGATGATCTCGGGGCTCATGCCCAAGGACGCCGACGCCGCGTGGAAGTACTATGAGGAAATGAAGCAAGCAGGAGTCAAACCCAACAACTACACCTGGTACTTCTTGCTCCACCCCATGCTCCGGTCGAGAGATGCTACCGCTCACGCTCGTGCCCAACAGGTGATTGACGACATGCAAGACGTCACCACCAAGGACCAGTTGGGGTTGCGGTTGCCGAAGATGTTGTTGGCGGCTGCTGACGACTACAACTTGGGGTCGTTGCAACGCCTTTTGTAGAAGCTTGTAAATAATAACTTGTAGATAGTGAACAAATTAGCACTGACTACTATTTGGCCTTGTTCGGACACTACGATCTATCATCGTACGGTGACAACTATTTAGCCTTGTACAGTGACTACCACTTAGTCTTTTACTATAACTATTATTCAGTCTTGTACAATGACTACGATTTGGACTTGTATGATAAATCACGATCTTGCCATGTATAATACACTACGATCTAGCCATTTATGTCAATCTAGCATTGTAGATTAACTACGATCTGGGCCTGTAGATGGACTACCCCCAATTTTGAATTAAGATTAACACTACCACTTAGTCCTGAATTAAAACATTATCTTTGTATCCTTGCTTTTTCATACATTTTGTTACCAGTGTTACTCCTTGACCATTTACCGATGTCTTTACTTGACCTTTTCGGTTGATTTCAAATGAGGTGATAAATTTATCACATTCACAGACATGAAACTTGGTCCTGAATTGGGATATCATCATCCAAACCTTGTTCTTTCTATTGTTCATGCTGTCCTGATTCTCCCTTATTGTCGTTTGCCATATCAATCACCACAAATGCTTTCCACGAGTGGTTTTTCTGCAATAAATGAACAACCTGTCATTGACATTAGGCTCCAAAGGGGTTATCGTGACGATCTCATCGAAAGCTTAATTTCTTTTAGGGAATTGTCCAGTGTCATGGCAGTTTAGTGATACGGATTGTATTGCCTGTGAATGAGTCGGATGTCTCCATCCAAGCCTAGAATGACACCGCGTACATTCTCATTAACGACAGGATTTTTCAGACTACCACTTGAGTTATTGTTCTATGAATTGGAGTTTTGTAAGCTATTTAAGAATCAGCAAGTTCAAAGTAGTCGATATGAGCAAACACGTCACAACGTCTAGTTTACTACCGGTCTAGTTACACGTAGTTAGGCAAAAGTTGGCTGATATGTCGGTGTAATTAAACTATAACTTTTTCGGAAGCAACGGGTCGGTTATTCATACGAGGTCTAAACCTATTGAACGATCTAGACCATAGCACCGTGGCAATACTATTTTTTGGCCATTTCTCTTCATGGTTAGCATGGTTTGTAGTACTGTACTTGATTTTCTTAGATCATACCAGGTACTAAAATTGTCGCTATCAATCCCAATGGTAAAGAGAGTAAAGAAAAAAGAAACGAGCCAGTCCAATTGATTTTAACCAATTTTGTGCTATCGTCTTCTCTCTCAGTGACTTAACCAGACTAACTTCTAACCACTATGAGAGAGAACACCTAACACCATATAGCTTCACTAGAAGTTTAAGTCTGCCATTAGCGAATATAGTCTGATGGTATGCCATAGTCAGCAGTTTTCCAGCTAATGAATGACCCCAACTTGTTTGTCGTGGGAATGTTCGTGATAGTTTTGGCGGGGTTCATTTCTCAATGTGTCATAAGCTTTTTGTCGGCAACAATAGCCACGCTGGCTTCCGTGGTGTCTCCTAAAACGTACGAGGCGATGGACTAAGGTTAAATCCAGATAACCGTTTGGTAACATAACCAAGCAGATATATCCGTCTTTCCCACCCAACCTAACTCCTAAGCCGATGTACGTTTCGTCAAACTTCCAAGCCACCAGGTCAAAGCCAGCTTTTTTCTTCCCAGCATTCTTTTCTCTGTCTCCATGGCTAAGCCCTGTAACCACATTACAACGAGATATATAGGGGTTAAGGGGTACAGCGATGGACCAGCGGCGAGCGGTTGCAACCCACCATCCGGGTAGCCGAAAAATACCACTAGACAAGCATGTTAAACCCGAAGATTCAGCGCCAAAAAATCCCCAGAAACAGGTTGGGGCTTGAGCCTTTGGGAAGGCTGTTTTTCCGCTATCGAGAGGTGTAACCGAAATCCTTTTCCAAACTGAGTGTGTGGGCGCCGCCTCGTCCCGAAAAGCCTGGCGCCGCCCTTAGTGAATCCACTGTTCCTGAGGTGGTGTCAGGACCCTTGAGGCGAGCTTGTACGTAGGGGCAACGAGCCGTGGGTCCGACGAGGCGAGCCGAATCAGGGAGGGTTATGGCCCACAGACAGCCGATGGGTGTATGAACCTAAAGCCACCGTGGCGAGGTTCTGGAGGTGGCCAATTAGTGGCTAGTGATGTGGTGGTGGTGATGGTGTAGCATGAATTATGGTGATAAGGGGAATGGCGTGATGGCGATGAGTGAATAACCCTATCTCAGTGAGAACGATGGTGTCGTGTCCCCACCAAATTACTTAAGCGATGAGGATGGATTGGGACAACTGTATGCGCGCGCCCCTGAAGCGATGTGGGGGAAGCCAGATAAGCGGGAGGGCCACCGACAGGTAAATGCACCGCGTGGAAAATTTCGCCTATATGCAGGTGTGAGACCCCGCGAAAAAAAAAATCAATATCATCATCGACATGGTAGCGCTGTCACGAGGTCGCACTACTCATCAGTAAACCACGAAATGCTAACAAATAACAGAGTGAATACGCTAACAAAACAGAATGGATCTTAATTCTAAATACAAGAGATTTCATACAAGATTTATTGGTTGGATTCACCAGCTTCGCCCATGGCCTTCTTCCACAACGGACCCGCCCACGCTCCGAACCGAGCCCGAGCAGCATCGACCGAATCCAACGCCGGACGAGTATCCAACATAAACGCCGGCATCCCCGTGTCCTCATCATCAGGAGCAGCGTAGTAGTCAATGACATAGCGCACCTGGTCCCAGCCTTGGTCCTTACCCTTCAGTCTCAACACCGTCCAGTCATGACGATCAAATGGAGGCTGATCGCTGAAATACAGCGGGAAATACTTGCCGAGAGTCATGAACATTTGTGCCCGAGGACTGTAGTCTTGCGGGCGACCGGTAAACTTAAGTAACCGGGGTTCTACTTTAGTGGCAGCAGTATAGGGAGCTTCCCACTGCAAGATCTGTTGCCAGGCGCCTTCGTTGAGGAAGTTGTGTACTTCGACCATCAGTTCCACTGCGGTTTCGTCAACCCCTTCACCTTTACCCTTACGGTACATGGCCGTCAACATTTGTTGGGGCAGCGGGTATTCCCAAAGTCCCTCGCCTTCGCTTTCACCTCTGGGGATGGTGGAGATGGTTCTTTGATCAGAAAGCTTAACCTTTTGTCCCGGGATCCGTTCCAGCGAGAGCTCCATCGGCATGTTATTGAGGGGGTTCCACACTTGGTTGGAGGTGTTGTCACCTTGTTTGCCACTGTGCTTCACCGGACAGGCGTCGGGGAGTTTCAGATGGTCAATAGGACAAGCGCTTGCTCCCTTTGAACCTTGGGAGTTAGCAGCCGGAGCATACTTCAGCGTTGGCGCTTCCACAGCGGTAGCCCAGAACCAGCCCATAGCAATGTGTGATGTGCGAAAGGTGGATTGGTGTGGGGCTTTCGGAAGAAAAAATGGATGACTGGTAGATGGGAGAAGCGGACACGAAAATGAGCGAAAATAATGGGAATTTGATGCTGGAAAAATGTTGGTGGTGGTTATATAGTTACGTTTAGATGATTGGCGGTGGTTTTGGGGGTGTACGATGAGTATTGGTGGAGATACGGGGGACTGCCTTGGTGCGATGGCGTGCGATGGAGTGCGACTGGATGCCTAGTTTCTTTTTTGCTAGATGAAATGATCGATCGGTACATAAAGTTATTTAGACAATTCGGGTCAAATGAAAAGAAGGGGGCTTTAAATATCATGACATTACAGAAATTAGTGTTGTTGATGTTGTTCGGTGTGTTTGGTTTGGTTTGAAAGGTGTTTGCGTAGTCTAGGGAAAGGTTTGTGAGTATATTCATGTCTAAAGGACAGGATGTATGCTTAGTTTACTATTTTCAAGTTATTTGATACGATTCGGTCTTTACAGATTTATTCTCTTTATCATTGTTGGTGATCTGGTGAAGTAATATGACTACATACGAGTGAGACACCCGTCAAGGTCTAAACCTAGCCTATAACGTAATCCAAGTGTGTCATTGGTTGAAGCTTATTCATATTAGTAGAAATAACCTACATTCATCGGGTTTATGGCGTTGAAGTGGTCAGTTGGTATCGGCGATGTGGTGGATCGTAAATCTTACCCAATTGGGACAGAGACATGACTAGTCCAGGGCAAGCCATTTCTCGAGGGAAATCGCCAGTACCCACCCCTACACAACATTCTTGGTCATATAATGATACTATATCTCGAAATAATGTCCTAATTCTCGGGATTTTGCAAATTGGTGTGTCGACGCGAATAGTGACCATGACCCAAAAGTCGTCAATTTACCAAGAAACCCGCCCCGAAAAACCACACCCACGAAATCTCCTCCTCTTAAACACTATATTACACTCTTAATATCATAGGTCCCCCATACAACTAATGCCACTTTTTTTCCAATTTGTTACTCACCGCACCCTCACCACCCCAGATTTTTTTTCGAGAAATTCGCGTTTTCTCTCGAGGATGATTTCAACACAAAAATTCATCTTGTCGACCTCGAGCTTTCAACTAACTATCAACAGAACTACGCCTACGCCAGCGCCCTGGAAGCGAGCTTGAGCAACCGGGGTGAAACCAGCGCTGGTGCCACACCTCTGATAATCGGTTCCCAGCAACCGACCCTGCTGCTGGCGGTGGGGGGCGATGCTCGAAAGCCGCACTACCGCTAACTACATCGGGAAGCAACCAACAACAATTAGCGGAGAAGCCTTACGATTGTGCCAGCCGATTCGAGGGCCCTCAACCTTGCGTGGGCATGATCACATCCCTTGGCTCGTTGTTGCTGGCGTTTGCTGTCTCTCCCTATCTCCTTTGTTGACCTTATTCCTCTTTTCCTCCTCGGTCTCACACTCTCACACAATATCCCCGCTCGTCAAGTGCGACTCGCCATTGGGTGGTTCAATGCCATCAGCTAACGACAATTACCGATTAACATTAGTGTCAGACCCAACGGCGACCCCAGTCCGTTACCTGTCTTCTGTCTCTACTACCCAATCTATTCATAGAGCCGCTCCGGCGTTCGGAAACCGAGCTGCAACGGAAAGTTTAATGCTAATCATCTCTCCAGCATGATGCCTTGCTCGCACCGCAGGGCAACGCCAGCCCCCTCTCGTTGCCGAGGTGCAGAAGCAACTTTCAGCTCCACCCGACGGCGATAGTGCTGGCGGCTTAGGTCTGAGTTGCTGGTGTTAGTCTGGTCGATTAGTGGGCAAAAATCCCTAAGTGATTGGCTCGTTTGGGTGGTGGTCTAGTATTTTTTTTTTTTTGCAGTCGACGAATTGTAGGTCCAGGGCGCCTAACCAAAATGGTAAATCGGTGGTGGCGGGTGCGGAAATCACATTGTGGGTGTGTGCCCTAACTGAAGGCTACAGCCCCCTCAAATCGGGCGCGCAAATGATATGCAGCGCCGAGCATACACGTTGTGGCCGCCGGCGCAAACCCGCATTACCGGGACCGACCTCGACATTTTAGGGTTACCGTCAAAGGGGGAGGGAAATAGGGCCCCGGGGCGCCCCGTCATCGCCCCACGGCGCCGTCGCCTGACAGCGAGCGCCGGCGCCGGCGCCCACGGCGCCCATCACCTCCCCATCGTTAATCCCTCACCCCAGGCTCGGCGCCGCCTGGGCTCCCAGTGGGGGGAGGGTTTAAGGTCTCACAGTTTCTTTTGCTTTGGCTTCTCCTTGTTTCCCCCTGGGTCAAATTGGTCTCCCCGTATCGACGCTATTTTGTCAAAGGGTTACGGAGCCCGGGCGCTGAAAGTCTCCACCGCGCCGATTTTTCAGCGCCCCTATAGCGACAGCCAAAGGCACCGGCGCCGTCGTCAATCACGGTACTTAGGGTAAACGGCGACGGTCATCCGGCGCCGCCGGCGCCGCCTGGGCGCTGGCGCTGGCGCTGTTGGCGCTAGCGCTAGCGCTAGTGTAAGGAGATAATGGGAAAAAGGAGGTGGGGAGCTACGGCCTCGGTGACATGACTGAGCTCGGCACTAAGTGCTAAGCACCGCTGGTAAATTGTCAAGGTTTTTTTATTGGGGGAGCCTACGGTTGCTAGCCGTTTCTGGAAGTGAGCGTTACGGGCGATATAATTACATCGTGTGGGTGGGTGGGTGCGAAGCCTGAGATAAAAATTTAGCGCGATGACGTCATTGCGCCCGGCAGCTGCCACCACCGAGGCCACGGTCGACCAGTAAAGCCGGACTCCACCGATGCCACGACAAGGTTTTAGAAGCCATTAACTTTTCCAGGTTATACTTGGGTTGTTAGTGATGTAACTAGCCGCTAGATCATGATCCCGCTAGCACGTTCACTTGTGCAGAGCGCGACATTACCGCAAGGCGATTTGTGCTGGCCAATAAGAGCAAAATGCCCCACCGGACATGGCAGCACTCTCCTATGTGGAGCATCCCACCATTTGCTACCATGTAAGACACTTTCCTTTCTTTTTTTCACAATAATTAGTCAATTGTTTCATTACTTAGTGAATTGTTTTATCGATAGTGTCTTCAATGGTTTATATGGTTTCTATTAGTGGATGAACGACAAAAATCTATAAAAGGTCCTTTGGGTGTACCAATGCCGGCAATCACCGATCCCGTAACGAGTTGTAGTGTTCGCCAAGCCCGTACAGGTGTTTAAAGTAGGCAATTTTCAACGGCAGCGCTTCGGTGGATTCACCATAAGTGATGGTATCGGCGCCAGCCTGGTGCACTTCGATGGCCACCTGATAAACTCGAGCTAGCGCCAATATCTCCATGTCTGACCCCCACATGGGCGTCGTCTGCAATTGCTTCACGTAGTCATCAAGCTCTCGCATTTCGCCCGTGGTTTCGTCAAAGAGAAACGGCACAAAGTCGTCAGGGTGGGACTTGATAAAGTCGCCGGCTTCCTGGCGCAATTGATCAATACTGACATGACGGTCGAGTCTCTGGTCCAATTGGTCAGCAATCAGGGCAAATAAGCAGTGACCATCGGGATTGATTTCGTGGATTTGAAGTCCCTGGCGCTGACAGAGGCTGGCCATAGCCTCGGCCTCGATACCTCGGTAATCGACCGAGCCTTCAGCTTCAGCAGCGGCTTCAGCTTTAATCCGATCAATTTCCGCTTGCCGACGAGCTAACCGTTCCTTTTGCCGATTACGTTTCGGTTTGGCAGTAGTAGTAGTGGTATTAGTAGCATCTTCACTCAGTGACACTTGTTGGGTCGGTAACGTTGGATTGGAAGATGCTGGGGAATCAGGAGACGCAGGTCCTGATTGTTCAGCTTGTTTAAGTTCCATTTGAGCTAACAAGAGCGCCGCCATGTCCACCTCTTCCTCTTTAGGTTCATCATCATCCCCAAGCTCGCGACGGTGACGTTCGTCCATTTCTCTCTCGAGATCAGCGCATTTCTGGTTAACCAGCCGCCTCGTCTTTTTCAGCGCCTGTTTCTTTAACGAGGTAATCTGCGACGCCAAATCCCTCCGCTCCTTGGCGTGGCGGGCCTTGATCTCGTCCATCAATGGTAGTATATAGTAAATCTTTTTGGTCGCGATTATTGCTGCACGGATGTTTTTTGGTAGTTGATGAAAGCCGCGCCTGCGTCTCGGGGGTCAGTACCCGTTTGGGCCTGAGACAAAGGGAAGGTTTCGGATCCCCCACTAAAACACTCCTCCAGCAGCAGCATTAGTAGCAGCATCCCATGGCGCTTTAACCGCCAGCACTTGCTTTGCCACATTCGACAGCAAACCTTCAGGCGCCACCACTAAAACCGACCAAAATACAAGCACCATTCGACCATTAGGCTCGACCCAGCGATACCCCACTCAATCATTCCCCAAGTCATTGCTTTTCTCCTAGAGCCTGAACTGCCGAATCCATCGACTGTTTGGGAAACGACGATGACGTGGTTTAGCCGAGACGACACCAGCGGGAATATGGAGGAGCAGAGGAATGACGACACTCCCACTATGGTAAGATAATGAACGATTATTTGTTGATAATGGCTTTATTGTTGACGATTGTTTTACTGTGTATACACAACACACCATGAGATTATGACAACAAGAAGGGTGACACCCTTTGTTGGCCCGCCACAGAGCTAAACGAACGAACAATCACCGGCACCCATTACAGGGTGATTGTCTGCCACTGTGGGGACTTTGGGTGCTGGACGTGGGAAAAAGCCCCCTTTGTCGTCGGTGCACTACAATGGTATTGTGACGGTTAGCGATCCCTGAGCCCTAGCCGTCGACCAGGCTTGGGACGACAAGCCAGAGATGTGGCTGGATCGGACCGTTGGCGTGTCAACGGTCAGATACAGTCACATCGGTCCCTGACTAAAACTACCAGCCTTGGAATCGGCCAGCTGGTGGTGGCCTTGACCCTGTTGACTCGTCCCAAGCTCTCCAACCTGGATACCTCCAACCAGTTAGTGGTAGGGGCCCGGGCTGTTGCTGGTTGCGAGCCCCCGACCCCAAAAATTTAATCCACCGTGCGCGCCAATAATATGATGTACCTCCCCAACCAGGACTGCGGAGACCCACACGTATTTTTTCAGTCCTGTCCCTCCCTGCTGAAACCACCTTGTCACCGGGTAATTTTTTTTCCCAACGCTGCCGGCGATACTCTCGCCCTACTTAAACCACCCAGCCCCCGCCCATTGTCGTCGGTTTCCTAAGTCCACCGTTTTTCCCCCCATCCCATCCCCGTGACCTTCCAGCTTAGCGTGGTTGTGTGCCTTCAATTCCCCTTCCTCTGTTCCTCGAGAGTGAAGCGTGTGCCTCGGTTTTCCGTTTGTCGATCGTCTCTGTTAGCCGGTGGTGTTTTTTATCCCAATTTTCCCATCCTTTTCCCTTGGACCGTGATTGCCCTTGTCCCATTCTCCTCACCCTGAGGTTAACCCATCCCTGTTGACTCCATTCTTGTCAACTCCATTTCTGTCTTCATTCCTGTTGACTCCATTCCGTTGACTTTCCGTTGACCTTTCCGTTGACTCCATTATCATTACAAGCCGTTTACCATGACATCACCGTTACCGTTCTCCCAGACCCGCCAGCTCAAATGGCAATTAGCAGCGCTGCGTCCAGGACTCCGACGGTGTGAAGTGGCGGCCCACCACGCGGCGCTGGTGCTGCCCTATCGTCTCGAAGCGTTGGCGATGATGTTGCGCCTGGAAACCCTGGCGCTCCCCCTGATGCCGTTGATCGAGCAGCAGCCGGAAATCAAGTTGGGGATGCGCCCGTTGCTCCTCGACTTCTTGATGGAAGTGATCTGCATCTTGCTGTTGCTGCCGCTGACCTTCCCTTTGACAGTTAACTTGATTGATCGCTACTGTCTGACCCGCATCGTCAAGAAACAACACTACCAGCTCTTGGGACTCACCTGCTTGTGGATCGCGTGCAAGAACTTGGACGCCAAGTACAAGATCCCCACCTTGCACGACTTGCGCAAGATCTGTGTCGACTACTACTACCCCGAGCTCTTTTTGGAGATGGAGAAGCACGTGCTCAAGCTGTTGGAGTGGCGAGTACTGGGTCCCACCGTCGATGGCTATGTTGACGTCTATCTCGACCTCTTGTGCACCCACGCTCTGCTGGCCAAGCCCATCGCCGCCAAGCGCATGGTGGTGAGCCAGGTGCTGGTATTTGTCGCCGAGTTGTTCCAATTCTATCCCAACTTGTACTTTGAGTATCCGCCGCTGCAATTGGCGCTTATCGCCGTGCTCGTGGGGCTTTTAACCCTTAATGTCGGGGTTAACGTCGCCAATTGTCTCACCACCATTAACAACGTGGTCAAGCTGGAACAGTTTAGGGACGCCGCCGACCTCGACGTTCCTAGGGGGGATATCTTGACTCCCCACCAGTTCCGCACCGTGTTCACGCTGCTGTTCTTTAAAAGCGTGGCCAAAATGGTGCTGCTGCCACCGAAAGCCCTCAGTCTCAAGTACTTTGGCGACACCACCAAGTTCCCTCATTTTCGGGGAGTGGCCGACGCCATGGTCAGAGCACTTAACAACTTGGTGGATCCTCCGGTCACTCCCAAAGGCGTGGGATCAGCGCCGCAATTGCCCCTTACTCCCGTGCTGAACTCGACCCTGCCCAAGCTGGAATTGCCGTTGTCGCCAATGACGTTGGGGGTTCGCAAACGCCCGCTCGACGCCACTGCCGTCCCCACCTCCTCCGTCAAGCGGGTGAAGCAGGAGTGGCTTAATGTATAGCATAACGTAACTGGCTTACGTCTTCGCATAATTTCGATATGAGTCCATGACCCTGTGTAGCTCCCGTCATCCATATCTATATACCATAAATACATCTAGACGATAACATAACGACCATAAACTAATAGACTTTATCGACCACTAACTATTAGACTGAAACGACCACTAACTAATTGACCTAATCGACTACTAACTAATAGACCTAATCGACTTTTGACTTACTGATTAATACAATCTCTAACTATTATCACAGTGTCAATGATGTGTAATCATCATTTCTTCGTCAGTAATGATTGGATAGTATTGTATTTATCGTATGAGTTAATATGATCATTAATTGACTATTGATTTACATGAAGTTCATTGGATAGTACCATTGTATTCATCCTTGTCAAATATCATAGTGACCATTAACTAAGTATAAGGGGTACCATGATCTACAATTGTATTAATCACTTACATCATAGACATTATCTTGGACATATCATTGATTGATTATAGACTGAACATTGACCACCACCGGATCATTATAGCATTGACCTTCACATCATGGATTATCAAATCACAACTGATTTCTTGGATCCATCTTATCCAATTGGTTAGAGTGTGTATCTGATAATATGTCAATTAATCAGATATGACACTATCACTAATTTCATATCTCAACGGCTCAGATCACAGTTTATCTTAAGGTACCACCGTTTCACTTATCAACCATTAAGACGTTGTCGATCTTAGCTCACCATAATCTTCGTTTAATCATTGATTTGCCAGTCCAACAATTAACAAATAAATCCCAAGCATAAATCAATTTAATTACCATACATAACTCGAACTGTCACCTCCTCAATCTTCTCGCAGGATTTCTCGTGTTGGCGTCGTAGTTCGGTGCCAGTTGCAGAGATCGACAATTTCTGCAAATATGGCGAAAAAAATCGGCAGGCACGAACAGCATGTGCACACAAAGCTAGCACACAAAGCTAGCCCTACCTGCTTCAGCAGGGATCAGCTCACCGGAAGGGTTACACCCCGGCAGGCGTCGCCGTAATCACTTGACACTGACAGGCTGTGGGTTTCCCCTGACCTCGTTGCTCCCCCCCTGTATCAGCTGTCATGTAAACCACTAAAATCCTACCGGCTACTGGTACCTGTCACCAAAGAGATTTTTACTACAAAATCCCTTGGAAATCGATCGCGATCGCGTCTGGAACGACGTTGCCTCCAGCCCAGAAATCTCAGGTGCTAAGGTTGTTGTTAAGGTACAAATTTCAGGTGGAGAGGGGCCGGCTAAAAGCTAATTTTTTTTTTTCCCTTTCTTTATGCTTAGAGTACACCGCGGAGACCCACCGAGGTTTTTTTTTTCAGGCCCCGGGCTCGTAACCAGCACTTCTCACACTTACACAGTAAAGTGCTAAAAATGGCTACGAGCAAGCGCCGACAGCGATGTCCCAGCCTCCTTTTGTCGTCAGAGGTGAGGTCACTCTACGTGGACATAACGTCTCGTCTAAATAAATTATGCTTTGCCTTGCGGGAGAATGCCGTACCATGGTCTAGACTGGAACCTGTCAAGAAACAGTAACACAGTAATGGCGTTGTTTCCCCTCTCTAAACCTGGATTAGTGACCTGGTTTTCAGCAGCGTTAGCAGCAGCAGCAGCGGCTTACACCCCTCATCTCACTTCAGCCATCGTTCCCCTCGGTTAGGACAATACTGACAATCCCCGCTTTTCGTTGCGATGCCCAAGAGATTCAAAGGCGAATACACTCAGTGGACGCCCTCCGAGCTGGCTCCGGTGGACGTGGTGCAATCAGCCGATAGTTCCAAGCTTTTTAAGGACTATGTGGTGCCCCGAAAGCCAGCCAAGATCATTAGTGATGACAAGTCATTTGACTGGAAATCACTCGAGATTGACTCGATTGTCGACACGCTAGACCACCAGGAACCGTTGTGGGTGGAAGAGAAACACTGTGGGGGGTTTGGTGGTGGTCACCAGCGGGTTCGGATGACGCTTGATGAGTTGGTGGCTAAGTTACGGGATGGGAGCGATGAGTATTACTTGACCACCCAATACGATCAAGAAGTGACTGGTGAAGCTAACGGTGATGGTAATGGCTCTGATGACGATAATGAAGAAGAAACCGGTGATGATGATGGTGATGCTAATGCCAACGAGGATGAACAGAATGATGATGAAGATGATGAGGAAGAGGAAGACGAAGAAGACGAGGAAGACGAAGAAGACGATACTGATGAACGTCTTCGTCAATTGATTCAACCTCCTCTCTCCAATCTCTTGTTTAACCCGGAATTCCCCATCGTTCATCCCCTTTTACCAACTCTCATTCCTCAACAAATCAACTTGTGGATGGGCCAAGCTCCCCAGACCACCACCGAAGCTCCTACCATCGATCCTAAAGCTGCTGATGGTGGGTTAGGACGCTACATTCCTCCTACCACTTACAACGGAAACAAGTTATACGGAACATCGCTGGGATTACACCATGATCACGCCGATAACCTTTACGTTGTGGTCAGTGGCATCAAACGGTTTACTCTTTTCCCTCCTAGCAACGCCCCCGATCTTCACACGGTGGGGACAGTCTACCGAGTGTATAACCTGGGAGTTATCGACTATGTCGCTGATGACAACGCTCCCAATTGGCAAAGTGTTCGAGACGATGGTGCTGTGATTAAACAAGTGGAAGCGTGGAAAAACAAGTCCAATTGTGAATCAGGTGAAACCACCACTACAACTGCTACTGATGCCACGTTTGAATCACGTCATCCTCCGTCGTTTTCTCAAGTTCCACCAGCAGTACTTCACCTTGATGATATGGAACCAGAATACCGCAAATCAGTCGAGGAGTTTGCCAAACAACACTACCCCAAAGTGCTTGATTTGCCTCGACTTACAGTGTGGTTAAAGCCGGGAGAAATGCTCTACTTACCCACGGGCTGGTTCCACGAAGTGCTGAGCTTTGGCGATAAACCCCACATTGCCCTCAACTACTGGTGTATTCCTCCCGTTACCAACAACTACGACAATCCCTACCATGATGATAACTACTGGCAAGACGACTGGGCCAAGACCAAGGCCATTGTCGACCAAATGAGAGCGTTAGCCATTGACTCTGAAGATGACGATGAATAACTAGTTTATATCCCAAATTGTATATAGACATGGACCAATCACAAACTGACACCACAGCCTCGTCCAGCCAAGGTGGACCAGGACACAATAGCCTCACCATCTCGCCACTAAACCTTGAGCAAGACACACCACAATCGTCAAACCTTAAGTTTGACACTAAACCGACAAAAATGTCTAGCGAAGGGAAAGTGTCCACGTTACATTTAAATCTTACCCCTCCTAACGCTTTGGTTCTCCAACGCTTCTAGACCCTTATATCTTTCAGTCTAGTGTGGGGAGTGGCAAAGATTACGCTTGCCACAGCACTAAGCCGAGACAACAATGCCCGACAATTCCACGACATCAGAGCCTAAAAAAACACAGGCTAATCCACCGCTTTAGAATATTCACAGAGTGATAGGAGAAACGATCGGGATACTGAGGAGAGACGGGACGTTCACAATCGGGAAGGTTGGCCTTGAAAATATAAAATATCGATGTTTATAATATAGCAGCATATTAACAATGTAGGATATCGACCAGCACAGAATATTAACAACACAGGATATCGACAGTACAGGATATTAACAACATTAAGAAATATATCGATACCAACCAATTTCGAGGTGTAGAGCCATCAATCTCGAGATATAGTGCTATCGATCTCAGGTCCACAGTTAGACGAAACCATATTTACCATCACTATGTAACCAATTGAAGCTCAGAGACCATGAGACCGTCATTGGAGCTTGGCGAGTCCCCCACGAACTTGTCCTGTTTTCTAAATGACAATACAGAGGCCGTTGATGCAACCAACGTCCAGGCTAAGAGAGGTGTGTAGTGGGAGCCGCCCCGACGCTAGCCTGTGTCCGGTTTGGGTGATTTACCCCTATCAGGATCGTCGGCCAACGTCGACGGCTTTTTTCCTCTGTCTCCAGATGCTGACGTCATTGCGCTCGGAATAATACTGACTCCTCCCATAAGGCAAAAGGTAAGACATCAGTTGCGTATAACGCCCCACTAAAGCTTAAATTTCCGTTCGGTAACCGGGTGATGCCCAGCGCTGGGTGGCACTTGTCAATGGGATTACGAGGGACCAGGTCCACGTTTCCCATAACTAGTGGGTATATTCATCGGATCCAGGCTCCGACAACTCCCCAAGTAATTTCACCTCCTTACCGCTAACCCGCCCGTTGCTAGGGTTTTTTTGCTGCACCACCGTGTTTGTCTGTAAGGGTTGTGTGGCTGCTCTAGCGCTGGCAAAAGGCGGAGGAGGCCCTCCTAGCAGCACCTACGGGAAGATTATTCCCAATTGGACCAAGCGTAACCACACGAGTGAGACAAAACGTCCTGAATCCGACGAGATCACGAGCCTGGGAACGTCGTTTCCCTCCCCAAAGGGCTAATCGACACCCACACATTTTCCCAAGGTTACATCGTCCAACGTCATCGAATTACACGGCCAGGGTTCATGGTAAATTAAAGAAAAAAAAAAAACCGATTTACAGGGGAGCAAAAAGCCCCGGGCATCAACCAGGAGATCATCACCAATCGTAAAAAAAAAGCCCTAGATGAGGGGCTTAGACGCCGTAACTGCTACTCCTACAAACAAGCATAGCAAACCAAATCCCGTGTATTCCCCCCTAGTGCCTGTCGGAATCACGGGTGTGGCCGTGCCGGCGTCGACGCCCCGGAAAGCTGAACGTAACGGGTAAAAATCATACCGCTTTTTTTTTTATTGGAGTACGTCAGGGGGACCCGGGCTCGCAACCGCTAACAAAGGCCAGCGCCAACAACGTGGCTCGCTCACTTTTTTCTCTCTCAGTAAAAGTTACCGGCGCCATCCCTGCAGGAAGTAACCCTAATTCGCCTTTTTCCCGCGCAAGGTAATCTTCGTCGGACCTCCATCGCCTCGACCCAATGGGAGCAAGCCCCAGGCTCACACTGGGATCTGGTAACGTCGCCGGTGATCCTTCCATCACAATCGCAGAAATCGGGAATGAAACATTTGTAAATAACCTCTCCCTAAAGCTAGTGGGATAGGTGGTGGGCTTCTAAGAGCTCCTGCTGACGAGTAGCCACACTCCCCGTAGGTGGATGAGACACAATAGACGGGGCTGCCTGTGGGCGTATCGTATTACTTCACCGTCAATGTAAGCTGGCGGCAGGCGGGAAAAAATAGTAGGCTGTAGTCTGCGCCACAAAGACACAAAAGCCATGGTGCCGCTCGGAAAAATTCGGCGCCACACGGGGCTAAGGAGTCGGTGGAGCCTCGATAAACCGGGACGTAGATTATATTGTTTCTGGCGAGTATTGTGTGTGAGTTTCAGGACGATCTCCGTTGTGTAGATGAAATTATATTGTCAGGGTCTAGATGCCTTGAAATTTGAGAATGAAAAAAAAAAAAAAAATTACGCTGAGGTAACCATTACTTGATTTTAAGCTTTTGCCTTGACATGTACGATGAGAAGTTTTTTTTCGTCTTTATCTATTCCCAGAGCCAGCACCAAGTCTGGAAGGAGAATATGCTTTATTCGATGAGATCCACTCTCATCTAGGCTAATTAGACACTTACAAGCAAACGGGACGTCGCTCAAACTATACGACGCCTCAACGCCCCTTGTCAATGGCAAGTTGTCAGGTAATGGCCCGCAAGGCACAGCGGGCTCACTCGACGCTAAAATTGGCACGAGGAGCCGGGATGGGCTGAGAGAAGCACGAGACGTCGTCACACAATGCTGGGGTGGCGCCGAGGAATGCTTAGGTTAACGCACAACGAAGGAGGCCTTGCTGCAATGGAAAACGTCGTCAAGTCTTGTTCTATTGGTTGAGTTGATGAAGCATACGAGGCTTTTGGTTGACGTACTCCTTCCATTCGCCTGTTAACCTTAACTGGATCGTTCGACGCAACGCTTTCATCTTAACCGCTATCTTTGTGATATCATCCCCGATAATCTTTGATTCTTCATCATTGACAATCGTCATTGATGGCTTACTGGTTTAATTGTTTCCTGTTAGTCAGTGGTGGAAGCATATTCAAATGCTGGCTGTAGCCATCGAATGATCCATCGGGTTTATCCATGGATATTTGATTTTGTGGCATTTTTCAAGGCGATGGCCGTGTCCCCAAATCGAGCGACGAACGTCACCTAGTGGTCATTTCCGAGGTTACCAAACCACCGAGTGAAAAACGGTGTTTCCCGGACCAAAACAGGCTAGTGATGAAAAAGCCAATTTTCTTTATGGGAGACGTAATGTAATGCATCTAAGCGAGTATGCTGTTACATATCTCTGGAGGTGATTCTCGTCGTCTGAGCTCTTGACTGACCAACAACGAAACAGCAATGTGATCAAGGCAAATGGCAGTTACCATTTGATGAATGACCAATCGAATGGCTAGCCAATTGAATACAATTGGAGAAGTTTTCACTTGGCAAATCATTGGTTGAGATCAACTGTTCCTTGAGTTTGAACCCAAATCGCAAACGGGAGAAATATCCTTACATAATCCAATGCCAACCCTTTTTACGGGGGAAAACCATCTTCCCAAAGGTTCATTGATGACAAATGACACTTCCCAGATATTCTCGGGTGGCGATTATTGGAGCTGGACCCGCTGGCATGGCTTCAGCAAAGGCATTGGCTTTGGAACCAATCCCGTTCACTGCCATTGACGTCTACGAAAGACAATCGCAATGGGGTGGCGTATGGAACTATCAAGCCGAGGATAAGAACATTGAAAACCTTTTTGGACCTTCAAACTTGGATGTTGAACTGTCGGAATATGTTCTGAGTATGTATACTCATTTGGAGACCAACCTCAAGAAGAGGTTGATGGAATTTCTGCAAATGCCATTTCCTGGAGGTGATTTCCCCAATCGTGAAACAGTTTACACCTACTTGAACGAATATGGTGATACTATCCCCAAAACCGTCAATTTCAAGTTCAATTGTCATGTTGATAGGGTTGAAAAGGTGGGAGAAGTATGGAAGATAACATCACAAGGATCAACTGAGGATTACGATGCTATCATCATTGCTAACGGTCACTTTGATTTACCATATATCCCTGAAATACCAGGGTTGGAAGAGTGGAACAATTCGAGACCTGAGACTATAAGCCACGCCAAATACTTTACCGATGCTGAATGCTACCGAGATAAAACCGTGGTCTTGGTGGGGAACTCGTATCTGGGAGTAGATATTGCTGCTCAGGTGGGAGTATATGCCAAGAAGGTGTATGTTTCTTGTCGAACTCCAGCAAAGATCATTAATATTGCCATGTCTCTGGTGACAGAGGTTGGCATGATTGCTAAGTTTGACCCTAAGGAACAGATAATTTCCATGACTGATGGAAGTGTTATTGATGGAGTTGATGATATCCTCTTTTGTACGGGCTGTCATTACCATATTCCCTTTCTCAAGACTTACTCAGATATTGTTACTACACGAGGAGTTCGAGGATTATACCACCAGATATTCTACTCAGCCGATCCATCACTCCTGTTTGTTGCGTTACAAAATGGAGCCGTTCCGTTTCCTGTGCTGGAGCTTCAAGGAGCCGTGATTGCTCGAGTGTATAGTGGGAGAATGACCCTTCCACCAATCTCAACAATGGAAACCGAACTGGCAATTGACTACGACAAACGAGGTGATGCTATCCACTTTTTTGATTACCCTGATGATGTTGATCTATATCGGTTTTATTATCAATTGCTTGCCAATAAGCCAGGGCTATTGGAGCAAGGATTGGTCCCAGTGTATTGGGATGAGGAATTGAGACGAGTTCGAGAGGTAGCAGCCGCCACCAAGATCGCTAGGATGCGTGATATCTATCTTTGGGCTGAGTCGTTGAGAAGTCAAGGTAAACCATTTACTCTAGCTCCTCATCAACAGGGCAAATTTGGTCACTAAATCACGGCAATTAATACTCAGCTGGACTTTTTGACGTTGTCTTTGTAATTCAGGTTAATTTAAAAGTCCTTTATGGTTGTTTGTGGTGCACATTACCAAGATTAAATAGTGCTAATATGACACATACCCACCATAATGCCTTGATAGGTTGGAAATCCCCTGAAATCAAAGAGAATAGCCACAATACACTACCAGTAACCACACACGATGGACCACCTCGGATATTTCCGCAGTGGCAGCGCAAATGGTTTAGTGGTAAAATCCAACTTTGCCATAGTTGGGCCCCCGGTTCGATTCCGGGTTTGCGCAGAACCGTCTTGTTTTTTGGTTATATGAATGTCTAACTGAATGTCTAAGCGTCGGGCAGCTCGTCGATCGCCTGGAGGTACTCGTGGTACCAGGCAATCATCAATAAATGGTCTCGTAACCGCACTCGCTCGTTGACAGCGTGAACTCCTTCAAACTCAAGCGACATCACCACGGGAGCAAACCGGAAGATGTTGTTGGTTAAGCTCCAGTAGTAACGGGTATCGGAGTTTGGGGTCATGAGCGATGGTACTGTCATAATGGGATATCCTCCCAATTTGGGGAAGAGACCAAGATCCTCAATGACGTGACGATTGGTCCCCGCTAACACTTGCCAAGGTGTTCCCGACGTAGGAGTTAACGGTGAAGGGTTAAGCGTCCCCTGTTGGGTGACATTAAACACTCCTTTGGAGCCATTCATCACTTTTTCACCATAAGCAATTACGGCGAGATCATGCTTCTTAGCCACCTTCTTCACCCGCTCGACAAAGTGCTCTAACACTTCGTCGACCAGTTGTCCTCGAGTGACTCGGTGGTTGACTCCAAGCACTACGTGTTCGGGTAGCGCGTTGGCCTTTTCTCCACCAACAATCACGTCCATCGCCTGAGAAGTCTGGACGTAGTACTGGAAACTCAGTCCCTGTAAGCTCTTGACCACGGCCGAGTTGGCGGCTTTGTCAAACGAGGCGCGGAGGATCTGTTTGCGGCGTGTAGTGGGCATATGGTTGGAGTTGATTGCCGCACACTCGAGGTGGTTAAGGAAGGGGTTTTCGGGGACCAAAAGCGGTTTATAGGGGTCAGCTTCAATGAGGGTTTCAAGCTCGGCCATGATCCCCACCAGGGTGTGGTCAGGAGGCACCAGCGAGTGACCTCCTTCAACAGTAAGCGATGTCCAAATGTCAGTGTATCCCTTTTCTGCCACGGCAGGAGCGGCTACAAGTTGGCCACTAAACTCGTCGTGAAGGAATCCCGTGCCTTCGTCGATAATGGCGTAGATGGAGTGGTTTCCGTAGCGTTTTTCGAGGGTTTGGGATAAGTGGCGTGCTCCCTGGAATCCCAGCAGTTCCTCGTCAAATCCCAACAGGACAATGATGGTTCGCTTGGGTTTGAATCCTGCTTCTCGTAACTTGTCCAACAGAGCCAAAATGCCTATAAGTTGACCTTTACAGTCTAAGGTGCCGCGGCCATAAATATACTCACCATCGAAGTGTCCTGAGAACGGAGGATAATCCCACTGATCCAACGAGTCTTTCAGCACCGGAACCACATCCTGGTGAGCCATGAGCACCACCGGTTTTAGGGAAGGGTCAGAACCTTGCCATGTCGCAAGAATGCCATAATGGTTGACGATATCCACGTTAAATTCACGGTAAAGTTTAGGGAATGTCGTTTCGAGATAGTGGTGGAACTTATCGAACCGTTTCCAGTACTTTTCGTCGGAAAACGGGGGCAATTGGTCACCAATGGTGGTATCAATTTGAATTGCTCCCCGAAGCCGATCCACCGCTATTTGCGAGTATTTGGGGTCGTAAAGCACCGTATTCACCAGCGAGTTATCACGTTGATAGCTCGAGGGAACGAGCTTATTATAAATGGGACATCTATCCGTTTGGTCCAATGGGGTAAGCCACACTTTGATTGCGTCAAAGATGGGAGCGAGACACAACGCCGCAATCAGCACCACGACCACTGTAGCAATGGTAAGCTGACGTTTGCGTTGCGCCAACGTTAGTCTCAGAGAGCTGAGCATCAGCGTGTACTCAGCATGCATTATGGGTGTGGATTGCCAATTAGATATATGGGGACGATCTTAGGCTTCGCGCGCATTATCGAGCGGAACCCATCGCCCGATTGGGGTACCGATATATCGCACAATCCCGGGGTGATTGCCCTCGATCCCTTCGGAACCACTCTCCGATGGCTGCGAAAGCGAAAAACAAAAAATTTGTTGGTGAGCGAGGAATTGAACTTACGACAAACTATATACCACTATAAACTAAAAACTAAATCGTGCACACAGGGGTAGGAAAAAAAGGACACCACCAGCCAACCTAACCTAACCAGTTAAACAGGGCCTCGACACCGCTACATGATGTCCAGGTTAAGAGCCACCCTTGGTCCATGTGTCAATTGACGACGATCCCGATAGACATCGACTTGGCAAGAAATTTTTTGTTGCAATTTTTCACTTATCACGTCGACGCCGTCCCGTTTTCTTTTCGAGAATTTTTTCTCGTAAATCCAGTAGCGGGTGTCCTATAAAATACGCCGCTTGTAATTAGGTGGGGGAATCGCCAAGCCCATCGGGTTTGCAGAACCCGGCTATCTCCACGGATCAGTAACGGTTAAAAAGGTGAAGTGATGTTGCTAAAACGTGGTGATCTCCTGTTTTCGTTTTTGTTACCATTGACTAAGTGTCACCGATCACAACGGCGCAACCGTTTAGTGGCTGACGACAGCAGCAGACTTTTTACCTCCGGGAGCTTAAGTTCCGATAGAGGCTATATTTAATGCAACCGGATAACGCAAGCGGGTTTAGAGAGCGTGCGCCCAGCGGGGGTGATGGTAGTGCATTGCCTCGGGCGTGTTTCTTTGGCATTTCGGAATTATTGGTGCTTATAGCGTATGATGCTGGTTAACCAAATGTAGTAAATCATTAATATAGTATCATAAGCTAGGGTAAAGTTGCCAATTGGTAAATGATATCACGCCAGGGTCCTGCCACTGATTTACATGTAGATGCACACCTCTGTCAGATGGTATGACAGCCACAATCGTTCTCTCATCGGCCGTTAGTTGGTAACTGCACACACACCATTTCACGTGGAAACGCCCACTACGCGCGTTTATGGATGGATCGTTGACGTCATCGCTCTCCTTTTGCTAAATCAGGATACAACTCACCAGAGCCAATCTTGACGTGGGAAAAGCCTACTAAATCAGTCATGGTGACTACCATGATAGCAATTACAGCAAATGATTGTTTTAACTGAATAAAAATCCTATAGTGTTATCGAGGACAGAGAGGAATTCTCCCTAATAGCATAATGCCCATTGATCCAACCCCGCTGTTTCTCTGCCGCGCAGGCCACCTTATCTCAACGCATCCTCACAGGGTAACTGAATTAGGGTTGAAACCCGCGCACGTGACTCGACAACTTGGGTATTGATCACCACCACCAAACTAGTCACCATAACCGATAAAAGTGGTGGATTTGACTTTATCGCCAACGTTGACGTGACATAAATGTCAGATCAAGTCGGATCATGCCCAAATCGCGGCCATCTCCGGTTTTTGGTGACAGTATATCCTCGTCCTAGGTTAGGTTTAAACCCTTAGTCGACACGGTAGCGCCGGCGACACCCCCTGTCTATCTGCAGTGCCGCTGCTCTCTGGAGCCTGTGGGCCCATGTGCACACCGCATGGCATGGGCTTCATACAGTACCGCATCTCGGTTCCAAGCATCGTTTACGCCTTTACCAGGCTCTCCTTTCCCAGCTGCCCTTCCCCACTTGTCTCAAGTGTCGAATCGATCCCCCATCCTCAAACCTCGTTTCGGAGTGTGTTTCATCGGTGGTATCCTCAACCCGATCACCTCCATCTTCCACCCGTCCATCCTTTCCGTCTCGTGAAGCCTAAACTCCAAACAAAGGTTTCCTCTGCGGTTGTGATCGAGAATACCATTCCTCCGGTCTGCGACTCCAGCTTTGTCATCTACACAACGTTGATTGGCTCCGTCCCTCTGACAAACCCGTAAGTGGTTGTTTCTTTTAACGTAAGCATGGTTCCGTGAGTGGCTCTATACCGCTGGCGAACCCCCCCACTCAGGGCGATGCCCTAGGTGGGATTAGGGTTTGCCACGCGAATAGCGCCATGGGAAATACCCATCCCCAGGGTTCCCTTTCCTCCACATTTCAATTTATTTCAGGATAACAACAAAGTGCTAACCAATTAGCGTCACATGGCTCTAGACGTATCCGCTCCCACTCTGCCGCTAGCCGCTACCTCCGTTAAACGCCGCGGTAGTGCTGCTGTCACTACCGCCGCTAACACTACGACTACCACCACGAAATCTGGTAATGCTACCTCCAAGACCAGGAGGTCGACTTCCGGCACTTCCGACAGTGCCGACACTCCCGGCGCCGGAAGTGACGATAACGACCAGGACGACTCGGCGACGCGGCTGACGCTGCCGGACCTGGTGATGGACGACGACGTCACCGGTAACGGCGACGACGACGACGACGCCGCTACCCCGCCAACGCTGGACTCAACGCCGCCGCCAACCCACCACAAGCGCTCCAAGCCGGCGCTGCGGGCGCCCATCGCTACCGGCATTCTGACGACAATTCCCGTCACCGGAGAAAAGCCGCGGCCATCGCAACTGGACAACTCCCAGTTGGAGGACGATGTCCTCTTTGCCATCTTCCTTATTCTTTACGAAAAGGACCCTGAAGGTCAGGGAATGACCGTCAAACAGATCTGCGACGTGTTGGTAGCGCAGCACCCGGAAATGGCGTCGTTGCTGACCAAGACGCTGAACTTGGTGCTGGCCAAACTTAACGCCTACGTTAAGCGAGTGGAAAAGGGTGACGTCAACCTCAAATACGCTCTCTCGCGGGAGTGGAAGGACGCCCTGCCCAAGCGCATGGTCTACGTCTACCGGGGGTTGCTCACGCTGGACTTCCACTTGCACTTGGCTCGCGCCGGCAGCGATGTCGGCAGCGGTGTCGGCACTAGCAGCGCCAGCAGCAGCGCCGCCAGCGCCCGGGCGCTGCTGCCGGCGGCGCTGGCCAAGTTAGCGCCAGCGCTGCGCGCCCACGGCGCCTCTGGCGACGACTCGTTGGAGCTGACCAAGTATGCCGCCATCCACAAGCC
>JAKTSL010000042.1:0-122872 GCA_030580175.1 Diutina pseudorugosa | reverse complement strand
CGTAAGTGTCAGCCAACGCCTCGATCTCTCTCTTTCGATCCATTGTAAGGGTACCAGCCAATGGATCGTAGTGAATTCTCGTCCGCAAGATATCAGTAGGATGCCCAATACGCTTGATAGTGTACTTAGCTTCAATCTTGTCAACAGTGGTGGTGACATCTTCATCCGTGCGACCACAAACAAGGATGTCATCAACAAAGACAGCAAGCATGACACGGACGACGTAGTTGATATTTCATGTTGAACCTATTAGTGTTGTTGATGTCACATTGTTGGGGTCACAGAATTTGGAGCATGTCTTGTTGGACTCATGAGTTGCATGCTTGACATGTCAATTGGCTGGTTAGTCAAGTACAAGTGATGATGGGTTATAGGGTCGATTATCACCATACTTTACACCAAAAAAATCGCCACAAATAGGCCTACTGGTATCTACGGGTCATATAGTCACTAAATCGTAACAAATAAATTTTCGTGATTTTTTTTGATGTTTGACATCGTCGGCTGGGGTTTGGGGTTTTCTCGGATCATCGCGCCTAACCGTATATTATGAATTAATGAATATTGCACCACTAAAGGCTGTAAATGGAAATCTGAAATAACCATGACATTCAGCACGTCTCTATCTTTATAGTGATTGGCAGATAAGTCTCAATTTCAAAAAATTTTTGGACCAGATTTCATGCGATCTGACGTTTTTTAAGTTGTCGATTTTGCGATTTATTCAGTCAGGTTAAGGGTTTTTGAAAGGCAAAGCCACCTAGCATGAAGCCAGCAGTTTGCTCTATAAAACCCATATATCGCTTTTCTGCTTCTATCGGTATCGAGCTCGTTTTTGTACATTTTACGTGTTTTTGGTGCGACCAACCCCTAGGCCGAATGGGCCAAAATCGACAAAATCAACGAATTCCGCCAAATTCCGTCAAACTTTGTCTAGATGAAAAGACCACCATTTAAAACATAGTAAGCCATTTCAAAGTCGCTACCAAATGGCGTAAACCGTACTTTTCTCACCATTATATGTGTCATTAGTGAGAGACGAGAACACTATATAGACTAGTCTCTGTGTCGGTGATTGCTTCCATTTTACTCCCAAATGTCATAGAGATGCTAGAAGATGTACTCCAAGCATAATTTCTGTTTATCATTGGCAATATTTCCAATTGTTCTGTAGATCGCTCTCGAAGGCAGGACTTGACTCATGGATTTCGACAGCATCATGTCTCGTCACCTTAGGTACTATTCAACGTTCAAGTTCTCATTCTGTTATGTATTCGATATGGTATATCAATTGTCACATAGCCCGGGGTACTATTTACAGGTAGCCCACTTGACTTCATCGACCTCACTATTGAGTTGAACAGGTGTTGATGAAGATGAGATAGGGATAAGCTGAAAGCTCGCGATATTAACTGAAAAAAGTGGCGACATGAACGGTTTGTTTACTTCTTACTCCTAGCGACTTTCTGTGTAAAGAGTAGGTCTCTTCCGGCGGCGGCGTCTACCGTTGGTTGAACATGACGTCATAGCTGATTGCATCAAATGTGTATATTGCAATGTGTTGAAGAAAACCACTGATTGAGTGAAACACATCAAGATAATAACCGCTTACTGCGACTAATGTATGTTATACAGTAATTGGCCTCAAGATCAAATATGTTTAGTTCTGATTTATTGAAATTTCGACTTTTTGTCGTCATTTGAGTTCTCAGTTTTGCATTTTTTCTCCAAAAAGCGAAAACTGCGATTTATTCAGTCTGGACAAGGGTTGACAAAAATCAAAGCCACCTGGCAAGAAGCCAGCAGTGTGATCTACAATAGCTTAGTATCACTTCTATGCATCCATGGGTCTTGAGCTCGTTATTTTGTTGTTTACATTTTTGAGATGCGACGAGTCTTAACAGTGGGACACCCCAAAAAGCTTGACCCGGTTTTTGGCCTCCGGAATCCCCCGGGGCCCTTCCGGTATCCTCCGGGCGATGGCACGCGGCCCTATGCAGTACAATCAATATATTCAGTCCTAGTCACAACAGTCATAGGTCGTGGGAAAACTATGGAAATATACGTGTGATAATAGACCAAGTCGACCTTTCTACCAAGGATGATACTCCCAGATTTCCGATCCGGAGGACTAACACTACACATGTGACCGAGACCACAACGCCCGTTGAGTCCAAGAGCCTACCTCGCAATTGGTGGGTTCAAACTCAGTCAAGAAGCCAAGCTTCACCGTAAGCAGGCGCACTTCGTCGCCAAAGTCGCGGGCACCACCAAAGACCAAGAGCTCGTTCTGGTTCGTTTGCTCATTGTACATAAACTTAGCCCAGTTGAGGTCGATTGGCGATTTCTCGGAAGGAAAGCCGCATGATGGTGGTAGCAATGTGGGTACGGGTGTATTGGGTTCGCTTCCACAATCGTGCTTTGAGTGAGTGAAGTAGGTTGTGGTAAACACATCGATTGTAAGTGACAGGTTCAGGAGCACCTGACCGAGTCAGGGTTCGAGCGCCTCCTAGGCGACGCTCGGAGAAGTTGACGACGGCGTTGTTGCCGGTGTACTGGACTTCGGGATGACCATCGGCCACCAACGGGATCACCATGTCCGAAAGCGAGTCGCTCTGGTCCCTGAACAACTTTCATACACCCGAAAACAAGGATTGTCTGTAGGTATCAGATAACTTGAGCTTTTGGCAATGTGTAGTTCATGATATCACTTCAATGAAAGGCTTAGGTATGCATTTATTATCTGTATTTCAAAGCCCACACATTGTCCATAGTGAGAATGTGTGGTGTTGCCTGCATATAGTCGCTAAAGTCGCAAGTCTCATGAACTTTTGGTCGACAAATGCCAACTCGTTTTTTCATTCTCGATAACCACACGACTTTTGTGTGATGTTGAATATTGCACTACCAAGTAACGCAAGTTATCCAAGTTATATCAAAAATAAACGAGGCAAAACGTCGCTTGGCGGTATCATATACATTGTGACGGCTGCTGCTTGTCAACAGTATCCCAGAACAACTATGAAACGCAAGACAGGCTGAGTTATACGACTCGAACATATGGTCTACAAAAGACAAAGCCGGGTGATCAAGGATTGGACCCACGTCCAGCTTTGATGGTCGCTTGAGTGGCTCCGGCAACTTTTGACTGTCGTCGAATGATAGTTGTGGTGACTATCTACACCACTAAAAAGGAAGGGTCTTGTCGTCCACCATCACTTTTGTTGACTTGGCTCCCCAGATCGTTGGAGATCTCTAAAGGGCTAAAAAATAAAACCACTAAAAACGGAAGGGTTCTGTCGTCCACCATCACTTTTGTTGACTTGGCTCCCCAGATCGTTGGAGATCTCTAAAGGGCTAAAAAATAAAACCACTAAAAAGGAAGGGTCTTGTCGTCCACCTTCACTTTTGTTGACTTGGCTCCCCAGATCGTTGAAGATCTCTAAAGGACTAAAAAATAAAACCACTAAAAAGGAAGGGTCTTGTCGTCCACCATCACTTTTGTTGACTTGGCTCCCCAGATCGTTGGAGATCTCTAAAGGGCTAAAAAATAAAACCACTAAAAAGGAAGGGTCTTGTCGTCCACCATCACTTTTGTTGACTTGGCTCCCCAGATCGTTGGAGATCTCTAAAGGGCTAAAAAATAAACCACTAGAAAAGGAAACGTCTTGTTATCAACCCTATACCAGGTCGATTACTACTGAGCTTTACACCAAAAAACATCGCCAACTATAGGCTCACTAGTTCCTACCGGTAAGCTTATTCAGTAATGGATCACCCAAAAGTGAATGCTTTGTAATGTCACGATGAGAGTCACATTAGATCCGACTAGTTCCCAAATTGCCATCATGACAAGTAATTCAAGCAAACCGAACTCCATTCACCAAAAATAATTATTTAATTGACAATTGTCTACGTTATCAGGACCAGGCATTCGATTTTCAATCTATTGTGAGGTAACCACATTGTGGACTTAGGTTTGTACAGCTCAAATGACCAGCAGAGAATAAGGTAGTTAACACTTCATTTCCACTGTTTTCATTACCTGAAACTAATTGGGTTGACAGTTGTTTGACAATTATGTTATCGTGCCCAAATCTATTTTTCTCACGCAACAACAGTCTCGCCAATATCGGTGCGACATCATGGAGGCGTTGGCAGCTCCCGGGGTGTTCAACTTCCTTGCCCTGGCCATCGAGGCACCTGCGGCTGACGCCAAGGTCCGCAACACGGTGGAACTATTCAGTCTCGGTACTCTTCGCCACTACCAGCGCCACCGAGACGAGTGCGTTGACCTCGACCCCATTCTCCTTCACAAGCTCCTCCAGCTTACTCTCATTAGCATATCCAACGAATGTGACGGTCTTCAGGTGAAGATCGCCGACCTCGCTGAAGAGTACGGCATCCCCACCACCATTGACCTTGATCGCGCCATCATCGACATGGTCGATGCCAAATACGTCGACATCACCATTGCTGGCGATAGTCTTGTCATCGGGCCGGCCCTGGTGTTCCGAGACTCCTACGACCCCGAGATCTACCAATTGACCATGCTTCTGGAGCCCGAGGTAGCGTCACGGCTGGTTCCCGTGGCCAAGGATCGTCTCCAGCAGTGGTTTGACCACCAAGTGGCGCCGTTACGCCAGGAGTTTGTGTCGAGCAGCAAGAAGCGCAAGCCCAGTCAGTGACTACGGATACCATCCCAGTAATAATGTAGTATTTAATAAATAGCATATGTACACCCTAAGCCTTCCAGAGCTTGGCGATGAGCGGGGCCAAGCCACCGTCCTTCTTTTCCATTTCGTAGATCCCGTAGCCAGCGACCCCGGTGCCAAACAACAAGAGGTACATGGCGGCGTTGTACAAGCCACCGTACACCCGCTTGGGGATGTAGTCGATGATGCACAGCTGGAAACCGACGTAGCAGTGGAACAACAACAACGAGCACAACGAGGTGTCGACGATGGAGCACGCCGGGTTAAAGAACGGGTAGAGGGTCACGGGGACCAACCCAAGCGCCACGAGTCTCTCGGCGTCCCAGTGCAACGACCCGTGGGTCTTGTCGGGAGGAGGAGGCACGTAGGCGTCGTTGGCGTCGCCCACCACCCCGCCGGGAGGTTGGGGGATGGTCTTGATCCCCCGGGCAAGCACCGGCCGGTACATAGTCGTGGGTCTGAGCGCAGTCTTTGCCAATCCAACGCGGAACATGATGGGTGCAGTGGTGGAGTGAATGAGAGAGGTGAGTGGTAAAGGGCTCGCGCAACTTGGGTTTTTTTCCCCTGGTGACAGGCTAGGGAGGCCGGCTTACTTTGCGCGGTTATCATTGGCTGGGTCAGGTGCAGGACCGAGGCAGCAAGTCCGGGGAACCGCCGGGCCCCGGTGGCCGTAGTCGCAATTGGCATCCATCATCACTTGTAGCGTGTCATGGTCACGAGTGATGATTATGATTAAGATTGATAACTAAAACTTGAAAGGAGGACAACTGTACGTGGGGATGCTTTGGTGTATTTATATACATGAGACAAGGCGGTTTTAGGTGAAATCCCCGCATCGGACTAAACCGAGACGTCGGCTATATACATAATTGTTCGGTGACGACCGATCGGGATCAACCGAAAGTTTAACTTTGTTTTGACTCAGTCAGCCGTGGACTTGGTTGGCGAAGTCAATCTTTAGTAGTCGTTAATTGACTTCGTCAACCTTGAGTAAGCTTTAGTTGACTTCGTTAGTGACTTCGTTATCGGTTTGACTCAGCCATTGTTTGACTCAGTCAAGCTTTGACGTCGACATCGTCCTCGGGCTCAATCTCTTCGAGCTCGGGTAACGGCTGCGGCTGGCCAAACCGTTCCAGCAACGGCTTTTCGATGATCCCCAACGGTCCCTTGGCCCAGATGATCCGCGACCACCGATTGATAAAGTTTTCGTACCACCCCTTATCTTCAGTATCAAACACTTCGAGCTGGTCCCGGGCCTGCTTGCACCGATTACGGGAGTGTTGGTCCTTGCGGTTGGCGTACATGGCGTCGAGGTTATTGAGCACTTGCACCAACACCGGCGCCACTTCGGGCTCGGCATTATGGTAGGGGAAAAGCCCGTTGACGACGTCTTCACTCCAGGCAATGGCGTTCTTCTTGTAGCCCTTGGCCCACATGATTTCGGAAATGTGCGCCTTACACTCATTAATCTGAAGGACAAGGTTCTTGTTATCACAATCAAACGACGGGAACAGCGCCTGTGACTTGACGTGGGAATCGATATCGCGCTTGATCTCGGTAAGCTTCTTCAAGTTGGCCATGTAGATGTTAAGGGCAGTGTTCAAGTGTTGTTTATCTCCTTGCTTGGCTTGAGTAAAAGCAATATCGTTAAGACACGCCAACACTTCGTCGGTGATCTTGGAATCGCTCTGGATGCGGTAGTCGTCAATGTGGATACCGTCGTAGGTCTTGGTCAACATATCCAAGTCGCGATCAAGCACACCTTGCTTGTCTTCGAATTTGGGTTCGAGGCGACTGAGTAACCGAGCACACTGCGATAGCCGTTCGGCATCACCAAGCTTATAGAAGATGGTATCGTTGGTGATCATCTGTTCCAAGATGTGTACCAGCGCTGCCGGTTGGCCTTTAGCCAATAACGCCTTGGCGTAGCGAAGGACGATATCGACATAAAAGTTGGAAAAGTTGGCCAGCTTTTTGTACACAAGCACGTCCAGCGACAAGATGGGAACATCGTACTTGGTGTTGGGATCAGACTCGTCGTAGTGCCAATCAGGATCGTTTTGTTTTCCCAAATCAATCAAGAGCTTGCGATAGTGCTTTACCGCATGGCGAGGACTATGGCAAACATCGTCCTTATTGATGGCCTTAACCGCTTCCGCCTGGTCGGTAAACTTAAGCTCAAACGGGATTGGTTGTCGCTGGTCAGCATCGTGGTACATGAGATACAACAGACCAAAGCACACGATGAGACCGCCGATATAGGCACCACCGATGATGTTGATGAACGGACCCCATCCCTTGATGGCTGCCGCCCCCAGAGCACTAAGCTTGAGTCCTCGACGAGGCGTTCTTAGGGTAATGTGGCGAGCGGCTATCCTCGGGGTTGCTGCTAGCCTCCACATGTCTTTAGGGTATTGTAAAGGGTACCGTTCGCACTTGGTGCGGCTCGTAACAAAATCACACTGTCATCCCCACGCTCGTTTGTCTCCCCTCTCTTTCCTGTGGTTTGAGCCCTGAGTCAGGAAATCCCAAAGAGTTGCCGCCGCGTAAACGATACTGACCTTACACTTACACACAGCAACCGCATCGAGCCGGCCAACCCCCTCCATGAATGATTCCATCGCCAAACGGACCACGGCGTCATCCCGCAGCTTTGACCGGGAGTCGTTGACGCTGTCGTCGGTGGCGCAGGCGCTGGCATCGCCCGAGGCTCGTCCTCGTCCGTCATGGTTCGTGTGGTGGGTCACTAACTGGTTAGTTACCGACCCCGAGCTCTACGAACGATATAATCTTCCACGAAAGACGTACCAAACAAATCGAACCAAATACATTTACCTCTGTGGTGGTCGCTGGCGACTGGCCAAACAGAAACCGATCAACGTGGCGTGTGGGATACTCATTGTTGCTCCAGCAGTACTCTTTTTCATCTTTGAGGCTCTGTGGACATGGCATCACATAAACGCAGCTATTCCCTTTATTTTTGCCTATCTTTGGTTGCTTACAATGGGGTTTTTTCTCCGCCTGTCGATGCTGGATCCGGGTGCTTTCCCCAAGAACATTCATTTACCCCAAACCCCTCATCAGCACAAAGTGAGCATTCCTGATGAGTACGAAAACATTATCAAGCTTCCGTGGGTCGATCGGACCAAGGGTGTGACCGTCAAGTACTGTCCTACGTGTAAGATATGGCGTCCGCCGCGAGTAAGCCATTGTGCTCTGTGTGACATTTGTGTGATCAATCACGACCACCATTGCGTGTTCTTGAACAATTGTGTTGGTAAACGTAACTACCGGTACTTTTTGTGGTTTTTATTGCTGGCAGTAATCACCACCGTGTACATGGCCGTGGTGCTGTTTGTCCATGTATTTTGGTACCTTATAGCTGATGATGACCATCTCAAATCGTTTGCCGCGAGTATCTCGCGGTATCCAGTGGCATTCTTACTCGTGATTTACGGTATCTTGGCCATGGGGTACCCGCTATTACTCCTTGTGTTCCACTTATTCCTCACGGCCCAGAACCTCACCACACGAGAATACTTGAACTATGTACGGGGAGATCATGACCCGGACTTTATCAACGTGTTCAATACTCGCAGTGTGCTTTGCAATTGGTACGACCATTGGATCCGCAGTCCTCGGGGAGTTAGCGTCATGAGCTCCACTCACCTTATCAACAATACCCTCCTTGAAGAGAATATCGGGATATATTCTTCTTGACACATTTTTAAACATTTTTGCATTCGCCGTGGTCTTAATATTTAATATTTTGCCCCATAATAAACGTTACGGCTTCTCTCACCAACCAACTAAGGTAGTGCATATAGCATGCCTTTTGTCAAGTTTGATCGTCTCAGCCGCGACATCATCAAAGTCGATTTTGAATTCTTGGTAATCACACTCCCTATTTGGGATATTGCGTTTTGCACGATAAATTCCCACGAAAATTGTCATTTAAGCCCTTTTTCCACAAATATTTTAGGATTCATCGTCAATATATCATCACGCTAAACCAATCCCATCATTATTTTACCTTTTCCGAATTTATTTACCCACATGAGTCACACTTTTATTATGACTGATTAAGAGTGAGGTGAGAACACCTCTCCGAAACCAAACCAAATCACCTCCAAAACCCCCCGAAAAAAACACTAAACCAACCCTTGAGATCACATTATCATCTACAGCTAATTTTTCACCACATAAACCGTCGCCTCATCCCACATTTCAATCACCGCCGTTATCGGCCGCCACCACCCGGTGCGCAACCGCACTTACGGTTTTTTCACCAATCACGACCCCACCATGCTTGCCCGTCGTTTCTTCTCCACCACAAAGGTACGGCTCGACACCCTTGTGTTTGTTGAGGCTGCCGAGTCCAATATCACACCACCGTCGCTTCTGGCCATCACCGGCGCCCAGCAGATCGGCAAGCCGGTGACGGCGTTGGTTGCTGGTCCCCAAGGTCAAGCGGTGGCTGACGCCGTGGCTAAGATCCCGGGCATCTCTAAAGTGTTGGTATCTCCTTCTGAACAATACAACCACTACTTGGCCGAAGAGGTGGCGCCGTTGGTGCAACTGGTGGTCACTAAGCACAACTTTACCCATGTGGTGACTCCCGCAAGTGCTGTGGGCAAGCTGTGGCTCCCGCGGTTGGGGGCGTTGCTTGATGTCCAACCGGTATCGGACGTGATCAAAGTGGAGCTGGAAGATACGTTTACTCGTCCCATTTACGCTGGTAACGCGCTTGCTACCGTCAAGTCGCTGGACTCGCCGATTTTGGCCTCGATCCGAGGCCTGGCGTTCGAACCAGCAGCTACCGAAGGTGGCAGTGCTGCTGTCGAAACCGTGGATGCAGTGGAACTGCAAAACCGTACTGTATTCGTCTCCGAAGACCTCGTCAAGCTGGAGCGTCCCGAATTGGGGGCTGCTCCCCGTGTGGTTGCTGGGGGCCGGGGGCTCAAGTCGAAGGAGCTGTTTGACCAGTTATTAGAACCGCTTGCCACCAAGCTTGGTGCTGCCATTGGTGCTCTGAGAGCGGCGGTGGACCTGGGCTTTTGCGACAACTCGTTGCAAGTGGGGCAAACGGGGAAGATCGTTGCTCCCGACTTGTACGTTGCCGTGGGTGTGTCCGGGGCCATCCAACACTTGGCGGGGATGAAGGACGCCAAGACTATCGTCGCCATCAACAAGGATGCCGACGCTCCCATCTTTGGCGTTGCCGACTACGGGTTGGTGGCTGACTTGAACGACGCCATCCCCGAATTGACGGAAAAGTTGTAATGTACATAATAGACGTTTTGCATGATAAATAACGTAAGCTATACCTAGGGACTTGGAGATTTAGGTCTGGGACATCTGGGGAAATCTGACCTAGTTGAATATGATTATTGACTGCTCGTTCAACCATTGTCAGATAAGCAAACTGATAGTTATATTCATAGCACGTCATTTATTTGTGGTGAATTTCAATTTTACTACCATCTTGTTGTGCTCTGAATTATGGATTTATACCACTTTGCTAAGTTAGTCTCTACTTTCAAAATCAAATCACTTCGAAAGAAATATTAGAAAATTTATTCTTGAACCAAATCAGAAGTCAGAGTAAATTCAGATCATTACATCCCTTTTTCAATTGTTATCCTTACATATTTTGCTTCCTTATTCGTTAAAGTCTTCTTTAGTGAGGAGTCACCACATTTTATCTGCGATTCGCGACGTGCGATCATCTCTGCACGAAGTGCGACTTTTGTGATCGCGTTGTTTACCTTTCCTTGTACCCCCACCAAACACGATGGACGAGGACGCCATCCGGGTTCTCCAGCAATACTTGGGGTCGGGCCGTTCCGTGCTGGTGCTAGGCAACTCCAACCGAGCTAATAGTGCCGTGGTTGACTGGAAACTGGTGGAGCTGGCCGCATTATCCATACTCGGCGGTTCCGTATCCTCGCCCTACGATGCTCGACCAAGCCTCCTAGCGGCCCGGGCGCTCTACCGAGTGAATTTACCCATCTCCAAGGGGTTTCCCATTGTCAAAACCCACCAAGCGTTCATCATTACCCTCATTGACCACAAACAATACCGTGCGGCGATCGACCACCTCCGGTTGATTAAGCGGGCGTTAACCCTGTGGTTTGACCTTGAAAGCAATACTGAAGTGTCGAAAGATATTGAATTCCTGCCACATCACCAGCAATGGGCCAAAATGGTGGTGGCATGGCACTTTTTGGTACTTCAAATTGCCCTCAATTACGCGGCGCAAAACCCACGCATCGTCGCCAGCAATACCGATGATGTGTGGACGGTACTGGCCTATTCCAATTTGGCAACGTGGTTCTTGTCTGACTCTCATTTTAGTCGATGGGCGGCAATTGTACCCGAAGCGATGCCAAAGCACATTGCCAACAAGACGAAACTTGCCAAGGGTATGGTCCACATTTTCACTCGTATTCTCAAACAAGGTGATTCCCTACCGCTCCAGCTTGTTCGCAGTGCCTTTGCCCTTATTTATCTCCAATTGAGCGACGGTATCGATCCCGACATCAGTGCCTACATTCTCGTCGATGATGCGTCGCTCCTACCATTCATTAATGATCTCCGGAATAACCCTCCCCTTTATCACCACGTTATGCAATTGTGTGAGCCTAACCGGTATCTGGTTCTCATTGGCTCGTTGTCAAGTCTCAACATTAATCCTGAAGTTGAACAAGTGGATCAGCTCAAGCAGCATCTTAGCGACCCTCCCAAATACTGGATGAACAAAATAGAGGTACTTGAACAACTCTCGCGGTTTCAGTGGACTCCCGGTGACCCTACTCTGGTACAATTGGCATTAACATTATCGCTGGCATTTACCAACAAGGAGACAATTCCCGTGATCACCAAGGAAATCATCTCTGTCATCGATGCCATCACCATGTGGGTAAAAGACACTGGCGCCAATAATGCATTCACCAACGATATCCTCGACATTCTTACCAACTTGGCCAAAGCCACCACAGCTTCAGTGTACTACCGTCGACTTCGCAACTTCTCCAATTTGTCCATGCACATCTACCAAGTGACGAAGCTGGACCTGGCGTTGATGAAGGCGCTTGAGTTCGATAAAGCCATCTGTCAGCGTAGTGGTCAAGCCAACGATGTCGAGTTTCTCGCCAAACGTTTAGCTCAAGCCGCTGCTACCTGTCTGCCACACCAAATGCTCGAAGTGGTACAATCTTCCGTGGTTGATGTGGGGAATTCAGTTCACCTTAGCGCCGACGTAATTCGACTACTTGCTCGAGCAATGGCAGCTTATGACATAGCTGATACCCGCTTCATTTCCAACTTGAGCGCTGAAAACAAGGCATCGCTAGATCAACAATTGGGAGTGAAGATACCGGAAACCGATCCAATCAGCGACATTTTAACAAGCCTTAGCCAAGGGTGGAACCAGGACCAATTTGATCGACTTCTTCGGGAATTGATCCAAAACCATCCTTCGGAAGATGCTTTGTTGAAAGCGTGTCGATGGCTTAGTTACCAAGGCCTTTACGGCTACGTTGCCCTTCTTATAAAGAGTACCACCAGTTTACAATTGCAATTTGAACTTGGTAATGCTCTCCTTCATCTCCATCAGGTTGACGATGCCACCACTGTTATCAATCAATTGAGCCAAACTCTTCGGGCGTCACAGATCTCCGAGATCACCACCATCATCCGGTTCAATTGTCTTCAGCTCCACTTGATGGTCCTCCAGGGTAACTATACTGCGGCTCACGAAAAGTATACCAAGGTGTCCCGCATCCTCGAGGCTAAGCTCAATGCTCATGAAGGTGATATCCGTACTCGGTACACGTACATTATCCTTGTGGCCGAGCTTGATTACTGGGGCAGTCGTATCCAACGGTTAGCCAACAATTATAGTGAAGCCTACCGAGGTGCCAAGGTTGCCATCAAGTTCATCTACACGGTGATCCGTGCTCCTGAAGGCACCGTTAGTGCTAGCCAACGCTGGCACGTCACTACCTTGCTTGGAGCTCTGTTGAGTCTGGTGATGGAGATACTTAAGCACTTGGGCATCACTCGCGACTTGTTGTACTATCGCAAGGAGCTCGCAAAGCTTACCGACCTTGACTCGTTGCCGATTCGTCAATTCTTGTGGTTGGCCGAACTCATGCAATATGACTGTCTCCTCAAGGACTCCACGTCTTTTGAGCAACGATTGTCGTCAATGGATACCCTTATGAACACTGCTGTGGTCGGTAATGATATCGTTTGTCGCTATTTGCGCACAAACATCACTCGTGTGTACCGTGGAGAACCGATCGATGAGCTAACTCCACCAATTACCAGTACCTTGCCGTTTTATTGTACGCTTGATGTCCCCAATGCGGAATGGCTGTATCTACTTCTGCTCGCTGACCACAGCTTTGTGGCGAGCTCAGTAAGTGATACGACATCACAACTATTTGCTCTGAAAGCAGATCTTATTGAGACCGTCAATGAGCTCAGACAGTTCCCCGAGTATTCGTCGTTGGCAGAGACAGTGTTGGCATTACCTGGTGTTGGCGGCGACGGAGCGTCTCCTCGGTTGGATGAGTCTACTCTCAACAACTTGGTGGCGTGCAAGAATGGCTTGCTCCGTCTATTTGAGGACCCCCATTCGGTCGCGACGTTCAAGCTCAAGGAGGTGGTCCGCATCATTAACCAATGCCTGTTGGCATTATCTGCAATCCTGCTCTTCAAAGAGGACTCACAATTGTTGATGGACATGTACTATATCCAGGAAGCAGTCAATCTTCTCCCGTTTGAAAACGACAAACAATTGGACCACGCTGTCACTAAAACTTCTGGTCTTGGTCCAGTGGCATTTGCTGCTCCGTTGAAACAAGAGTACGCTTCGCTGCAACTCAATTTCACTCTCGATTTGAACATGCACTTGCCGTCGTCGTGGCTGGTGGTGACTTTGGACGTTTGTGATAGTACTGGCAGTTTGATCGTGTCGAAATTCACCAAGGGTTCCACGCCATTCTTTGTGAGACTCTCCATGAAACGCCCGACGTCAACGATGTCCTTTGATGATGCCATGGTCGAGTTTAACCAAATCATTGCCGAGTCGAATTTGAGCACCAAACTGCTGACAACATCAAAGATTGTTGATAAGCAACAGCGTCGCAAGTGGTGGGAGTTGCGCTACCTGCTTGACTACCGACTCAAACAAGTATTGCTGCGAGCGAATGAATGGTTTGCTGGATTTAGCGGTCTCTTTTCTGATTACGTTGAAGACCAAGTGTACCGTCACTTTCGTGAAGACTTGACACGAGTGTTTGAACGGCACCAAATGAAGTGGACCCTGGACCACGTATTCAAGTTATTCTACGGACTTGACGATTTGCAACGTCCCTATGTCGATGACCTTGTGTCGTTTGTGATTGATCTGTTTATTTTCCACGGTCATCCCATCAACCATCGTAAAGTACCTACTGCTTTAAGCAGTTCGGTGATGAAGGTGTTGGAAAAGTATCTGGGACTTAAGACTCCCATTGCAAACCACCACGTGATATTGGTACCGCTGGCTCGCGTCCACCTTTTCCCTTGGGAAAGCATGCCGTGCTTACAAACCAAATCGGTTCTGCGGGTACCATGCTTAACAATGTTGATCAGAACCCTTAAGACGTACTCTGACCTCCGCTTGGGCAACATTGACCGGTGTATGTACTTAATCAATCCTGGCGGCGATCTTAAGCGTACCGAGGAGTCATTTTCCCATTTCTTCAAGCGTCCAGGTTGGGTGGGGGTTGTGGGAAGAAAACCCGAAGAAAACGAGCTCATCCCCCAATTGTTTGACCAGGATCTCTTTGTTTACCTTGGACATGGTGGTAGTGATCGCTACATTCCCACATCGACCTTATACCAAGCGTGTCTCAATGGGGGACATCGTCCTCCTCCATTGCTTTTGATTGGATGCTCTCTGGGAGCAGTTTCAGACAACGGGTTGTTGGAACCACACGGAAATATCATGAACTGGTTAACATGTGGTGCTCCCATGGTGTTAGCCAATTTATGGGACGTCACCGATAGAGATATCGACCAATTCAGTCATGGTGTGTTTGAAAAATGGGGATTGCTTAACCCTACGCCTCGTCGAGTCAACATTGCTGAGGCAGTGATGCAAAGTCGAAGCCAATGTAACTTGCAATATTTGAATGGTTGTGCTCCAGTAGTATATGGAGTGCCATTTAGTATATAATTATCATAATTCTACAAAGTATGAAATTCAATTGTGTAGCCTCATTTGAGCTCCAGCGGAAACCATAGGTCGAAACTTGGGTTGACGTGGGTAGCTGTTGCCACGTCGCAAGGCCTTATCAGCACGGGCCACGTAAATTCATATGTCCTGGAACTACCGATGAAGTGAGTTTAAGAATCGTGCAACAGTGCTAACTTGTCCGAGTGGTTAAGGAGTTGGACTTGAAATCCAATGCTCTCTGAGTGCGTAGGTTCAAATCCTGCAGTTAGCGTTATATTTTTCAATTTTTTTCCTCGTCCATTCGAGTGCGATCTGTCGTCTCTTATCGAGGTGCGATTTAAACTTTATACTGGTCGTAAGACATGATGCAGCAAAGTATACGCTTGATTCAACTAAAAAGTAACGCATGGGTTCAAGAATCACCCTTAGTTTCAAAATTTTTCAAGTCAAACTAACAAAACCGAATTAGGATCCCATTGATTTTCAAGTAATGCCAGATTATTTCTGTATTATAGTTTAGTTGACTCATGTATTCGATGCGTATATACCTTGGGTACTTCTTAAAGTTATCCGAGACAAGTCAGAAAAACACAATAGATCCCCCGGTGTCTTATAAATCCAAAATGACCATGCTAACTACCGGTAGTATCAAAGCCCATAGAGCATTAGTGTCTGGATGCCTTCATTCATCGTGTAATTGCGGCTATGGTCAAATGAAAACGTAAAGGGTGCTTTCCGGGGTGACAAAGAAGCATCTTGGTTGAGTGGCTTTGGGTGCTCTCAATGGGACAATCAAGTTCTTTTCCAGGTGGGAAAAGAAGAGCGGTTCTCGAGGCACAATGATCAAGTCCATTCCCTTAAGCGAGACCAGCACGTTTTGGGGAGTGAGTTGAGGGCTATGAAGCTTAACTAATAGGTTAAACTTTTCGTTTTCGAGGTTGGTGAAACTTAATTGGTAGTCGACTTGAGTAGGTTCATTCAGATCCAGGTCTTCGGGATCGGGGTCGAGGGAGGTATTAGCGGTTGATGTCGACGATGATGATGCGTTAGGTGCGGGGTTATTGATGGCGCTGGCGGTGGCTTCCGACGATGTCGTTACTTCCTCGATAAGAGGCCGGGACTGTGGCAGCGGTACGAGAGGAGGTAATGAGGCGCCGTCGACGTCCATATCGTCACCAGCATCCTGGACTTCGTGTAAGAGGTTTAATGGCTCGTTCTTTTGCAATTCTTCGAGTTTAGCTTGGGGACCTTTGGCAAGTTCGTCATCGTTGATTTCCGTCTTGGTAAGGTCACCCTTGGAGAGCATTTTGGGGATGGTGTAGTCACGGTCAAGGGTGATGTCGTTGGTGACCTCAATTGCCTCAAGACACCACTCAATGACGATCTTTTTGAGGTCGATAAATAGCTGGATCCACGTGAAGCACGTCGAGTTGATACAGCAGTCGATGGCGGTCAGCGCCGAGCCCTTCTTGTCGACCACTTCCTTGGGCAGCGACACGATGATGGGGATTTCCCACTCGTTGGTGACAATCTTGGGAAACACCGTCTCGGGGACGAATTCATCGTCCTGAGGCTTGGGGACTTGGGGATCGTGGCACACATTGACAAACAATTTGCGGCCCAACTGCAGGGCCTGGGGCAGCGCCACCACCCGCGTCTTCACGGTAAACCCGGGCTTGGGGTCGAGTATGGCCATGGCGAAAGGAACACCTGAACGTTGCTGCTCAGGGTGGAGAGGCAACCACTAGGGGGAAACGAAACGGGCGTTGCCGCAATCAATGTCAGCACCCACGGTTGGTAATGGGGTATACACAAGCAATTGAGCAAGTCTGGCTGGCTAGAGGTCGTGGCGCCGGCTGCCGGAGGAGAAAATGGATTGGGTCCGGCTTCGGGGTCCTGGCAAAGAGTATCCTCATCGGAGTGCGAATCGGAGCCAGGTGAGAGAGGGAGGGGTGTGACGCCACGGCGGCTGCGGTAACGATACAGGCGAGCGTGGGGCATCGGAGAGAGTCAATTGCGGTTTTCTAAGTCGTGGCAAGTGTCACTGACTGTAAAATGAGTGGAGAATTTATTGGCCAGTTTTAGTTCGATCGGATCTAGGGGGACGATGTGGGGTTAATCGGAAGCATGACAAGAGAGAGACGTATGGCAATCGATCGTTATGAGTCCGGGGAACCTAACTAAACGAGACAATGGTGGAAAGGTTGGTATCTTTGGTGTTAGTTGGTAATTGTAGCCATTGACCACTAACAGACTTGTATAAGTGGACAAAGATTGGGTTGAATTAAGTTGCTGCGAGTGATTCCTTCTCCTTGGTCCCCCACGCTGTAGGAAGTACGCTAACATAATTGTGGATGTTTCACGTGACCTGTCACGTGACCACAGTGCCAACGCCAAATATTTTGGTACCTAGCTGATAACGGAACCCAACATTGTCTTCGCTTGCACGCCACCGCTTCCTCCGCTCATTGATGAACGTACTCGTGTATGCTGGTCCCGGCACCACGTCCGAACTGGTGAAACACGCCGTCGATCTGTTACGCCACCACCTTCTGCCGTACTATGCTGTGGTGACAGTACTGGAACACGCCCTTATCAACGACCCGTGGATGTACAAGACTGCCTGTCTTGTAGTACCTGGCGGTGCTGATTTGCCTTACGTTAAGGCATTAGCTGGTCTCGGAAACAAGAAGATCGAGGACTACGTTCGTCGGGGCGGCAAGTACTTGGGACTCTGTGCTGGCGGCTATTACGCCACCAAACGAGTGGAATTCGAGGTGGGGACTCCTCTCGAAGTATCGGGACCTCGAGACCTTCGGTTTTTCCCCGGTACTTGTCGTGGTTGTGCTTATCGGGGGTTTGAATACGGTACTCATCGAGGAGCCAAGATCGTCGAGCTTTCCCTGACTATCCCCGGCATAGAGCGAGTTAGTCAATACTATAATGGTGGGGGAGTGTTTGTTGATGCTTCCACCATGAGAAACGTCACCATCTTGGCCCAATATCCTCCCGACATTGCCGTTGACGACGGTGATGGGGCTCGCGCTGCCATTGTTCATTGTAAGGTAAACAAAGGTGACGTTATTCTTACTGGCACCCACCCTGAGTTTTCGCTGGCGTGGCTAGAGGGAGTGTTTCGTGCCCAATTATCACCTCACGAACGGGAGCGGAAATTGTTCATGAAGGCGATGCTTGAACGACTCGGATTACGAGTAAATGACGACATTGACGCCCAACCACCCCAATTGACTCCCATATACGTTACTGGCCCGCAAGCTCCCCAAGTATTACAAACCATCGTCACCGAATGTGGGATATCTCAAGATGGTATTCATCAAGACGAAACCAACCGGTTCCAATTCTCCACCTCTCCGCAATTGATGGAAGGTGATAGCCAGGACCAAGTGAACGTAGTGTTCCCCGAACAATTACCTAACGACCGCAGCACGCCATACTTTTCCATACGAAAGTTTCAAGGAGAACTCGATGCCCTTCGAGGTGGTAAATCCCTCGATGTCGGTCTGGTGGTGGGCTACGGTGAAGTGGTGACGTCAACCAACACTCTTATGGACGGCAATCGTCGCTGGCTCAAATATTTGCCCCATGGGTTCACCCTTACTGCTACCGCTCAAGTGGCGGGTAGAGGACGAGGAGGTAACGTGTGGATCAATCCTCGTGGGGTAATGGCGACGTCGGTGCTCTTTAAAGTCAATGGCAATGTTCCCAACATCCACAACCGCATCGTCACTCTCCAGTACCTCTGTGGTCTTGCCCTAATCGAAGCAATTTTGCACTATGGTAGCACTACTGACGGTCAAGGCGTTGGTTACGAAGATATGCCGGTGCGGCTCAAGTGGCCTAACGATATCTATATCCTCAAGTCGCAGCACTATAACGATATCAAGGATAAGGATGACGTCAGTTCTACCGTCGATGGCGACGACGAAAAGTGGGCAAAGTTGCTGGGAGCCTTGGTCAACTCTCAACATATCGATGGTGTCTACAACTTAGTATGGGGAGCCGGAGTCAATGTGTCCAATGAAGCTCCAACCACGTCATTGAACCAAGTGTTAGCTCAGCTTAATCGACTCCGCCAGCGACAAGGGCTAGCGCCGTTGCCTCCTTATAACCACGAGATGCTCTTGGCCAAGGTGTTATACACGGTGGACCAATTTTATCGGGTATTTGCTACCCAGGGACTTCAACCGTTCCTCGATTTATACTATAAGCGGTGGTTCCACCTGCATCAAAGCGTACTGCTTGTTGTCGATGGTCAGTTGGTTAAAGTGGTGATTGAAGGGATCACTCCTGACTACGGGTGCCTTGTGGCTCGCGACATTAATCTGGGCCATCGCTACGAGTTACAACCCGATGGTAACTCCTTTGACATCTTCAAAGGGTTAGTCTATAAGAAGACCACTTAGCTGGAAGTGCTATCTAGAAGGAGATGAAGACATTATTAGAACCCCTACCTGTAAATAGACGAAATTCAAATCTTTACAACACAGTTCTTTACACTGCTACTACCTCAAATATTGCAATCGTTCACGTTCAATTCATGCATAGGTAATCAATCATCCAACTAATCAGAGCTTTGAGTGCATCCAAGGCTTCGACGGGAACTAGGGATCTGAGTTGGCCTCGAACGACTTGTTGTGCCGTTCACAAACCTTAGAATTAGTTAGAGCGAGACCAATAACATCATAGTTATTGGTCCTCCGATGCAGGCATCGGAGATTTGAGGACATTGTCGTCTGTAGAATGGTCGATGCATCCAATCTTTCCCCTGACCGAAACGTCCATATCATTCCCCTGATCTATAACTGTCATTAATAGATCAATATATACGGATCGTATTGCATGGGGCCGATCACTAGCATCTCCCAGTAGACCTAACAATAGTAGATAATAGTTATGAAGTCATAGATAGACTATATGTGATTAGGCTGTACTTACAGCCAAGCTGTCATTTTATTAGTTGACGGAGAGTGAGCGGGTTTTCGTGTTTACACTTAGTCGCACTGGCTCGGGTTCATGATCGGGGGGTGCATACTATGAGCGCAAGTCCCTTAAAGAGATTGTGAACAACTTTTGGTATGGACTAAGACGAATCAGAGCTCGTTATGATGGTTAGGATTCGAATAGCGTACCACTTGACTTCAAAGTCAGCGTATGGGCAACCACTACGTAGTAAACAATATGACGCCTGCGTTTGATAAGATCAAGATAGTTGTTGGAAAAAAGCAAGTTTTAGTTTGAGATGAAAAACCGTCCGACACTCGATGATACCCTAAACGGGCATAGCAAGCTAGTAGACTTTATCACTAAAGGCAGTATCCCTTAGACTTAAGTTACTTAATGAGCGATGGAGTCATCTTTTCCCCATAACGCCAAATCTAGCAGTTATCGAGGCAGCCTTGGTACAGGTGCACAATCATACTGTAAGTGCACAATTTACGATGCATGTCGGGCACTTATTGAGAGATTAACAATCACTGTAAACGAGATAGTGAAGGAGTGAAAGAGTAAAAATGTTCTGATTTAAGCCAAGATGAAAGGCCATCTAGTTGTCAGCAGCTGTCCCGCTCTCCCCACAACGGGGAGGGGTAGCCGTTATGGGCTAGCTACCTTTTCTTTTCTCGGGTCGGTAGTAGACTACCACTCCGTGGTGATCATCTCTAACCCCCACTTCTTAGTCCGATGCCCGTTTTCGGATGCGGCATTTTTGTGTCCCCAGATCCCTGGTTAAGGTTCGATACTAACTATCTCTGAAACTCTGTGATGGTGTGCGGTATCTCATTCATATCCCAATAGGGACAAGGTCGTTGTTGCCGTCGCTGGTGGGTAACCTTAGTTCTTAAATTCAAAAAAGGTTTAGGTTGACAACAATCCTAGCCAGGGGCATAAATTGCTTTGTTGTCCCCGAGTTCTTTTGGCCTCAGCTTATCTATAATGGGAAACGAGCGTGGGGTACACGAGGGGAGGGGTCAAGGTGGGGAATAGCCCAACGGGGCCCATGTGTCGAGCGATGAGTCCTCGAGAAGTGTTTTTGCTTGGTGTACTCCGCACCCTTTGTCTTAGTATCCGTATAAGGTTATCGTCGCCGCTGGGACGGGTGGGTGGTGGCAGATGTCAACTGCCTATTTAGGTTAAGTCAACGCTCATCGGTCTCGCGGCATGCACGACTAACGCGCCTCGGCGTATACAGGCTGCATGGAATCCAAGACATCTGGGGACAAGGGTGAAATTTGCGGCGACACCACCAACTTTGGTGGGATATTCCCATGAAATATTACCACCACCACTTTGAATAGTATTAGAGTTAGTCAAATATACACCATATTTATCGGTAATGTTGCCACCAACACCCTTTGGTGGAGATGGTAAACAAAGTGACCTTACGCATAGACGAGGCTTGTCCTGCAGATGAATTTCCCAATCGGGTAATGAGACCCAGACAGGTAATGGTTGCGATTATAAACGAAGATATATCTTCGTCGACGTCCCCCCCACACTGCCACCACCTCCCATCCCGTCTTTCCTTTGATGTCTTACCACGCCGCGGTCCTTGCCTTAGCTGCGGTAGCGTCAGCCCTCCCCGTGCCCGAGGGTAACGCTGCCGCTGGCATCTTTGATTTCTTATTCAGCCTGCCCACTTCAGCGGCTCCGGCGCCAGCAGCAGCTCCAGCAGTGACCACCGTGGTCCAGCAACCACCACAACAAGATCAACAACAACAGCAGCAACAGCAGCAGCAAGCGGCGGTTACCACCTACGAACAGGTGACGGTAACTGCCGTAGCTCAGGGTCCTGCTCCCACCGACCAGGGCTCCCAACCTGCGAACAACGCTCAATCCACCGCTGGCGCTGGGTTAGCCAACATTTTGGAAGGGTTCTTGGACCCCGGTTTTGTCGACAAGTGGCACGACTACTTTGGTGTTGATGGGGCGGCGTCGTCAGCGGCGCCGGCTCCCAAGCCCTCGGCGACTGGTTCGCTGGGGGACGCTTCGTTCTGGCTGCAATTGTTTGACTTTGGTAATGTCAACAAGGAAGCGGCGTCGAGCTCGCAAGCGGCGACTCTGACTCCTACCACTGCCGACAACAACAACAACAACAACCAAGGTAACCAAGGGAATAACCAAGGTCAAGGTAACAACCAAGGTCAAGGTAACAACCAAGGTAACCAAGGTAACAACAATAACAACCAGGGTAACCAAGGTAATAATGGCAACCAAGGTAACAACGGCAACAACGGCAACAACAATGGCAACTCTGGTAACTCCGGTTCCAACGGTAACTCGTTCGGACTGGGTAACGATGCCAACTGGAACAAGCAAATGCTCGACATCCACAACAAGCTCCGGGCCAAGCACGGGTCGCCGCAAATGGTGTGGAGTGACGCTGCCTACCAGTATGCCAAGAACATGGCCGACAACTACGACTGTCTGGGGGTGTTGACCCACTCTCATGGTGATTACGGTGAGAACTTGGCTGCTGGCTACGATGGCGTTGACGCCGTGCAAGCGTGGTACGACGAAGGCCTGACCTACCAGTACGGTACGGAGAACCACTACGACCACTTTACTCAAGTGGTGTGGAAGGCGCTGACGCAATTAGGGTGTGCTCGTAAGGACTGTCGTGCCACCAACTGGGGCCACTACATTGTCTGCGAGTACATCGAAGCTGGTAATGTCATTGGCCAGTCGAAGGCAAACGTGCCGCGTCCCCTTTAAATTGGTGAAACTTGAGTCTAGAGATGTCTAGCTCATGTTCCTGGGGGACGATAGAGCGCCGGTCTAGAGTAGTCTAGCCGGTATGGTCATAGATATCCCTGTATAATATACGTTTGTTTTCCACTAAGACAGTAATAAACATCTTGTCATTATTTCGACTATAGTCATATACTTGATTTGTAAAGTTTGGGAACCCATGACAAAATTACAGAAATGCACTATTGACAGCAAACGTTGACGATTCGACGATATCTTAGCTTCTTGACAGTAAACGTAAATTCGACTATATCTTAGCTTCTTGACGTAAAACGTAGATTCAACTATATCTAAGCTTCTTGACAGGAAACGTTAAACATTCGACTATATCTAAATCATTGACAGTAAACGTTATAAATTCAATTATTTCCAGGCTTGTTGGTTCAATTATTTTTGTTGTCTTATCGACACTGAGACTTTGTGGTTGATTGATGCGGCTGGCCCTTATCAGTGGCATCGCGATGTACACCTTCGAGAATGGGTTGCGTAAAGTAGCCCCTTACTTTGCCGAGTTTTCCGTCCGAATAAAACAAAGATGGGAGGGCAAGACCCTTGTCGAGCTTCAGACAACCGAGTTCGGTGAGCTGGCCGCCGTGGTGGAACAGGCTATCCGCCAACATCGGCTCTTCATCGAAACCAATCAGGGCAAGAAGAAACACACTCAACAAACGATAAAGGGGTGGGACGTGCTTGCAACACGTCCTTTGAACCGGTTTGATGTCATTCATTCGCTTCAGCATCGCCACGAGCCCAGTGTTGGCGATTCTCCCTGGTCAGTGATCCACGAAGATGATGATTTGCTCGTGATCAGCAAACCTCCCGGAATCCCCACTCATCCCACGGGGAATTACCATTACAATTCCGTGACTGAGATTGTCAAATATGACCGACAACTTCACAACGTGTGGCCCACTCATCGGCTTGATAAAGCTACCGCTGGTGTGCTTATCCTTGCTAAGAACCAAAAAGCAGGCAAGTACTATCAACTGTTGTTTGCCGAGAATAAGCAGTTGGTGACCAAGGAATACTTTGCTCGAGTTACAGGCGAGTTTCCTTCGGGGACGTATTTGGTCAATTGTCCCATTTTCTCGGTAATGTCGACTCAAGGCCATATTCGTCCCGTTAACGCTGATGAACTCATGGCCAACTCATCGACAGTGTTTACTCGAGTGTTTTATGATGCCCGACTGAACCAAAGTGTGGTTAAATGTCAACCAGTAACGGGGAAAACTCATCAAATTCGCATTCATCTCCGTAATGTCGGGTTCCCCATTGCTAATGATTATCTTTACAACCCGATCAACGAAGGATTTGTCAACTACGAGGTGAACAAGCTTAGTTGTTCGCTTGAAGTTGAGCTTTATCGACGGCTTTTCCTGGTATATCCAGAATTTGACCAGCTCCAATCAGTCGATAACTTACCTGAAGCATTGAAACGTGGTACCATTGACTTGTACAAAATAACTGACTGGTATAACGACTCAGAGTTGAAAGCCAAGGTGGAGATACTAAAGTCGCTTCGCGCCCAGTCATTTGATCAATTACGGGCTGACTATAACACCAAGTGTGTGGAATGTGGTAGACAATTGCTTACCACTGATCGTGACCTATCGGACCAAACGATTTGGTTGCATGCATATAAATATCATTACCAGGGAACCCCCGATATTTGCTTCGAGGATAATGTTCCCCTGTGGGCAAGGCCCGATTTCATAGAGTGATAGATTTACGATACCGAACAGCACAAAAAAAATAATAAATAATAATTTGACATTCATGAGGAGACGAGTTTTCGGCAAAAAGTAAAGAAAACTCCGGTACAGGGAATCGAACCCTGATTTGCTCGGTGAAAGCGAACCGTGATAGCCATTACACCATACCGGATTGTACAAGAAAAATGCCTTTCCGACGTATGATGGGAATTGCGTCAGTACATAAATGGCTCCTCGGCTTATATCACAATATCTGGTGTTCACTCCGTGCTAGAGATGATATTTCAGAACATGGACAGTGTCAACACGACGGAAACTCCAGTTACGATGCTTTTGTTGTAATCACAATCAAAATACATTATCATTTGATTATCCCCACTGGGAAATAGAGTCCCAACGCTCTAGCGTAAGTTAAAGGTGCATCGTGATGAAGTGCTCCATTTCCCGGGGTGACGGTTTTAAATAGCTCTTATCCTAGATACAGCCGTATTGGGTATAACATCATAGAGCACGGGTAGATGAACTCTACAGACGACACGATCAGTCCAGAGCCTTCAAACAGCTACAATTGTGGCTACCATAAATCACTGACACTAGTCGTGTTCCATTTGTCGCCCTATTGCAACCATATACTAGATCAGTAGCTAGAACAACAGTGATGGGAGATTCTCCGAATATCGAACAGAGGACAGCAAACAGAGCTTTATGATAACACCCAAACGTATCAATGTCTAAGTAGCTAAAACCAAATCACCCTATCAGCTTAATTATTCCGTTAAACGGCATTTATTGTCGTCATCGGTTATCGTTGCGCTTAACCTAGCCTCACTATAATCTACCATTATTGATCGGGCTCATCGGTGCGGCTCACCTCTCTATGCGACAGTGGCGACGAGGCATCCTCCCCGTATCCCAATGGCTTCGCCACCAGTCCTCCCAAGAGATCACCCGTACTGCTCTCCAGCAGTTCACCTCCAACCTCCATCACGGCGACCACCTCCCCGTGCCCATATCGCTGTCGCTCCACAACACCCTTAAACCGGTGGTCCCCCTGGACGTCTACATCAGTTGCACCACCTTCGACAGCCACGGCGCCATCACTGCCGTGTCCAAACGGTTCCCCAAGATGAAGTTTTTGCGGGACAATAACCTCCACCCCCGGGACCTCCGCAAGATCGATACGTCGTCGATTGATATCAGTCCCAGTATCATGATCCGAGCCAACAACGCCATCATCGTCAACTTGCTCCACATCAAGGCCATCATCAAGCGGGACCAGGTGATGGTGTTTGATACCAGTACCGATATCGGCGCCACTCGGCTTGGGTTGTTCATGTACGATCTTGAGATGAAGCTTAAAACTCCCTACGGACCCCCCTACGAGTTCCGAGCCATCGAGACGATCTTGATCAACATCATGACGTATATGGAGGACGATTTGCGAGCACAAACCACCGACAATAACCGCATTCTCCACCAGTTGGAGGACCAAGTCGATCGCAAAAACTTACAGGAGCTTTTGATCAAGCTGAAGAAGCTCGCCCGCTTCCACCAAAAGGCTCAGCTTATTGCCAACGTGTTGGACGAAGTGTTGGACAACGACGAGGATCTTGCCGGCATGTATTTGAGTCAGCCGCCGCCGGCTGACCACGACTACGATGACCTCGAAATGATTCTCGAAACCTACTCCAACCAGTGCGACGAACTCGTCCAGCACCTGGGACTGTCGCTTAGTGATATCAAGGCCACCGAGGAGGTGGCCAACATCATTCTCGACGCCAATCGTAACCAGCTTATGCTTTTCGAGCTTAAGGTGACTCTCTACACGTTAGGGTTTACGGTGGCCACGTTGGTGCCGGCGTTCTACGGGATGAACTTGAAGAACTACATTGAGGAATCGGAATGGGGGTTCGGAGCCGTGGTGGTGGTGCTGGCACTCCAAGGGTTATTGATCACCTACTACAACTTCCACAAGCTCCGCCAAGTGCAACGACTCACGATGATGCAGTCGCGTCCGGCTGACAGTCTCGTGGTCAGTCCCCAACGCCGTCCCAGCTGGTGGCGCCGGCTCTTGTTTGGCGAACACACTCGCGAGTACAATCCTCCCAGTCGGCGCGATGCCGATGCCATTTGGCGTATGATTAACGACGATAAGCGGTAATGTACATAGTCTAGACACGAATAACGATCAATAAACGCTAGCGCTGCTGCTAACGTCGGCTGATGATTAATGACAAGTCCTTGACGTGTCACTTTGGCTGGTACCAATACCAGCTCGGCAATATAGCATTAGTTTGTTTGTGCTTACCTCCGCGAGCTCCCTTGGCCTTGGTCGTAGTGGCATCGATGTGAGCAATGATGCCGATGATTCTGATCCTTCTGCAGGGAAACCTCGTGAAGCCGTGTGGCTTCGAGCTAGCGGAGTGAACTGTGGAAGAGTCGTCGCCACATGTCGCACGAGTGAAGAAGATGGGATCAAACTTGGTGGGTGGTAACAATGTGAGGATAAAATATGTTTGAGAGGTCGTTTCAAATGACGACTGAAACCATCCCTGAAACATCAGCTGATTGTGGCGTTTACAAAATTCCTCTCCGCAAACCGCCGTCGTCTCCGACCACAACCCATACCACACTTTAGGGTCTTATGCTGTTTTAGTTCAAGTGTGACTATAACGACATGAATTAAGCATTTCCTACGATAATGTCTCATGACTCACGTACATTCACAGTTGCTGCTATACTTAGTTTCGGTGCCGCCTTCTTAACCCCTGGATGGACATGTACGAAATTGCAACCGGGTGGAAAAGAGACGGAGGCAATTTTGTGAGTCCCAACTGCACCATCGTTGCTGGACTCCAACACTCGAGGTGTTCGAGTTGCGAGCCTTCCTCGAACCGCAAGGCGCCCTGTTCCCAGATGGCATCACATATCCTGACTTGTCTCACCGACGCAGGGATGATGAACGCCTCATCGTGGTTGTCCTCGAACAAGAGCATGTCTAATACCACCGATCTGAGCTTGTTGCATCCCGAAAGTCCCACACAAACACGCCCATCACCGTGACCACGTGTGTTATTATCGACAGCCAAGTTCAAGTCGGTGATCAACTTTTCCACCATCTGTGGGACAAACATAATACCATCAATACCAACATCACCATCCGCATGCCGAACACACAACTCTTGACACCAAACATGGCCAGTATCCATCGGCGTGCTAAATAACGTAAGAACCTTGGCTTTGACCTGAGGAGGTGCAGCGTTCTCGACGAAACGGCAGTATTCGAAGATCACCTCATCCGCCGTAATCGAGACTCGACCCAAAACCATGGAACGAAGTGTGACGGATCTGAGTCTGAGGTCGGGCTTGAAAACAACATCTTGGGCTCGGCCTGTCCGCTCAATTCTGACGTCTTTAAGCCAGATAAACTTGGCCGATCCGTCGGGGTTTGCTGCAAATACGGGAAAGTCGGTGCGATCGACGTACAACTCCCATACTAGCGGAGCCTTGACATCAACAACATTGTCAACGTAATCCAATTCCAATGTGGTAAGTTTGCGGCAGTCAATGGTCACAGACTTTGCGCCTAAAACCAACAAGCTTTTAAGCTTTGCTGATTTCACATTGACATGAACGTTACTGTGACTACGAGCATCACCCAAGTGCAGAAATACCATAACCTGCAGAGGAACGCCATAGACAGAATGATCCAGCTCAATTGTGAAATCAATCACGTTCCGCGATAAGGGAAAATCTTTGGTAAGGTCTTCATTCAACCGCATGTACACCTTTGTCAATTGCTCAAACCGATCCATGTTACTGATCGTGAGGCCCCTACCCGAAAGCAGCGTCAATCGAGACAATTGGTCGTCGGTAAAGAGTTCGGAGACATCACCGCCTTCCATAGAAGGAGCGTATACAACCTCTTTGAGTTTGGGAGTTGATCTGCCCCTGAAGCTCCGGCACCGGCCTGTTGAGATCAAGGACAACCTATCAGCGCCCGTCTTTTCGGTTAGTCTGGCCGTTTCAATTTGTTTCCAGGGGATTTTAACGATATTACCCCCTTTGACGTGCTTGAGGTTTGTGAGCGACGAGGCGTCAAATGCACGAACGAGTCTGTCGGGAAGACCAAGAGTGACTACCAGACGTGGCAACCGCAAGTTTCTCAAGCCCGCGGGGGGCATGAAAGGACACACGAAGTGGGTAAGGTTAACCAAGTGTCGAAAGTCTAGGTTGGGGCCAATTCGGCAGTCATTGAGTTCAAGTTGTGTCACGGACGTGGGAATATCTTGCGGGTCTATCATTAAATACCCCTTGATAGTCAAGGCGACGACGTTGCCCATGAGAGCCTCAAAGCTAAGTTGCTGGATAGGCTCCCGACGATCGGAGTTCACCACCGTAAACCGCAACAGCTCATATTGCACCTGGCGAAGGTGCCATAAGACGACTTGAAGAAGGCCAAGGGAAGTTTCGACTTCAATGTCGCACTGGGGAAGCATGCCATACTCGTAGAAGTCGATTTTATCGAGGTCACCTTCGATCACTTCCTCGGCCGTGACTTTGACGACACGACGCTTGAGGTAAGTAGCCATGCGGGCTCTGAGCTCCCTGGAGGAACAGTTGTTGTAAAAACGACACACCGAAGCCACGCCGAGGTGGAAGAAGACTTCCTCAAGCACGTCGTTTGGTAAATTATTGAGTAAACGAAATTGGTTCGGGTTATCCATGGTTGAGTGGGTACGTGCAAGAAGAAAAAAAAACCTTGAGATTGCGAGGGGTTTTATAGACCTTCCCGCAAAGTAGATGAAACGCGGCACTATTCTGAAACGGTGGCCTGACGCTTAATGCGCCATGGTAAGATTCGCCACATAGTTTCATATCATATCAAACCTCTCATCCACCCACCATCTTTCTTTCCACGAAGTGCCCACGATTCCAACAAATTTGGCTTACTCACCACACAACCTCAACAAAAGCCGCTTCGGCAACATCACCTTGTGTTGATTGTGTTTGCGGCCCACCAAAGACAATTGAAGCAGGCTTGTGCACCATCATGTGTATGCTTTATTGTTCCCCATTCACCGTGGCCATGCTCTAGACGCTGGCTAAGTTTGCTACCATGACATGTCCAGTCTTTCCAGACCAACTCAACAATCAATGACATCTCAAAACCATTTTCAACCCGAAAGGAGGCCGCATATTGTCCAGCACAACTCCTCCATGTTCACGCTATGCTGGGGACACTTGAGTCGAGCTCCGTCATCGTGGTAACGCAGCAACAACGACGTATCGTTGCAAGTACCAATGGCATCAACCAGACGTTCCATCGCCCACTTGTTTAATCTTCATAGCATAGCTCTCTGAATATCGTTGGACAACTGCGATACACTGAGTTGAGTACCCCTTAAATGTCGTTGTGGAAATTTGACCTTGAAAGATGTTTTGCTGATCAATGTCCTGGTGACGGAGTAGCGTCCAAGTGAGTGTGGGGTGTCGCTGCTTCCAATCTTAATTTTTAATGGTAACCTTGATTTTAGGAAGTCCGGTAACCGCCAGAATCACATGGATCAACCAAAGATGGTACCCGACCAAATCCCCACTAGCATCCGACACCGCTTTCTCGTCAAGTTGCTGAATCATCGTCATCCGGTTGTATCATCAAAATATAATGCCATACACAACCCCTGATTGTCTTGACAGCGAACCAAACATACAACAGCCTTGCAAACATATCACGACCTCCCAGGTAATCTTATAGGTCATCCCAAAGCCGTCTTGCTGCCACAAACAACCGTCAACATGAGAATGTCTCCTTCCTCATATACCGTCCCAGCCGTCGCCCCAACGGTATAAGAATCGATCGCAAATTCTGCAAAAGTTGGTCATCCACTGGTATAACGATGTCCTATCATGTTGTGTTGAAGCTGAAGCTCAGAGCACGCATATGAGCAACCATGTAAACCATTTTTTGCCGATGTCGCTCGATCGGGCAATGGTGCTAATGTGCAGTTCCACGGACCAACGCTCGGAGATATCCAACGCGCGTTTTCCGCCGCCAGCATAAGTCCGTCACAATGTGACTTTACCAACACTTAGCGTCTGGTTCACAAGGTGATGTCAGTCTTGTTCTACTATTTTCTGTGTTTACATTACACTGTAACCTAGTAAGCGCGATTTTGAGGTTAAATATTGTACCTATGCCTCGAGGAAGGGGTAAAAACACAATTAAAGTACTTTTGCTTAGCATCCTTTATTTTCTTTTTCTTTGATACGCTGGGAATTAGGGATGGAGATACGGTTGTATCGTCCACCTGCAAGAGATACGATAGTACCTAATACTTACGACGAAATACGATGGTATCGTCCACCGGCAAAAGATACGCCATTATCGTAAACCCCCATGGTGAGAGAGAATAAATGTACCCATTAAGCGAACCACCACTCACCACGAGAAAACAAACGGTGGGGGTAGATTATAAGACGGGGTGGAATTCGTCGACAACTTCGTGCCTGTCACCATCGCTGGTAATCCATACGATACTCATAGTAGACTTTAATTTGAATGTGTCTTTGGCAGATTTTGCCAGAGAAGTACAGACTATCGACGATATCTTGAGATTGTCATTGTTCGTAAAAACAAAAAGGCTTATTCACCTCCAAGATCTGCTGGGAAATGCCACATGATCGACACTATGCATTATGATCAGGTTGAAATGAACCTAGAAACAGGACTTATAGGTTATGGGAACGATGGAAATGTACGTGTGATAATACTTTCTCATAATCAATATAATACTGGTGAGCTTACTTTAGTGTCTATAGTTGTATATCTAATGAAAAGTGGTAATTATTGTCGTGACTATGGTTTCACTTATTAAACCTCGACATGCTTGGAGCCCACCATTGACCTATATACAAGACTAAGCGTGATTCACCGGTTAAAACCATCATTGCCACGCCATATCCTCAGTCATGCGTTGGTGGTGGTTTCTCTGGATCGTCTCGGCCGAGTACTTGGTGATTTTGCAACCCCATCTGAGAATAGACGTTGTCACCAACTGGATCAAGTCTAATCTCAGACAAGAACCGCCGCCGGTACAACGTACGTTCACCATTGGTGCCATTTCCGGGTTTGTCGCTGATTTCAATCCTCGCGGACTCAATGGGCTTCGCAAGTGTCCCGAGATCATGCTGATTCACGAAGATACTCCCGTACACCAATTGGATATTGTCGAACAGAACCCAGCGCCTCGCCACTTGGCACGGTTATCCCAGCGGCTGCCGTTGGCTGACGAGCCGGGAAGCTCATACCGATGGGACGACGACGCCCTGGGACTGGGAGTGACGGTATACGTATTGGATTCAGGGGTCAATGTTGACTTTGACGAGTTCGACGACCGGGCGACGCTGGGAGCCAATTTTACTCCCGAGTCAACTGACGACGATAACGGTCACGGCACCCACGTTGCCGGTATCATTGGCAGCACCACTTATGGCGTGGCCAAGGGGGTTCTGATGGTCCTGGTGAAAGTGCTTGATCGCTACGGTCGCGGTAGTTTGTCCACCATCTTTTTGGGCATGGAGTTTGCCGTCAATGACATGGTGGCCAAGGGAGTACCAGCAGTGATGAATCTCTCGCTAGGCTCGGTGCGGTCGCTGGCGTTCAATGCGGTGGTGAACGAGGCGGTGAATGTGGGGATGGTGGTGGTGGTAGCCGCAGGTAACGAGCACGTCAACGCTTGTCTTGTTAGTCCGGCGCTGGCATCCAAGGCCATCACGGTGGGAGCGATTAGTGATGGTGACGATGCTGTGGCTCCGTTTTCCAATTGGGGTTATTGTGTTGATTTGTTTGCTCCTGGAGTTGCGGTGGAATCGCTTAATGCTCATGATCCTAACGAGCCGGTGACGTACCTGGGAACACTGATGGCAGCTCCCATGGTGGCCGGGTTAGCTGCCATTGAATTGAGTAAAGGAGTACCACCACAACAGGTACGGCGCCAGCTTGTTAAGGCCAGTACTCGGGGAGCCATCTCGTTTGGCTGGATCCGGCGGTCGCCCAACCGGTTAGCGTATAGCGATATCTAGTTAAGGGGAGCGGCGGGGACCTTGGTGTGGACAGCTTGACGAAGTTTGGGATCAACCATGTCCATAGATAATGAATAGCGTGGGTAGGTAGCGAGAGTAGCGAGAGCGGGAGCCACCACTTGAGGATCGACATCGGTGTTGGCCACGGCTTCGAGATAAAACTCCAAGAAGTTGCTGTCAACACCCGATTTAAACATGGTGAGATCGGTGGGAGTGAGATTGACCACGTAGCGGTACGCCAGCTGCTTTTCCTCGGGGGATAGCCGTCGAAGCTGAGTAAGAAGCTGGAGCGGATTAAGCTGGGATTGTGATGATGATGGTGATGACTGCTGTTGAGTTTGTGGTTGCGGTACTGATGGTTTCGGTTTTGAAGGGAACATGGCTTCGATTTCCGCTTGGGCCAGGTCCAGCACCGGAGTATCGGGAGTGGTTTCCTTGGTGCCCGAGTCGCTCGCTACCATCAGAGCAAACTCATCGGGTAATTGGGATACGGCTTCCACTTCAACCACAGCACCAAGCTGAGCAAGTTGGGCTTTAGCATCACTATTAGTAGGGTCAATGTCCACCACCTTATTGAAGCAATAACGAGCCTTGGCCACATCTCGAAGACCCTTAAGCGCCATACCCTTACGGTAATACACTTTAGCGGTCAATTTGACGTCGCTAGCATCAACAAGGTTAGTGGCAGCCACGGCATCCTTATAGGCTCGCGAGTAGTCGTGGAGCTTAAGGAAACATTGGCATCGGTTGGAGTAGAGCACGGGGTTGTTGGGGTCGGTGGCGAGAGCATCACGATAGAGCTTGGCTGCTCGGAGATACTCGCCTGCGGCGTAGGCGTTGTTGCCGTCCTCCTTGAGCCCCATGGCAATTGATTGTTGTGTTGGGTGGTGGTTGTGAGGGGACAACTGTGGTGCGCGGTTACCTGTCACCACACTAACTGTCGCACTAACAAAAGTCAGTACTAATAATTATTCCCCTCGCCGTGCCCCACCAGAAAAGTGAAAAATAGGCAAGAGAGATAATGACATGATGTTTACGATACACTACAATAAAATGTAAATAATACTAAAAAACTAGGCCATTTAGATGGTTTAGATTAACTCGATGGAACAGTAATAATTTTCAAAATTGAGTCATTATGTTAAGGGGGCTGGGTGAGATGGAAGTTACTGCGGCTTGCGCATCGACGAATGGCACCGTTGACCAATCACCACCAGCCACGGCCAGGAGGCACACAACTACCACCATAAACCGGAAGATACAACGAGATTTACAAATAATAAACCGTTTAAACAACTAAATATAAGATATTTCTTTGGTTTTAAGGAAGAGATAATATGGTGGGTACAGAATTTCGGTAGTGTTCATCGGTTAGCGCCGGAGACGGCGGCGGCGGCATCGCTGTCCCAAAACGGCAACCCTGACTCATTAACCGCGATGACGACCTGTATGCAGCCACCTTACAAATTTTCACCCCCCTCAAATATATAAAGGCACCTTGACCCCCCCAACCAAACATTTTTCCTTTTAACAACAACTTAATAAAATGTCGAAGGGCAAGGTTTGTTTGGCGTACTCGGGTGGCTTGGACACCTCGATCATTCTCGCGTGGTTGCTTGAACAAGGCTACGAAGTGGTCGCCTGTCTTGTCGATGCCGGGCAATTGGAAGACTTTGACGCTGCCAGAGAAAAGGCGTTGAAGATCGGGGCTTGTGCTTTCGAATGTCCCGACGTCAAGAAGGAATTTGTCGAACAGATCTGTTTCCCTGCCATCCAGGCCAACTGTCAGTACGAAGACCGTTACCTCTTGGGGACGTCGTTGGCTCGTCCCGTCATTGCCAAGGCGCAAATTGATGTCGCTGACAAGCACGGCTGTTTTGCCGTGGCTCACGGGTGCACCGGTAAGGGTAACGACCAGGTGAGATTCGAATTGGCTTACTACGCTTTAAAGCCCGACGTGCAAGTGATTGCTCCGTGGAGAGACCCCGAGTTCTTTGAAAGATTTGCTGGTAGAAACGACTTGTTGAACTACGCTGCCGAAAAGGGTATTCCCGTGGCTCAAACCAAGGCTAAGCCGTGGTCGACTGACGAAAACTTGGCTCACATTTCCTACGAAGCCGGGATCTTGGAAGACCCCGACACCACTCCTCCCAAGGACATGTGGAAGTTGACCGTTGATCCCACCGATGCTCCCGACACCCCCGAAGAGTTCAAGGTCCACTTTGAAAAGGGGATCCCCACCAAGCTCGAAGTTCAGGGTAAGGAAATTACTGACTCGGTCGAGCTTTTCCTCGCTGCCAACGAGTTGGCCAAGAGAAACGGGGTGGGTCGGGTTGACATTTTGGAAAACCGGTTCATTGGCATCAAGTCTCGGGGCTGTTACGAAACTCCTGGTTTGACCATCCTCAGAGCCGCTCACATCGATATCGAAGGGTTGACCTTGGACAAGGAATTGCGGGCGTTGAGAGACCAGTTCGTCACCATTTCGTTCTCGAGACAATTGTACAACGGGATGTACTTTACCCCCGAGTGTGAATTCATTCGTTCCACCATTCCTGCTTCGCAAAAGACCGTTAACGGGGTGGTGAGATTGGCTGCTTACAAGGGTAATGTCATTGTGTTGGGGAGATCGTCGGAAACGGAAAAGTTGTACGATGCCACCGAGTCGTCGATGGACGAGTTGACCGGGTTCTCTCCTGAAGCCACTTCGGGGTTCATCACCATCCAATCGATTAGACTTAAGAAGTATGGTGAAGCGGCCAAGGCCAACGGCAAGCCCTTGGAATTGTAATTGTATATAATGAGAATATGATGCATAATGAGATTAACTTGGCGACCGGCTTACTTGTCTAATTGACAGGCTAAATGTTAGTAGGCAATGGTGAGCTTTGGTTATGTATTTGGCATATGTGGTAGATAACTGGAGATACGTTTAGCGGGGCAAAGGTGGGGTTGGTTTTTTCCATTTTCCTATAAAAAGGGGACGATAAAATATACAAACGTAAATCAAGCTAGAAAAAGACACACAAATATCAATGGCGTGGGAACGTTGCTTGGAAGTGCTGCGTTGGGGCAAATCGAAAATGAAAACGAATATTAATCAAAAAGATAAAACCGAAATAAACCGAAAGTGAACGACAGTAATTGTCGGATGGCCACCCCACAAATGGGGTTCAATCTGGAAGTGACCATAAAGACCAAAAAAATGGGGGTGGCAGACGCTGCCTACTTATAGTGTGCGGGTGGGTCTACCCCTAGTTTCACATTTGTCGACAAAAAACCAGAGGCGGAGCACATTACTCCCGCTTGTTTGAGAATATGAAACACATGTATTCATTTGGATTTACACACCCTCACAAGTAATACAATAGTATGTTTTCTTTTTTACTGTGAGGTTTGGTAAATCATAGGATAAACGATTAGAGGATTAGATTAGAGGAAAATAGGCATGGCCATCATCGCCAACACCAATGCCGACACGCGGTGACTAACACCAGCTCCAGCAAACTCGGGGAACTCAAGCGACGTGGGCACAGCCAGGTTACCAGCAAGCAGACTCAGGCTTTGAGTAACGTAAACGTTGATGAACGAAGTGTAAGTGGTGGTTTCACAATCGTCACCTTGACACACCACTGCTGGTTGCACTGTCTTCAGTTCACAGGCTTCACCAGGACCACAGCTGACTTCAGTAGGTTCCAACGTCTTGGTATAGGTGGTGGTAACCTCAGCTTCCAGCGACGATACCGCAGCCACCGACGGCACTGACGATTGTTCCACTTCAGTGTAATCCACAGGAGTCGAGTCAACGCTCCAGCTAGTGATGGTGGTGTCATGACAAGCAGCAGCATCACAAGTAATGGTCACGGTGACGTGAGGATGTTTTTCCTTGGTGACAAACTTGGTGGTGGAGTTTTGGATCGTGGAAGAAACTTCTACGGGGATGGAAGTGGTAATCAACGATTCCAGGCAAGTGTCACACGCCTTGGTTCCGGTAACGACGGTGAGATAAATATCTTCAGTGACCACCGATTCCGATTCCGACGACGAAGGGATCAGACTTTGTTCTGCCACCGTAGTCTCTTGGATTGACACAGAGGACGACAAGGTCTCATTCGATTCAGCAGGAGGTTGAGCAGACGACGACGACTGAGGAGGTTGTTCGATCGATTCAGAGGCCGAGCTCACCAACGGTTGTTCAACTGATTCATAAGCCGAGCTCACGGGCAATTGTTCCGAGAGCGACGACACCACCTTGGATTCCGAAGCGGTAAACGAGACATCGGCTACCGAAGTCGGTTGCGACGAAGCAGAAGTCTCAACGGAGATGGACGATTGAGCAATTAATTCGATGGACGACGAGGTAGGGATAACTTCAACCACATTGGAAGATTCAGGAGTCAATTCACCGATGCTAGACAATTCAATAGGAGGTTCAGGGGACGCAATCAGTTGAGAAGGAGCACTTTGCGATAAAGATTCCACCTCGGGAGAGTTGGCAGTGGTCTCCTTGGACTTGGAGCAATCGGGCGATTCAGCCACTTCGGAAGAAGTGGGAGTTTCCACCGGTTGGGACGACGCCGGAGCTTCTTCAACAGAAGTTTCCACAGAAGACTTATCACAAGGAGAAGTCTCAACCGGGACAGTTTCCACCGAAGAAGTTTCACAGGGAGAAGATCCCGCCAAAGAAGGTTCAGCCAGAGTCGAAGCAACTGATTGCGACGACGCTACGGACTGTTCCAACTCAGAAGATTGAGGAACTTCAATCGGTGGCTGAGGCACGATGGTTTGCGACGACGACGACGACATCGAAGCAGCGTCCACAGATACTAACGATTCACTTTGGGTGTCATCAGCCGACTCTTCTTCTTCGCAATGGTACACTTCGGGCTGAGGAGCGGCTGACCCATCGTTAGTGGCTTGGGCCGAAGCCACCATGACTACTGCGGCAAACACCGACAATTTTGAAAACAACATGGCAAAACAAGGTCGTCCGGGACCGTTAGCGGGACTATAAATACCCACGCCAGCTCCACGCTAGCGCACCTCGGAATATCGGTGGACATCCCCGAAGCCCAAATGCTCTCGGCATTTTTTTAGTCGCCCCATTGGGGTATGGGGAATGTGCTTTAGGGCTGGCGCTTACATGGCGTCCGATTGTAACCAGGCACGCCATGAGATCGATGAGCAGTACCGGTGACAGTAAGGCAACGATCTACCGCTAATCATGGAGTTTGGGAATTAACACAATGTGAGTAATGGTTAATTGAACTTGGTCATGTTCGGTGACTGAAAAACAATGATCTCTTCGTCTCGTTATGATCGCCGATGGTTCCATTAGGTCCCCAGAGGGGCACCTCGTTTATGCCCTGCAGATGTACGAGTAATAATACCATGTACATGCCTTAAGACACGAGAGGCGACGATGCCGACACTTTAGACCGTACGCTAGCAGCAATACAAACACAACGGCAGCGACGCGTCACGAGTCACCGTTACTTGGTTAAAGTGGTGATTAATAGAATGAATTAATCAATCAACTGGGTATAATTCCCTGGAAAATGGAACTTATCGAAAACTAATTAAGCTCTGGGTTAAACGATCTTTCCACCACAGGCTTTAATCGTTTAGGATGGATGTATGATGGTGCCATGGCGGGAATGGCAGCCGATGGCCCCCGACATTCCGCTTAGTTGTTGGATGTCTCCGCTAACGTCATGTCAGCTGCAGCTGTGTGCAGGAGGCGATAGTGCACCAGGCGCACCGCGCGATTTTCGGCTAACTTGCCCCCCTTAGCCATAGTTATACCGAGATCCCCATCTGCCACACTACCAGACTCCACCAGATCCCAAAATTTGCCCTCTGACCGTGTGAATGAAGGCCCGGGCACGTTGGGTGGCTGTTGCCACCCTCTTGGTATTGCTTACGACGTGGTGGTGCTGGTCACGGCCACAGACACTTCCAGCGCGGCTCCGACGGCTTCTTGGTCGACCCCCACCATCGCCAGTGTCCCACACCTGTGCCGAGTGTGGTAAACACTTTGACCATGTCATTGGTCTTCAGATGCACATGAAGTATGCTCATAAGAAACAACACGGTCGACTTGGTGGGTGTAAGAAGTGTGGTCCCCGCCACCAGCCGTCGCTGGAGCTCAGCAACACCTGAGACTGTTTGCTGGTGTTGATGATGGTTATACCATTGATTTTATCACTTTATCGATTCATTAGGGAAGGGTGGGACCCCGTTTGGTAATGGCATATAGGTTTCGCACCGTCTTAGAGGAGAGTGAGTGGGAGTTGCTCGAAACGCGTATGAAAAAGACGCGTGCGAATTCTACCCCAGAACGCGTGGACCAAGAGAGAACATTATTCAAAGTATTTGCCAACAATGGATCTCAGCTCCACAGTGACTCCACTCATAATCATAAATCTTAATTTAACGTTTCATACATTCACGAATCAAACTTCTACCCACCATTCCCTTTGTCTATCATTCCTTACCCTTCTCCCGATTAGGAGAAATGAAATCTCGCTTTTCTCCAAGTGCGATAAGCTCTGCCTTCGCACTTCCTTTCAATCCCAACTAACGACAACACCCTCCCTCTTTTGCTCCTTTGAATTGCTTCCCAAACCTTACCACGTTGTCAATATCACCATGGAACGAAGTATATTGTCTCCCAAACAAACCAACTGGGCGTCGCCGTCACCGACCAAGCTGCTGCCAACAAAACTGCTGCCAACAAAACTGCTGCCGACGAAGCTGCCGACGAAACTGCTGCCTATAAAGATGCTGCTGGTGCTGCCAACCAAGTCGCCTAGTAAACGTCCTCGAGCCAATAACCTGCTGCCACTTCGTCCTCGTAAACTGGCGCGGACAACGACGGAACCAGGGTTTAAGATCTTTGAGGACCCAGTATCGCCACGAGAACCCACCATCGATGCCGACCAGGAAAACGTGCTTGTGCTGATCAGACGTCAGCTGAGACGTGGAGTGCCGTTACAGGTGCTCCTGATGCAAGAGTTTCCGGGGTTTCTCCACGCTCCCGCTGTTGACGGTAAGATCCGTCTGGTGCAATTGACGCAAACCTACGTGCCCAAACACTACGATAACGACTTTGGTAGTTTGCATCGTCAAGCCCATGCTCCCAGTTATACCACGCCAGCTCGTGATAAGCGTCACCAGTACCAAGTCCGGTCGCGCCAGGACGAACCGGGGCTGCCGACGCCTCGTCCTCGAAGCTCCAGTGTTGGTGCCAATAACCGTAAGCGTCCCATTGTCACCAAGAACCCGTTTGTCGTCGCCTAATACCCCAATGTAGACCCAATATACACCCTGAATGATCAGTGAGAAAATGTCAAGTCTCAATTCAAACACTGACTACTAATATAGGTAAATTGTTTATGATTCTAGTCTTACAATTGAATTGTTTATGATACTAGTAGTGGCACAATCTCTCTTTACTTTTCATCGATCATGTATGATGTCTTCATTGAATTCAATACTAATTATGGTGCTTAGTTTGATATTTTCTAACAATGGTAAACTACCAATAATTATTACAAGCCATTATTTTAAGACAAGCGGATGATAAACCGATTGATTAACTCGCTGAATTGAATATATCATTATACCGTTACAAACCCTATCGCCCCACTATTATCACCAAATTTGAAACTACAAGTCGATACAGGCTAATTGTTAGGGGTCGATACAGGCAACGGCGACATTTGACCAATAAAACTACTGGTCTATCCACCCGAAAATTGGGCCTTATCACACGTTTGACGATCATTTATCAGCAGACGCAGCGGTTCGCAAAATTACGCAGCCTTTATCATCGTACGTTGTAGGTTAGTCGTTAAAGGCTTAGCTCTAACTTGATCAAGTCATATGAACAAAACTATAAAAGACATCGATAAACATGGCTCGATTATATGTAGTAAAAGTGCCTACATTGCTGTTGCTGGACGGTGGATACGAGAAAATTGTGACAGCTTCCCCTCGCCACAGTGCCGTGGCTTACTAAGCTGCCGTAGCATCAGCCTCAATAGTGATGCCGTAGATCATCCAACCCACCCAACCACTCACCATCCATGGCTGCTCCCGACAAATTCAAGGGGTTTGGCGTGTCGTCAAACCAACAATGGAACCACCCCAAACTCGTGGAATACTCTCGTCGTCAGATTAACCCCACCGACGTCTGCGTTGCCGTTGAGGCTTGTGGCATTTGTGGGCTGGATCTCCACACCATCAAGGGAGCGTGGGCATCGCCATTACGGCGAAATGACCTTGTGGTTGGTCACGAAATCATCGGTAAAGTGGTAGCCGTGGGAGGCGAAGTGCTGGAGTTTGCCGTGGGACAGAGAGTGGGGATTGGTGCTGCGGCATTTCTGTGTGGTGACTGTCGTCGTTGTCACCATGATAACGAACAGTATTGTCAAAAGAAAGTGGGGACGTACAACACCGTTGACCCCTATGCTGATGGATACATCACTCAAGGAGGTTACGCCTCGCATTGCATCGCTCTGGAACGGTTTGTGTTTGCCATTCCCGATGCCATTGAGTCCAAGCACGCCGCTCCCCTCATGTGTGCTGGGCTTACGGTGTACCTGCCGTTGCTGAGAAACGTGGGTGACGAACGTCGTCGCCAAGTGGGGATCATTGGTTTGGGAGGCTTGGGTCATCTTGCGGTGATGTTTGCTCACCATATGGGTCACGAAGTGACGGTGTTCCTGAGACTGCTGGCAAAGAAGGAGCAGGCGTTTGAGTTGGGAGCCGACCACTTTGTCGCTACGGGCGAGGAACAAGGGTGGTCCCAGGCTCGTAGCGATACGTTTGACTTTATTCTCAACTGTGCTCTGGGAGTCGATGGCCTTGCTCTCGAGGATTACGTAGCTACCCTCGCTGTTCACGGTAAGATTGTGTCGGTTGGGTTACCTCCTAGTGGCGATAAGTTTGAAGTGAGTCCGCTGACGTTCTTGCGGAGTGGGTCGTCGTTCGGAGCTCTGCTTTTGGGGCTGAAGGATGAAGCCAACCGCATGCTTAAGTTGGTAGCGGAAAATGGCATTAAGCCGTGGATTGAAGAAGTGCCCATTTCCGAACAAGGATGTCACGAAGCCCTTACTCGCTGTGATGCTGGTGACGTGCGGTACCGGTTTGTGTTTACCGACTTTGACAAGGCCTTTGCTTAGTACCCCCGAATAAACGAATTAGACAACTTTGTCACCACAAACAAAGACATATTTGCCATCTAGCATTTGTAGTCAATGAACATGGGTTCCACACAATCTAGTCTTCTCTTCAACAAGGATGGGAAAATTAGGATAACAGGAGAACACGTATTATAGTTTGGTCCTAATAAATCATGGTCAGGGAATCGAAACATTGACCTTTGGTGATTCCTAGCTTTATATAAATGACACAGAGTTGATCACGTGTAATAAAGGTTATGGTGGTTATGCACTTAGACACCACAAACTTCTAGTGACGATTGTAGGCTACAGTCTTTAACGGGAAGTAGCAAGTACAGATACAACTTTTACATTTTGGTTTTTTATACGATTTGGCCTGACCTTGGGGAAAAAACGACATCTCCGTGGTATATATGGATCGTATTTTGCCTTGACACATTCTGTTAAATAGCTTAGCGAGGAACAGCTGCACGTCGAAAGGATGGTAACAATCGACCTGACATAGGGCTGATAACATTGCCTTCCCTTTTCTAGTGGTTAAAATCTAGTCCTTTAGAGATCTCCAACGATCTGGGAAGCCAAGTCAACAAAAGTGATGGTGGACGACAAGACCCTTCCTTTTTAGTGGTTTTATTTTTTAGCCCTTTAGAGATCTCCAACGATCTGGGGAGCCAAGTCAACAAAAGTGACGGTGGACGACAAGACCCTTCCGTTTTTAGTGGTGTAGATAGTCACCGAGATTATTATCCGACGACAGTCAAAAGTTGCCGGAGCCACTCAAGCGACCATCAAAGCTGGACGTGGGTCCGGTCTTTGATCACACGGCCTCGCCTTCTGTAGACCAGATGTCCAAGTCGGATAGCTCAGCTTGTCTTGCGTTTCAAAGTTGTCCTGGGGTATGGTTGAAAAGCAGCAGCCGTTACAACGTACATGACACCACCAAGCGACGTTTTCACCAATTTCCCATCGATAGAACGTGGATAACTTGCGTCCCTTAATAGTGCAATACTCAAGTTTACAACAAAGTCGTGTGGATATCGAGAATGAAAAAACGAGTTGGCATTTATCGACCAAAAGTTCGTGGGATTTGTGATTTGGCGACTTATATGCAGGCAACGCCACACATTTGCACTACGCACAATGAGTGGGCTTTGAAATATAGATGGTAACAGCATACCCAAGCCTTCCTTTGGAGTGATATGTGAACTACACATTGTCAAAAGCTCAAGTTATCTGATACTTACAGACAAACCTTGTTTACTGGTGTATGAGAATTGTTTTATGGATTAGAGCAACTCGCTTTCGGTCATGGTGATCCTGGTGGTGGCCAATGCCCATCCCCGAGTCCAAATACACCGGCAACAACGCCCTCGACAACCTCTCCAAAGTGGCGCCATGGAGGAGCTTGAACCCTACCTCAACCAGGTGCTCCTGAACCTGTCACTTACACTCAAAGTGTTTACCACAGCCTACTTCACTCACTCAAAGCATAATCTAATGTGGAAGTGAACCCAGTACACCCGTAACCACATTGCTACCACCATCATGCGGCTTTTCTTCCGAGAAATCGCAAATCGACCTCAACTGGGCCAACTTCTTGTTCAACGAGCAAACGAACCAGATCGAGTTTTTGGACTTTGGTGCTGCTTGCGACTTTGGCGACGAAGTGCTTATGGTGAAGCTTGGATTTTTGACCGGGTTCGAACCCAATTGAGAGCCGCGTCGCCTCGGTGATGGTGCTAGGGGAAGCATTGTCTCCCAGCGATAACCGCGGCCACAGCTTTGACTTTGGCAACCAAACCATCAACGACTGGATGCGGCCAAACGTTGGTGTCTTGCTAAACGAACGCTTGATGCCGCCGCCGGAAGAGACCTACTCTTTATACAGAAAGTTGCTTAAAGTAAGGGGAATACAAACCGTTAACGATATCGAGGTTGATGAAGTCAAGTGAGTTGCCTGTAAATAGTACCCCAAGCTGTGTGATAATTGATATACCATACCGAATACATAACGGAATGAGAACGTAAACGTAGAATGGTATGGAAGGTGTTGAAACATGATGCTGTCGGAATCCATGAGTCAAGTCCTGCCTTTGAGAGCGATCCACACGAAATTTGGAGATATTGCCAATACTGAATAGAGGTAACGCTTTGGTTGCATTTTCTAGCGTCTCTGTGACATTCGGGAGTCAAATGGAAGCAATCACCGACACCATGGCTAGTCCAAATGGTGTTCTCGTCTTTCACTAATGACACATATAATGGTGAGAAATGGTGAGAAAAGTACGGTTTACGCTGGTTACTAGCGACTTTGAGATGGCTTACTATGTTTTAGCCGGTGGTCTTTTCATCTAGACAAAGTTTGGCGGAATTCGACGGAATTTGTCGATTTGTCGATTTTGGCCCATTCGGCCTAGGGGTTGGTCGCACCAAAAACACGTAAACTGTGCAACAACGAGCTCAATACCAACGAATGGAAAAAAGCAATACTTGGGTTTTGTAGAGCAAACTGCCGGCTTCATGCTAGACGGCTTTGATTTCCGTAAACCTTTGACCGGGCTGAATAAATCGCAAAAATGACAACTCAAAAAACGTCAGATCCCATGAAATCTGGTTCCAAAAAGTTTCGAAATTGAGGCTTATCAGCTAATCACTATAAAGATAGAGACGTGCTGAATGTAATGGTTACTTCAGAATTCCATTTACCGCCTTTAATGGTGCATTTTTCGTCAATCAATTGAGGTTAATTCATCTACGGTTAGGCGCGATGATCCGAGAAAACCCCAAACCCCAGCCGTCGATGTCAAACATCAAAAAAAATCATGAAAATTTATTTGTTATGAATTAGTGACTACATGACCGGTAGATACCGAAAAGCCTATTTGTGGCGATTTTTTTGGTGTAAAGTTTGTCAGAAATCGACTTGTAACCCGTTATCTCTTGTACGGCTCTAACTAATCATCAACAAGTATGCCAATAAAGTAACTAATGACTCCAACAATAAACGTTTACACTTTACTTACCCCAGCGATGGTCTCCATCACCTTAGAACAGCCAATTATGGTAGCAATATCGGAATGGTCAATTAAAGCGACTACTTTAAAGAACGTACACTTATATTGGCACTGCCAAATAGAAGTTTAGTCTCCTAGGTATATTCACGATTGCCATTGTAAGTCAGTAAACCCTTATATATTCCGTATGTATATTTCTTGTATGCTTCAGTTGTAGGTGCCATTGTATATTCGTCATGGTTAGTAATAATCATCAAGCAGCTTCACCCAGTCCGCTTCCCAGCCTACGGTGACCATTCGAGCGGACGACCCATCAGATCCACTCGACGACTCTCAGGTGATGGCAGGCGCGTTGTTGTGTGCTGACCCTGCTTACAGAGCTGGTACGGGCAATCGACCGGATGATCGAACTTCCGCTAATAGAGGCACGCAGATGGTGTGACGTGACCCCAATGGGTTCCTGGGAATTGGACTGGGTGTTGCACCATGACAATTGCTTGAGCATGAGACAACAAGACAAAACAGCAAGCAGCAGTGGCTAAGCCTCGGGTGGTGGCTAGCCTTGTTAGTAATCAGCAACATCCAACGGCTGGCATGGTGTCGTTTCGCGGATTCTTCGAAGCTTTCCGGTCAACAACACCATGCCAGCCAATAGGTCACAGCATTCGCTCCAGCCACTACGGCGTCTGGTAGTTTTGGCGAGCAGGTCAGCAACAGCAACAGCAACAGCATCATCAGGCCATGCCAACTGGTAGTGTTGGGTCATGGCTGGCTTGTCATGGCTTTAGTGAAGGTTCAGCTCATGATTGATTTTTGGCCAAGTAAGGTTTAGGAAGAAAACTTTTCTCGAGGAAATGAGCCCTTCTATATCAACAATCGGGGAGGATAAGGGGTAGGGGGCATCCTGGATACAAGCCAGCCGGTCATACATTCCACACAAGGGCCATTGTTTCGTCGACTTGTCAACGGTTGGTGAGATGCGTTGGTGTGCGTTTAGGTACGATCGAGTGAGGTTTTGTGGACTGTGTTTGGACCATCGTGTTGTACGGGTCAGTAGAATCTCAGGCTCACTTCTCCGGTGTCGATACCATGAAAACTGGTGGAGATAGTGCCCCGTGCCCTGGCAATTTCGTGGTGTCGAGATATTTTTCAGCTTCGTTCGTTTGAGAATCTTGCTTCCGCGATCCTAACCGTCCACAAATTATTTTACATTGCATAAGTACGGCCAGGCAAAAACCCAGTCCAGGCACGACCTAGTATTGTTGTTCTAGCCCCCGCTATTGTCCTTACTCTGATACCTTGCTGCACGGCTGACACTGCAATTGAATAGCATCGCCAAAGCTTTACCAAAATGTGGCCAATGTCGCTACAACAAACGGGTATTACAGATTAATCATCTACATTAGCCATCACTAAGCTGTATTGACCCACAGGCACCATTAATCGAGAATTTTGAGTCACACTCAACAGCATTTGCCATTTCCATGGTAATGACATAGTGTCAATCTCAGAGTGTAAATAAATATAAGTTAAATGATGATAAGCTTACTTGACGGTAATCTCAATTACTGTATTAATATGCTAGGTTCTATAACTCATTACTTTAGGTCATCAGAATCCCCATTCCTCGGGGCATCGCTCTTCATCTCCTCTTTCGTCGTCTCTTCGTTCATCTTGGTCTCCTTAGCAGACGCTATCTCTTCCTTATTCTTGGTTTCTTCCTTGATCTTGGTTTCATCCTTAACTTTTGTCACATCGTTAACCTTAGTTCCGTTAGCGGTGGTCTCGGTGGTTTCCTCTTTAATGACATCACTCTTGGGTTTACCATTGGGACTACCACCACCATCACCAAGACTAGGAGGTACTTCCGATATGGGGGTGCCGAGAGGTGTACCGCCCTTCAGGTCGGTAAACTTAAATCCTCGTGCTTCCAGCATCGGCAGCACCAACACTTCTCCCAATAACTGGGGAGCAAACTGGGTGATCACCTTCTTGATATTGGAGCGACGGATGGGTTTGGCCAAGAACCCACTCATCCCCGCTCCAAGACACTCCTTGACGTTCAGCTCGTCGGCAAACGCCGTAAGGGCGATGATGGGACGAGTGAACCCCAAGTTGGTGCGGATCATCTTCGTCGCCAATAACCCGTCGATCTTGGGCATTTGCACGTCCATAAAGATAAGGTCAAAGAGTTGCATCGTTTCGTACAGCTCCTTGACCATTTCCACCGCTTCGCTACCATCCTTAGCCATCTTGACGTTGGTAAACCCTTCGAGCTTAAGCATGCGCTTAATCACTTCCTGGTTAACCATATTATCTTCAGCAACCAAGATGCGGATATGGGTAAGGCTCGACATGACGTCGAGATCATCGCTAGGATCCTTCAGTACCAGCAGAGCTGCCGTACCCGTCAGACCTTTGGTGATGAGATCAGGCTTGGATAAAAGCATCAGGTTTTCCCTCATGAACCGCGGCTTCTTGGGAGGAGTCGTTCCCAGCAGACTGGCGGGACTACTATCGTTATTGTTGGTAACTGACTCGGAATTAGCCTCGATGCGGTTGGGAGTATGGGGAGCCAGAGTCAGATCACCGTTGCCATTATGGGAGGTGGGAGTGGCTGGCTCTTCAAACGCCACCTTGCGGTTCACCTTGGCATCAGGGTTAAACTCATCGTTACAGTATTCGTCCATATCGCTATCATCAACGATGACTTCACCCGTTTGCTTTAATGGTACGGTAAACGTAAACGTCAGTCCCTTACCAATGGTAGACAGAAGGGTCAAGGTACCATTCATCATTGTGGCTAATTGTCGACAAATGGAAAGCCCCAACCCCGTACCACCGTAGCTTCGCAGTAACGTTTGATCACCCTGGATAAACGGTTCAAACACCTTTTCTTGTAATGCTGGTTCAATCCCCGGACCAGTATCAGTTACGGAAATTTGAATCACCCAGGTAGTGGGATTGGCAAGGGTTCTCGTCTTGTACACCTTATCATTCTTGGTGACTTCGTGGTTAGATGCTACCAGCAGCACCAGTTGCAGATCGTACAGAGTGTTGACGATTTGTGGTGGTTGTTGTTGGTTCATTTGCTGAGGCTTTGGTGGAAGTGGTGGTGGTGTTGCCAGCGTCAGCACCAGTTTAATCAGCAGCAGACCGGCAAGCATGGTATCCAGCGATCCCATGGTTTTTGTGATCGGGGTATCGTCGTGGGGGATGGTGGGTAACGGTTTGGCCTGGAACTGGTTACGGAAAAGTGCTTGTTCGTATTCCAGAGTTGGGAGCGTCACTACCGAGATGTTATCGCTATGATCGAGGTCAGAACTGGTGTTATTGGTGGTCAGAGCCAGCGACTTATCCAGGCCACGGCGACGACCATCATGGATGGTTTTGAGGCGTGGTGGTTGTGATGGTTGTTGTCCTGGTACTGGAGGTAAGGCTTTAGCTGCCAACAGTTTGCGGGAATTCTTGACGTAGACTTTAGCTCCACCCACGGTCATCAGGCGTTCGTAATCGTATTCTCCCAAGAGCTTAAATTGAACATCGACCAGACCATCCACGGGAGTGAATTTAAGCGAATTCAGTACCAAGTTCATCACGATCTGAATGATACGATTCAGATCACCAAAGAGGATAAGTTTGCGCATGATGGCTGGTTTGACCAAGACGCTAAAGTTGACGCGAGAATCACGAGCAAGTTTATCAAAGATCAGCTTGGTTTGACCCACCACTTCTAGGATCTGGAAATTGGCTCGTTCGAGCTTCAGCCGTTTAAGAGTATTCTTCAGGTAGGTCAAGAGCTCGGTAAGAATGTGGAGCAAAAGCTCACCCGAGCGATGGATCAATTTAAGCGATTCCTGAATCCGCAGCTGGTCGGGCTCGTCCATGGCAATAGCCGTCATTCCCAAGATCCCGTTCAACGGGGTCCGTAACTCGTGGGAAATGTTAGCGATAAACACCGTCTTGGCTTCGTTAGCAGCTTCGGCTTCAAGCTTCAGCGCCTCGAGCTCCTTGGTCCGTTGTTTGACTCGGTCCTCTAAGTTGTTATACTGACGAGCCAACTCGGCAGTCATGATATTGAATGCTTCCGTCAACTCGGTGATTTCATCCTTGAAAAACTTCTTTGATCGCGGTACTTGTTCGGGCATGCGAATGCCCAGACTGTAAGCCAGCAGTCGAGCCAGCAGCGGGGTCAGCAGCACCAGTGCTCGGGGATTTGCTGAGGAGGCCAGCGCCAGCGCTAGCTTTTCGTTGTGGTAGTGGTTGTGGTGATGGTTACCCACATGGCGACGACGGAGCGGCCAGTAGGTGTAGGCGTTGTGGGAGGTGATGGTGGGGTTATCGGGAGCGGTACCACTACCGTCGGCTCGGTGTTTGGGTTTCCTCAGGTTGGTGATGAGCACGGTGGCATCCTTAAGCTGAGTAATGGGTTTGACAAAGTATACGGCAAGGGGGAAGGTGACGATACACATAAACGCCGCAATGCCAATAACCACGCCGATGATGATATTTTTGAAGTTGTTGACGGGTTGGAGGAACTGCAGTCGGGGTTGTTCCACCAAGAGGGTCCAGGTGGTGGCCAGGTCGATGGGGATCTTCAGGAATCCCGTAGCCACCTTTCCGTTATCCAGAGCGATATTTCGTGATGATCCCTGCCCCGGTTCGAGAATGGCCTTCTTGATGGCTTGCAGCGAGTTGATGGAAAAGAGTTCCAGCGTTGCTTGCAGAGCGTTGCCGTTGGGGAACACGTACTTGTAAGCCACCACTTCCAGATGGTCATTAGACGTAGGAGGCACGGTATAGGGGATAAGGTCAGTGGAATCACCATATATCGGTTGCACCAAGTATACTTGATTATCGGAGTATGTCAGTTTCTGCGAGGAGTTGGCGCGAGCATCGCTCATGGCTAATTGTACCAGTTGAGTCGAGAAGATCACCAGGATGTATCCTGCCAAAAACATCGAGCTGAGGATGATCAGGGTGTTGGCGTAGATGGGGAGAGTGATGCACATAAAGTACAGCAGGTCGGGGTCGTGGGACGTGTCGTTAGCCACGGGACCAGTGAAATAGCCTGTCAGGGCAATTTGCGATGAGTAAAGTGGTGGGGGCACGTCGGCGTTATATCGAAGTGGATACAAGTAATCTCGAGCCCAAGGACTGAGGTTGGTGATCTTATTTTCCAGTTCCACCAACACTTCCATGTCCAAGTTGTAAAGACGAGCCGCGGCAAAGTTATCCAGCAGCAGCACCAACTGGTCGATGGTGAGGTTGGCGCCGCTCATGAACGACGAGTCGACCAGGCTGTTACCCACACGGTAGTTGGCAAGCGCCAGAAGCACCAGATCTCGCTGGGTGATCCAATTCACTTGGTAGTAGGTCAGCTTGATGAGCTGGCCGATCTGGGTCGATTTCAACTCGGCAATGACCTCGAGGCGCTCGGCCCGGAGGTCCAGAAGGTTGTTGGAGAAGTAGACCCCGGTGACCACCGCTAGAATGAGGAGCAGGAGGAGCGACAGGCTCATCACGAGGATGATAAGTTGGGGGCGGATGCCCACTTTCAACCGTCTCATCGCCTCCAGAGCCACGCGATAGTAAGGGGAATCAGGGCCGACGAGTGGGAGGAGTTACAATCAAGCGAACGGCGCTGGCGTTGGCGTTGGCGGAGACACGAAGAGGGGATGGACAAACCGAGTTCGATGAAGCTAGGTCTTTTTTTGTGTGTCGCTGCGCGATTACCGCGATCAGAGTAAGGGAGCGGTGGCTTCACCTCAGATGGGGGGGCCGGGCTGCGTAACCAGAAGCTCGAGGGGATTTCAGTTAAAGGAGGCTTGGGCTCGTGGTGGTGTGCTAAATATAGTGCTATTATGACGATGACGACGACGACTACGGTCGCTTGTGTCGTAAATTTAAGGTCACTACCAGTATGACTAAACAATGGGCTAGTAAAAATGGATGATTGGATTCACCTATCGCGTTAGTCATATCACAATTCCAGCGATATTTCAATAACCACGATTTCGGAGGTGAGCGTGACTAGACGACGCGTGCGACGCCAAATACGAACGCGACTTTTCCTCGCCTCGACAAAGCCTCCCCAGAAAAACGTGGTTCGAGGACCACTAGCCACTTTTTGTGAAATGAAGAGTGGGACCAGTGTCCGATTTTTTTAGGGTTTTTTTCACGGATTTTTTCATGGGTTTTAATGCTATTTCCTAAAGAGGATGGTCATGGCCATGATTGGCGATGCCAGGGTCCTTGCCACCTGACAACGGGTGATGTCAGCGGGGCGGCAGCGAGCAGCCGAGCTACTGACTAGCAAATGTCCTCTAAGCGACAAGTGCGGCGGGAACGCCATGCTCCCCATGGGGCTTAGCAACCTTTGCCGAAAAGGGGATGGTGGTGATCAGCAGACACCGGCATCTTGCAGGGCAAAATTTTAACGGTGTACTCAGTGTAGTCTGTGTAGTTAGTGTGTCAGTGTACTCATGTAGTCATGATCGTCGTCTATCTTGATCATAGTGTATCGTATGGTGGTCTTGGTCTACAAGGAGGGATTAAGTGATGACGAAATTGGGTTATCATTTGGTTGAAGTCTCATAGGTGGTGTATGACTTTAACTTTACGAACTAATTGAGCCTTGGGTCGTTTCATCAACCACACTGAGACATTGTCAGTTGTTTAATCAACACAAAACTAATCAAATCTTTTCAATAGCCTATTTAACTTAGTGAATTTGCAATCATCGCTTGAAGGTATGATCAATTGCCAAAGAAGCACCAACGCAAATGGTTAATACATCAGAGGTGACAGTAGTGATGATGCTTCCACCATTTGAAGCTCAACGTGTACTCGTAGGTGGCCTCTTGGTATACCCTTGGGATCCTCCATATTGTCGATGACATCATGGCAGTTTAACCGTCAATTGGTCGCACTCTACTCACACAACAATGCTTACCATCGATGTCTGCGATTAAGCAAACTTCACCAGGACTAAATTGACCAGATATTCTCGCCTTGATGATTGTCACCCTCTTTTCCGGTGCCAATTCAAATGTTGGTCGCTGAAAATTGCCGCCTTGACACCAAGTGACAACAACACGGTTAACCGAAACTTAAGGACCTGGAATTGTGATTGTACGTTTTATCAAGCGCTAGCTAAGCCTATTGTTCACCAATCGACCACCAATGAGACAAACATGATGATTTGACGACTTTGAACTGGAATCAATTGGTGTTTGAGAAGTGTGCTCGATGCTAGGCGACAGTTGTCAAAGTACGTCAAACGACCTTTGAAGCGAGATGAGGAGACACAATCGCCATCGCTCATAGCTTTTGGAAATTGTCGGATTAACGTTGTGGGGTCAACGTTGTGGGGTCAACGGTGGGGAGCTTGCGGGGTCAACGGTCGGAGATATAATGGAGCACAAGTCCGCCAATCACCTCGAATTACACAAGCTAATGACACCAATAGATGATCAAGAACAAAATAATACTTGGTTGCTATATTGGTTCATCTTGACGTTGGTTTTAGGGAAACTTGAGATCAGATATTGGAGAGAAAAGAAACTCCGAAATCCACGCCATCTGCCCCACACAATATATCTCCCAGCTTTTTCCTCTTGTCAAACTACTTTTAACCACTTGGTGCCGACATTTACTAGCACATTTGTGCCAACATCATGGACTACGTTCCCAGCGAGAAATTCTTCCAACAAGTAACTCTGCTGGAGGTGTCGGACAAAACGAAAGAACGCCTTTGCAAGGTGGTATCCAGACAATTGCCTGTGTACCAGCCGCGGCTCAATGAATTGCCTGCTTATGTCAAAGGCACGTTCTATTTGCTTCGTCGGGAAACCTGCTCGCTGGTTGCCGTTGAAGCTAGGATTGTCTTGCAAGCACTTGCTGAATATTTCGCTCCGTCGCCGGAGTCGAGCTTACACCAAAAGCTCGTGTCGTTGTATTTACATTTATGATCATGAATACAGTCGTGGGTTCCTCGATGATTTTGTTGGTTTTTGGACTCATTATGGTGATGAAGTCGAGCCGGTGATTTTGAAGGTGGGATTGAATCTGTCGCCCGAAACCGCCATCATCTGTTTGAAGACGTTGGCAGTGAAATACTCAAACGAGGTGCCGCACACCGTCATCACCCACATTGTTCGGGAGTTGGTTGACTATCTGCAAGAAGTCCGGTCGATTGCCGTGCAATTCTTGAGACAAACTGCCAAATCCGTGTCTCGTGCCATGTTACTGGAGGAGTTGTTGGACGCCAAGGTTCCTCCCGACATCTGTGATGCCATTCTGTCGCCGCTGCCTGCTCCTGAAGCTAATGCTCAATTGAGCATCACCTCCAACTAATTACGTTTTGTGTAAATCATATACGAATTTGACTTGTTCAAGGGCAAAAGTAAGTCGCTAAATCTAGCCTGGTTGGTCGACGATGATTCCTAGTGTTTTACGTTGGTATTCTCTTTTTGAAGCGTCCTTTTTCACCGTTACTAAGACAGGTTAACTTAAATGTCTTGGAGAAGCTGATGATAGGATTGTGGAACATTTGGTTCAAGAGAGTGATTTCGACATTGGCAATGGTCCGCCCACTACCGCTAACCCCAATCCGAGGGCAGCAGGGCCGCTTGTGGTGGATAATTATACATTGTTTCGCAAGTCAAACTAAATGATGAATTTTGACGACAATGGCCAAGCCTAATGTGGCCACTTGAAGGTACCCATTGTGGTCTAGAATCCCGTGGCTATCGTTTGAGCCAATGTTCAAAATTTTGATGAGTTTGATGGTTGTCGATGGTTGAGCTGGAAGATGGGGTTGGCGAGAGAATTTGACTCGCGCTCGCCGTTGTCACGTGGACAAGTTGACTCGGGTACGAAACCCCAAAACTTACACTGACCCCGCGTATTGCAGGGAAAATTACGGTCTACGCCGCCCGGTAGCGACTCAAAGATGGCTAACTATGTTTTAGCCGGCGGCCTTTTCGCCTAGACAAAGTTTGGCGGAATTTGACGGAAGTCGTCGATTTGTCGATTTTGGCCCAATTGGCCTAGGGGTTGGTCGCACCAAAAACACGTAAAATGTGCAATCACGAGCTCAATACCAATGAATAAAAGAAAAGTAATACCTGGGTTTTATAGAGCAAACTGCCGGCTTCATGCTAGGTGGCTTTGATTTCTGTAAACCTTTAACCCGACGGAATAAATCGCAAAAATGACAACTCAAAAACCGTCCGATCCAGTGAAATCGGATTCAAAACATTTTCGAAATTGAGGCTTATTGGTCCATTACTATAAAGATAGAAACAATTTGAATGCAATGGATGTTTCAGATTTCCATTTACCGCCTTTGATGGTGCACTTTTCGTCAATCAATTGAGGTTAATTCATGCACGGTTAGGTGCGATGATCCCAGAAAACCACAAACCCCAGCCGTCGATGTCAAACATCAAAAAAAATCATGAAAATTTATTTGCTCTGATTTAGTGACTACATGACTGGTAGATACCGAAAAGCCTATTTGTGGCGATTTTTTTGGTGTAAAGTTTGGTAATAATCAACCTTTCACTTGTACTAGACTGAACCGTCAATTGGCATCTCAAGCAAGTGACTCATAAGTCCAACAAGGGCAATCAAAATTCTACGACTCCAGCAATGATTACCATCACCTTAGAGCAATCAGTTGGGTAGCAAAATCGGATAAAATGGACAGGACTTACGATTTAAACAATCACCCTAAATCGAAGACAAATTCCGTGGTGGTCGATACTAAGTCTCCCATCAACCGCTATGTGTCTCATCATCACCATCCAAAGGGGTCTTTCTTTTGATGTCTATATTAAAAGTACCCACTGCACCTTTTCATTATATTGGGCGCTGTGACCAACAACGCTGTGGTGTGGTCCCGGGGAAGGGTCGTCAACAACCCCGGCACCACGTCCAACACCTCGGCATGAACTTCGTCCAGCACCGTGCCGTGGGACAACGCCAGCACCGGTTTTTTAACGTCATGGGGTGATGTAATTCCCTCATACAATATGTGGCTAAATGACGCTCTTGGCAATGACCTGACGAGTTTTTCATGATAATTGACAGTACTATTGCTATTAGTTAAACTCTTAAGAATTCAAGCCATTTACTTGGGCATAGTGCTCCTTTTTGGGTGGCAGTCTGTGTTGGTTTAGTTGAGCGATGGGAGAGAATAAACGACAATATGAACTTGCGTATTTTGTAAGTAAATAGAGCCTTTGATAAACTACCTGGAAGACCAAACCGATACAGCCGTTGAGAGTGCAATATACCACTTCTTCTTCAAGCTTTTATGGGCGAACTTTGGTGGAGGGCGAGCCGAGGGGGTGGCTCGCTATTCATAAATTTTTCAACAATGGCATTGTGGCCGAGTGGTCTAAGGCGGCAGACTCAAGCGTAAGCTTCTCAACTGCGAGGTTGGGGTTTCTGTTATCGTAAGATGCGCGTGTTCGAATCACGTCGATGTCAATATATTTTTTCCTTCTATTTGACTCATTACACTTTTTTGTTGAGCTGAAGCTGTCTTTGAGAGTTACCATGGGTATCTGGTGGATGTGGTGCAAATTTTACCTTTAACTATATGGTAGAGGCAACCACTTATCAGCAAAATAACCGTTAACATGTTGCAATTATATGTATCACTACATCTAGTTGAGGTCATGTCATACTCTTTGTTGAGCATAGATAGTGATTGGTGACCGTTTCGATGACGTGGTTGATTGTCTTGACAACCAAAGAACCAGTACCTGTTCTTTGCATCGAGGCATCGAGAGATGGACACACTCGCAGGATATGTGATAGATCACATAGTGGAGAATTGCATCCTGTAGTATTAGTTACCCACTACCTCCATTGGCACCGAAATGCCTAGAGTTGGAGGAATTGTATGGTACAACTTTCACCTCGTGCCTTTACACCGCTAGCGAGTAATTTTCACTATCGTTTTGATCTATTCGGTAATGATTACCGAGGTGCATATTCGCCACGTCTTCGATGCAGCACGCATGTAAAGGAATAAATGGGTAGGGAACGACCAGAATCGCGATCACCCCCGAGAAAAACAAATTCTAAGGCAACGTGCGAATAGCAGGATGGAGTCAGAAGTGAATAGAATAGTGTGTACCAGCTCTTCCATTCCGGTGTTTCATCATCGGTATCTTCTTTGCATAGTTATTATTCATAACCTGCATGCCCCGAATATGTCCCAAATCCTCTTGCCCCTTTCAATGGCGATTTTCTCGCAACATAGTCAAGCTCCACCACAAGTGTGCTAACAAAAGATACTCACAAAATGTCAAAGAATCACTTGGACATGACGACACCGAATGGCAAGCAAACTACAATTCTAGGTTTTGCCGAGAAATAAAATAGGACCCCTCGAAGGGTGCGATTTAACAATCTTTTTCACTCTAAATTTGTGAATGGCTCAGATGAGCCAAATTGGTCTTACAACCACACGATCTCATCAATCTGACCCCGCTGAATCGAATCCACATGGTTTCAGATCGCTACGAAATCATTTTGAATCGGAATAGGCAAAAATTAAGGGGATGACGAAAAGTGGTAGGACGTCGTTAGTTTTGAGATTAACATCTTTTTAATGTCATCATGATAATGAGCGACTTCACAAGTATTAGTCCCTAAACGGTCGTCTCGTAGTTCGATGATTGACCTAAAAAGTTATGTCCATTTTGGTTCGTTGCATTAGGGGATGTTAATCACCAGCACTAACCCCAGCACTATCCCCTGCTCCTGTAAATGATCAAAGTCAACCAACCCAAATAGAATCAGACGTCACCATGGCAGTAACGATAACAACAACCCACTCCTGATTCCATTGGTAGAAGCATAAATGGTAATACTGGTTGTAGCTGTCTATGTCCGTTGTAGTCTAGTATCACTATGGTACAATAGATGTTGAAACCGTTATAGTGACTTGATGATGGTGGTCTTAGAAGTCATTGATGATCTAGTCTCGTGGTACTTACCTTGAATAAATTAGTGCTAGCCAGTACCAATGCATCCTGATCACCTACATCAATAAGCTATTTTTCACCTTAATAAGCCAAATGCTAGACACCATAAAGAATATCAGTCGCCGTAAATAATCAAAGCGAAGCATTATCAACCGAGGCCCATAATCAGTTGTAGTTTCAAGTCGTCTGCGGAACCCCATGCAAGTGTTTATCGTTTATTATGCTAAAAGTCACCCTGGCCCTTAGAACCCAGCTAAAGGTAGTTTTTCCGGTTGGCCGTACGGATAAACCGTCTCAATTGCCACTCGACGTCGGCATCCTTGTTGTCCATCATCCCCAAGCGGATCTCGTACAATCTCATTTCGAACCGCGGCCCAATCTCCAGAAGCTCGACGCCAGCCTTGGTCCGCACGTACACGTGGTGACGAACACTGATGAAATCGTCGTTGTTGATGAACAGAATCACTCTGGTGCCTTCATCCTTGGCCAGAGGACTGCGAGGAGGGAATAAGTGTTTAAGCACTTGCACCACTCGGTTACCCAAAGTGGTGGTAAATCCTTCAAAGATAAGGTGAGGATAAGCTTCCAGAATGTTACCAAGCTGGGGCAAATCGTGTCTCAATTTAACGTTGTGAAGAGTGAACGTCACCAGAGGTCCGTGGGGGAAATGGGATAACGAGATCAGCGTCGGCACCCCCCGGTGTTCGTGGAGGACGAGAAGATCGTTAACTTGGACTCGGCCACAGGTAGCCACAAGATCGGGAATGACGTAGTTCCCCCGATTAAGCTTGATGGAGTTGGGGATCATAAGTCTCATTTCTTTGGCAAATTGAAGCAACTTCGTCAGCGGGTCCCGCGACGTGGTGATGATCACCTTGGGGTCGTTGATCCCCAGCAATGCTGCGTACTCATCGTCGATCTGGACCTGTTCCGATTCGTCGTAGACAAAGTCCTTGCGGAGCTGTTCGTCTTCGGCGAGTTCTTTGGAAAGCGGTTTACCCAGGGCGAGCGCTGCTTTGAGCTGCTGTCTCTTTTCCCGAAGGGTAGTTTCCTGGAGCTCAAGCGACTTGCGGTAGAGGTATTCTCGCCGCTCTCGGGCCTGTCTTCGAAGCATGGTGGGGAGGTTTAGCGACGAAGGGTGGGTGAGCGATGAGATGAGGATGCGCACCGTTTGGGGAGGAAAGAACCGGGGCTCATAATGTTTAGGTTTTGAGTCAGGTGACTGATTTCACGTGACTAGTCTACTCGAGGATTGCAAAATGAATGTGTATAAGTGATTATAGACCGACCTAGGGCTCCGCCAGCGAGAGCTCGGTGGTGGTGTGGCGCAAACAGTCGCCGAGCGTCGACGCCACCACCACGTCGTCGTCGTCGCCCTCCCCTTCCAGCAGCTCCGGCAGGATCATGAACTTGAGCAGGTCGCTATTGGTGGGAGGCCGCCCGTTTGCCGCTGCCAGCGGGCGCTTGTGCTTGGTGGTGGGCCCGTGGAGCAGCTGGGGCAGCTTGGGGATGTACCCTTGCGAGTACAGGGTGCGGAACTGGGGCATGTCGTCGTGTTCCTGGACAATGTCGACGTACAGACAGAAGTTGAGCGACAGCCGCAGCGACAGCAATTTTGGTGGCGACAGAAGCGCCAGCGGTCTGGGAGGAGCCACGGCGTTATCGGCGACCTGGCTCATCAGATAGGCCAGGTTTTTGCGGCTAGGACCGCGAGGACGAGCTCCCAACGCCATCAGCAACCCCACCACCGACGAGTTGCGGCGCAGCGGAAATACCATCTCCACGTCGTCGAGGTTGGTCAGCTTGTCGGCGATGATCAGCGCCGTAGCGTCAAGGGTCAGGGGAATGTAGTCTTCGGGGGAAAACGACGGACAGGTGATACACAGCTGGGAGCCGTTGCCGGTGCCTCTCAGCACCGAGTGGAGCGAGTGGACCAGCAGCACCAGCAGCGAGTGGGGCCGGACCGGGGGCGTTGGGATCTGGGACAAGTCCTGGACCGAGCGCTCGAAGATGCCGTGCTTTCTCATGGTTTTAATGGTGGATCACAACAAGGACAAGAACGAGGAAATAACCAGCGGGATAACGGTAAATCGAGTTACCAACAAGATAGTAAACACGAGTAATTCAACTGTATAATTCGACGAGGGGAGCTTCGCCAGTACAGCGGAGATGGAAGTGGTGGGATTCCCGGGTGACGAAAAGCGGGCGCTGATAAACACAGTCAGTCGGAGTGAGGATGGGTTGAGGCACACCCCCTCCCTGCTGGGAGTGTGGGAGGTCTCCGCGCATTTTTTTTTTTTTTGGTAGACTGTGTGCAGGAGCGAATTAAGATATGAATGACGACTTGTGGGACGGGCAAATGAGAGGTGATTGGCAAATGGACTAAAGACGCTGTGCTTGGTGGCGCGTTGGTGGCGGTGTCATGGCAACCCCGATCATCTCCGCCCGAAGCCAGTCATCGCCGATATTGTATTTCCGATAGTTATTACCATTTACTGATGTAACGTTTGGGATCAGTAGTGACTGGGAATAGGTTAGTGGTGACTAGTGGTGATTAGTGGAGAGAGCTGGTGTCGCCGAAACGGGAGCGATGAGGTCAGAGTACAGCACCGGCACCTGTAGGATCAAAGGGGGGCGCCTTGCGGCGACTTCCGCGAGCAGCGACGACAGCGAGTCGACATAGTGTGACAGCTTGTCGGTAATAACTAAGAGGCTGGTAATTTAGTGACTGGTGGTGATGGTGGTTACCACCACATTGTCGGGTTGTCGGGTCAATGCCGTGATTGTCGGGCTGATGCCGTGATTGTCGATGACTATATTCTAAAAAAAAAAAAGATTGCGACAGCGCGATTGTCATAGGTGGCGCTGCCCGAAAGAGATGGGGTGCGGTCGGCGCCGAGGTTACGTATTCGGTCCACCGGGAAACGGTTTAAAGGAAAGTGACGTCGCTGTCGGTGACGTCGCTATCGGTAATGGTGCCGATGGGGTTACAACGGTGATATGGTTACATCTATTGGGACATCGGGGATATCGCCCGCCACACCCAATCGAGGATGAGGCATTAAATAAGGATGGGGTCGCCATTTACACCCCCCGTGGTTACGGCGACCGCTGACGGCGCCCCCACCGGCGCCGGCGCCAAATCGCGCACGTCTGCGAATGTTCTCGAATACCATAACAGCTTACTAACAGGTAACCGCAAGATATGACGACATCGGCGTTGGAGATAGGCGGACATGTCGTGGTCCTGGGAGATAGCCGGAGATGTAGTGGACATGGGAGATAGCCGGAGATCTTGTGGTCATTGTAGTGGTTATCGGGGTTTTGTGGGTCTCAGTGTTGGTCCTAGTGGTTGTGAGACATTTGTGACCAAAACATGACCTTGTGGTGACAAGTATCAAACCCGAAATGATTGACTGAATCATTGAAATGATTAACCTTGGTGATTCAAATCGGGTCTTGAATGATATCACTGATTGATCCATATTGGTGGTCAATTGGATCAATTTAATTGGTGGCAGTCAATGTTTTGACTTGTCAGCCTTTTGAATTTTTCACTACCAATTGTCACAATACTCAGACTCGATTCGTAGTGGTACTAGACATTAAACCCATTAAAAAATCAGAAAAATATTCCAGTATCTCAAAATAGACTAACCATACTGAGATAGTATTACTACAGTTATATATTATTTTTCTGATTTTTTTTTACGATTTTTCTTGCCATCATTGACACTATCTTCTTTACTCACTAGGTAACTAGTACCACCTACCCCCATCATTTCCTAAAAAAACAAACCCAAGTGCTAAACCAAACCCTACCACTAAACCAAATACACTAATTTCAACTCAGTAATCACCACTAATGCCAACTCAGTAATCACAAATCCCAACTCAGTCATAATCACTAATGTTGGTCCATGGTCTTAGTTGTTCGGTGCGCGACGCTGTCACCATGGACCGCGGGCTCAGCTTGAATGAGATCTCCATCCATTCAATTGGCGGCGCCAGCCAGCCGCTGCCGCCGGCCATGCTCCTGGCGCTGCCGGCAGTGGTCAAAGACCCCGAACGCATGTTCGTCGCTCCTCACCACACCCATCTGGCCGAGCTGCCGACGTGGACGTTCTCCGAGATCACCGCTAGCATTCTGACGATTAAGGACGACGACCCTTACCAGATCGTGGCTCGAGGTAATGATCTTGCTACTCTCTTACGAGCTAATCCTCAGCTTAAGCATGATCTCGTGCTCAAGCTGTTTTTGAACAAGATCGCCTACATGTTTGGCCACGACGCCCTGGAGGTCCGAGCCGTCGGCTACCGGTTGCTCCGACTCATAATCACGCTGGACGAGTCCCTCCGAGCGTTGGTGCTGTCGAAAGTGCTCATTCTCATCATCATGTCGCTTCTGACGGCACGGCTGGCAGTAACCGAAAAGGAGCAGGCGATCAAGTTGGTGCGCCAGTTTTTGGTCATAGCTCATGGCGCTGACTTTCTCAGTGTTGGCGTGATTAAACTGCTTATAGCGTTAGTGGAATACGTGCCTGATGACGACGATGTTGAACCTACAGTCGCCATTCCTGATTCCCTCAAAGAACAGGCGCTCCAGGTCATTTGCGAGACGTGCTTGGTCAAACCGGGGTTGGTGTTCTTGCTGGGAGGATTCCGGGTGCTTTTATCAGCAGTAGCCGAAGCTCCCTTACCCGTAGCCATGAATTGTCTTGTACTTCTTGTGGCTACCTTGGACAACAAACATACCCGCAAGTTCCTCCGCAACGGGCTCGACCTAAACCTGTTATTTGCTCCGTTCCACGAAGCTGTCGACAACGAGGACGAGGTGCTGGGCCGCAAACCGCTGGCGGTATCGACGGTACGGCTCCAACGAGCGAGCTTGGTCACCGCTGTCCTCTTTAAACAGTTTAACGGGCTTATTGCTCTCAGTATTGATGGGTTCGTCATGGTACAACAGCTAGTGGGACTTTTAGCCAAGCGAAACCACCGGGTTCGTCAGTACCTTATCGACGTTGTTTCCGACGTGTTGGGGATCAAAAGCCTTCCCTGGATGGCCGAATTACCTCATGATACTCCGCCTCCTCCACCACCACAAGTAGCCGCCGCAGTTAACCACTACCGCGGTCTCGTTACGCTTATTCTCATCAAAGTGGGTCTACTCGATCGTCTCGCCGAAATTGTCGACCAGGAACAAAACGAAGCCAACGTTAAAGCGGCCCGGTCGCTCATGGCCGAAGTGTACCGCCGAGCGCTGCAATTGCTCCCCGTGGAGCTCGTCACTCAGATTAAAGTACCCGACGCTTATACTACTACGACATCACCTGCTATCACTAATCGTGAGCTTAAACCCATTCGCCAGCAGCTCGGACAAATGTACCTGGCGTGGCGCTACAACATTGACGATAATGAATTCCGCATCCACGTCAACAACACTCGAGTGGTGACGATCAAGGAGTTTGGCGAGTGGAACTGGCCTCTCATCCAGCGGCTCTTTGAAGGTCCCTTAGACAACCCCTACCGGTTTGACGAAGTGTTGGATAAATACCCCAAGTTTTTCAAGCGGCTCATGCTGTTTTATCGCCCGTTTAAGTTCCGGTTTTGCAATATCGCTCGCACTGCTAAAAACGGGAAGCGCTACGTCACCGTGGGGTGTCAGCTCTTTGAACTCTTACTATCATTGGAGCGAGGACGCAAGTACTTGGCTAAAAATAAGATTCTCCCCCAGATTGCCGAGGTATTGGCGCAGATCGATCCCCTTAGTGGGATTGGTGCTAAGGACCCCATCTTAAGTAAACGGCGATTGGAAACGACGGTGCTGGCGGGATATCTCGACATTATTGCCACCATGCTGAAACACCAGTATGGGCTCCGGTTATTGGGACTGTGGCAAGTGTTTACCACTCTCCACCACATCATCGACCATCTGTCCGGTTCCGAAGCCAATAACCACTTACTTGCGGTACTTTTCCGCCTGGCCGATTACTCAGCCGAACACCTGCCGTTCCGCGTGATGCTCCACCAGATCTTGGCCACGCTGAACCGCAAGCTCGTCCACTTGCTCTTGGACGGAGTAGTGCTGCGGTTATTATCGTCAAAACACGACCACAACCAACAGTACTTGGTGCGAGCGGTCACCGAGCTCATGTTCCATCCCACCGACGCTCTGATTCGGCGTAAAGCCGTCGAGCTCCTTGGCCAGTACCTCCAGCACGGAGGCTCGGTAGCTTCCGTAGTGGAGCTGGGACCACCGGTAGCGTTACTCGTACCGCAAGGATACCATATTCTCACACGAATGATGGCCACTTCGGGAGGATTCAAGTATCTTCATGCTCGCGGGTTTATTGACGACGAGTTTGCCAAGTGGACTCGAGCTGTCGACAGTCGCGATTTCCGCTTTCTCCACACCGCTGAAACCAGGATCCGTGACGAGCTATATCCATCATACTCAGCCGACGATATGTTCTGGCGTCCTGCCGTCGATGCTGGTGTACCTGAGTGTCGTGGGGAGTTTCTCCAGTACCTATTAGCCACGGAAGATGGCCTCCATTACTGTCAGCAGCACCAGACAATGTTTGCGCAAGCAGTGGCGCTGGTGATGTCGTTCTACTCGCTTATGGTCCAGGACAGTGTCGAGCTCAATCGGCGACTTGGCGATACTTCCAATGCGGAAATGCTGGCGTGGATTGCTGAAGTGAAGCAGCTGTTGTGGATCATTGGTATCACCGGCTTAGGCGATTTTGGGGTGACTCTCCTCTTGCTGGTAGCCGCCAACGTGGTGCTGGTGGTGCACAATCTCTTCTACCTTAGTCCCTCGTGGCAAATCAGAGCGCAGGCGTTCTACACGTTGGGGATGTTGAGCTCGTCCAGCGAAGGCATGGAGGTGTTGGACGAGCTTGGCTGGGTGACGGCATTGGACGCTTACGGCAACTCGCAGCGAATGTGCTACCCTCGTGACTGTGACCTTAATCTGCTCTTTAACGTCACCATCACCAACCCGTACCGTGACGTCAACTACTATAGCATTTTTAACGGCTCCGGCACCGGGTTCAACTTGTTTGGCGACGACGACGATGACGCCGAGACCGACGCCAACAACGAGAGAGTGCTCACCTTGGTCCACGGGTTGGACCTGGTGTTGGGTAAACTTGAACGTAAGGCTCACTCGGAGTTGCGGCGAATGAAGCTGGCTCACCCCGAGCTCTTTGACGGCAATACGACGTTGTTTCTTGAGGTGATTAAGGCCATCGATAAGGGAGCATATAACTTTGCCAAGCGGGACTTTATCATGCTGTTGTTCGATAACCGGGTGGTGGAACCCTTTCTCAAGGGTAAACGAAGCTGACTTTATAGATCATTTGTATACCTATACATCATCATATCGACATCATTGATATTGGATTAATAAAACAAGTAGACAAGATAAGTGCTGGAGAAACCTCTTGAATCTACTGATTGTAAGTTGTGGTAGTGACTATGGATAGAAACAAATGAATCGGTACATAAAGATATTGAGATGAAGTCAACTGAAGGGGAAAGGGGTTGGAATGATAGGGTACTATGGGAAATAAGTGTTGGTAGTGTTATTAGGCGTGTAGGGGAGGATATGGGCGTTTAAAGGTCAGACCCTATGCTTGATTTACTATTTCTGAAATATTTGATACAACTCTATCTCTACCAATACAACTCGACTGATACAACAATCTTACGGATTTATTCTCTTCATCATCGTTGGTGATTTAGTGAGGTAATATGACCACATATGAGTGAAAAGCACATACTCTTAGTATCAGCACATTAAAACCATTAACTAAATTCCCTTGATAAGCATAGTTTCATTCAGCGAAGGAGATGATGATTTCCAATAAGCAAAGGTATACTTCGGGTTTGCCTATCTTATAGGTTATCGTAGCTACTTCTTTTTGTAGGATTTTGTTCAGGCTGTCCCTAGTCGCTTTTTTCGCACCTGCACACACCCTCCCTGAAAAGTGCGAATAACCAAGTTCACATCTACCATCAGCTGGATCTCGTCGCCCAATGCCTCTGTTTGACTCCCAGCTGTACTACGTCCAGGCGTTGTGTCTGAGCTTTGCCAAACGGCTTCAGGACTCGCACGACCTGGCGTTGCTCCTCAACTACCAACCGACGGGGCGACAGGCCAAGCGCGCCGCCCAGCAGATCAACTACTCCGAGGACCTTGTCGACGACTTTGACGAAGACTATACGCCCAACGTTGAAGAGTCCAGCGTCACCGTTAACCATTTCCATAACCAGCCGCCTCCGCAGTATACGGTGGCGCGTCCCAATCCTCACTTTGAGCTGTTGGAAGACGAAGCCACCCTTTCGTTTCTTGCCCATACTCCCGAAGTATTAGTACCGATAAAAGTGAGCTGTGAACATCCTAACGGTACCAATAAGCTCCAGGACTTTTTCATGTGGAATACGGCGACGCTGCACTTGGTATCGCCGCAGCAGTTTGCTCTGATTCTCGTTAACGACGTCGAGCTTCCGGGGTCGATGGAACTGCAAATTGCCGACCAAATCACCCAGCAGTTAGCCGAGTGGGAGTTTGCCTCTAACCTTACCCTTCCCTTGGCTCCAGGGGAACCCTACGTGGTGGTGATTGAATTGACGGTCAACCTCAATAAGCAATTATACCAAGATAAACTCGAGTGGGACATTAACCAAACCGAGATTACTCCGGAAACCTATGCCACTACCGTCTGTGGTGACTTAGGGCTTCCCCGGGAGTTTGTTCCTGCTATTGCCCATGCTTTACACGAACAAATCCTCAAGGTGAAGCGAGAAGTGGCTGACGGCACCCATAACCTTACCCTTAACCAATTACAACTGTTACGAGGAGTAGTGCTTAAAGAAGGGATGCGGATTATTCCTCCGGAAGCGCTGGCCGAATTTGATGCTTGGGAGCCGCGAGTAGAGCTGTTGACTCAAGCACAAATCGAACGGCGGGAGTTGGAAAAGGGCCGTAATTTAAGACGACTCAAGCGGGAAAACTTGAAGCGAGGCGGATTGGAGTTTGACGACTTTGCCAGCAAACGACGGGCCACCGGGCGGCGCCTGGATTGGTGATTTACATGTGTATACTATTTTAATATTATCGGATAACGAGAGTATGGTCAAGTTCTTGGCTCATCGGAAGCGTCGGTAATTTGAAAGGTGGGGAACATATTAGACTATTGCCACAGACCTAACCAACCACAAATATGACACCCCGTGGCCTAACCCCGAATGACAACAGCAATATACACGATAAACCCAATAACCACTATACGACTTGAAGACTGTGTTGGATACTTGACAATAATACAATCGTAACAATACAATTGTAAGAAAACAATCATAAGAAGATAATAGTCAGAATACAGTTGTCGACCTTGGTACGGCTAAACCAGCAATCTTGTAAGTTACATTAACAATAGCATTGATAAAGCATGTTGTCGATGCTTTTCGATAACATTGAATCTGCCAAATTCATCTAACCAATGCATGAAGCCAAACATCCCAACTGGCAAGTGTCAACCAGCAAACATGGGATTTATTTTGTTGTCCATTTGTTTTGGTTTGCAATCTTATTATTGTGGTAAAATACCTATCTGCAGGAATGAAATGCTTGCGGTCGCATCTGAGAAAAGCTTAATTTTTCAACAGTACTAACAGTATCCCACCATAATTGTTAAATAGTTTGGGGACGATAATAGCCAAGATAACGTCACTACAATCTTTTTTTTTAAATTCTATTATCTATTAGCCTATAATACTTATTAAAAATTAAAAGGGGGAATGGGAAATAAAATGATGTCATGAGGATTTTTTGGGGAAAAAATAAGAGTAAGGGGAGAGAGGGAATGGTACACAGTGGCCACAAGGGGTATGAAGCAACCACCACCACCCTCGGGGGGTAATCAAAAAATCAAAAGGACGAGTAGGGCTAAAGTTGTGGCATCACCACCAACCAACCCTTGGACAGTAAATCCAAGGTGGGGAAGTCAGTAGATGGATCAAAACCAACAAGTTTGCCAAATGCAAAAGACACTAAGGGAAGCGAGTCAAATCCACTTACGACGACTTTTCGTGTTGAGTGGACACTCTCTTCATCGACATCAAGAAGTCTTCAAAGTGTCTTTGGTCCTTTTGCGGCTTTCTCGGTCTCCCGTTACAGAGGTTGTCGAACCCTTCCGAGGTCGACATCATGTAGTAGGCACCACCCATGACGCAGAACACGCCAAAGGAGAAGATCCAGGTTCTGGTGACGGTGACCATGTCGGTCCAGTTTTGCGAGAACCAGCCGAAGAGAGTGAAGCAGGTAGCGATGATGTCGACAATGAGCACGGCACCAGCCAATTGCCACGAGGGGATCGACGACCAGAAGGGGCCTTGGGCTCTAGTGATGAAAATCAACCAGTTTTCCGTCAACGAGATTTGCAAGAACAAGATCCCGTCCAACGAACCAAAGTTTTGGATGATCCCACCCTTGGACACAAACATGGTGGTCAAAGTAATCCAGGTACCAACGGCAAGAATGATCCCCAACACGATCGACATCCCCCATAATCTGGGGAGGTTCCACTTGACGGGCTTGGGGTCGTAGGGAGCATTGTCGTAGGCAATGGCAAGAGTGGCAACGTCAGCGAAAATGGCAATGAAGACAACGAGGTTAATGTCGAGCGAGTGGTTCAAAATGGCAATCCAGAGACCCAAGAACAATTCCAAGTGCAACGACAACGCAATCCGGTAGACGACGTACGAGTACATTCTGTGGAAAATTTGTCTCGACGTCTTCAACGCATCGATAATGGCAGACAACCCAGGAGCAAGGAACACGATATCAGCAGCGGATCTGGCGGCATCGGTGGCGCCTTCGACGGCGATACCAGTGTCGGCCTTCTTCAACGAGGGAGCATCGTTCACCCCGTCACCAGTCATGGCCACCAAGTAGCCTCTCAGTTGCAAGATTTCCACGGCGTTGTACTTGTGTTGGGGGAACACTTCGGCAAACCCATCGGCGTTTTCAACAAAGTCAGCGATTTCCGAACCAGCCATGTCACCACCGCCACCGAGACCGAGTCTGTCGGCGTCGTAGATCTTGTCACCCAAGCCCAATTGACGGCAGGTTTCCTTAGCAATACCGACGGCGTCCCCAGTCAACATCTTGACTCTGAGACCAAGGCGTCTGGCTTCGTGAACGGTCTGAGCAGTGTCGTCTCTGGGAGGGTCCATACAGGGCATGATCCCGAGGATTTCCCAGTGGCCTTCGCCTCTCTTTCTAGCAACACCAAGCGATCTGAACCCTCTTTGGGCGAATTCTTCAACGGTGGTTTCGTAGGCTTCGTGGACTTCAGGGGGGATGGGGTGGTCTTCTTCGACGGTCTTGAGGACAAAGAGGGGAGCACCCTTGACACAGATGATTCTTTCACCTTCGGGAGATTGGACAATAGCGGTAACCTTCTTGGAAACGGGGTCGAAGGGTTGGAATTCCAACACCTTGTACTTGGAAAGAGCAGCCTTGGCCCGAGGGTAGTTGATCAACGACTTCAAGAACGCCTTGTCAATGGCATCCAACCCCTTCTTCTTTCTCGAGGCAGCAAGACAGGCAGTCAACATCAAGTCATCGGGTTCGACGCCTTCGACAGTGTAAGGTTCGTGCAACGAAAGCTTGTTCTTGGTCAAGGTCCCGGTCTTGTCCGAGCAAAGGATTTCCACACCAGCAAGCGATTCAATGGCCGACAACTTCTGGACGATGGCTTGCTTCTTGGCCAAGTAGGCAGCACCGACAGCCATGGTGGTGGTGACGACAGCGGGCAAACCGACGGGGACACCGATGATGGTGATGGCCAAGGTGTATCTCAAGATAGTGACAATACGGACAGTTCTGTAGAAACAAGCAACCCACACAACCAACAAGGTGATAATGACAAACACCAACAAGGTAGTACCAATCCCGTTCAACACTTCGGTAAAGTGACCTTGGCCACCGGAAGCCTTGTTAACCAAAGCAGCAGCGCGACCAACAAAAGTGTTGTCACCAGTAGCAGTAACAATCATGAACGCTTGCCCGGTCTTGACGGTCGAGGAGGAGTAACAGGAGTCGCCGTGGCGCTTGTCCACAGCCAAAGATTCACCGGTAATGGCCGATTGATCGACTTGCAAGAGACAGTCTTCGGAGATGATTCTACCATCAGTAGGGATCACGGTCCCGTCTTCCAATTGCAACACATCACCAGGGACGATTTCGTTAGCGGGGACTTCAATCAAGGTACCGTTTCTGACGACAAAGGCGGAGTTGGCCAACGTCTTCTTCAATTCATCGACAATGGAACCGGCTTGGTATTCCTGGACGAAACCAACAAAAGCGTTCAACATAAGCAACCCACAGATGACACCAAAATCAACCCAATCTTCCAAACCAGCGGCCAAGATGGCGGCGGCTTCCATGACGAACTGAATCGGACCAACAAAGAACATGATGAACTTGAGCACCAAGTTTTCCTTTTCTTCAGCCATCTGGTTCCACCCGTACTTCTTTCTTCTCTTTTGCACGTCCTCGTCAGTCAAACCGGTCTGAGGGTTAGTTTGCAACAATTCTTCGGGCACTTGGATGAACGACCCTTCTTGGGGAGCATCGTCGTCTTCGTCCAACGCCGCCCCGGGGTTCGACTGAAGGTCCTCGACCAACTGGTCGATGTCTTCGTCGTCGTCCGAGAACTGTTCCTTTTCGATAGGTGCAGACATCTTTTATTGACTGAACGATAAAAGAATTCGGTAGCAAGCCAGAATGGGATTGGGAATGGTGAGATTATATATCAACTCCCAAAGAGTGCGACTGTGAGAAAAAATCACTCACGGGTGCGCCATATATTTTGAATGCGGCTCGATTGGGCGGCGGCTGCGGGATATTAGCAAGCAAGCTGCAGGCCGAGCTTATGTACATGGACACAACCAGGGTCGACCGCTAGGGCGACCCTGGTTGGACTAACCACCTAGCCTGAAGTCAGGGTAAATGACTTAGACTGTACTCAGTAGTGCTATTACTGTAATTACCATTATGTTGTCTCCTTTACTGTGGAGGTCTTAGTGTTATTGGGGACGATACAGGCTAGGTGTTAGTGTTCCGGCCACTTCCGTCGGATGAGGCCGCTGCGAAGGAGAGAAGAAAAAAAATTTTCATGCTTGGGCAAGGCGCCAGATTGGCTCGTTGGCGTAACCCCGAGTACAGAATAACGATGAGGCAATAACACAGTGGAGAGGAACCCCGAGGCAAAAGAAACCCCCGGCAACACCGGCATCCCCGGAAACTATTGCCATTATCAACCTCTACTTGCTAGACCAACTGGATTAACTAGACTCAGTGGTTATTTCAGGCTTGGTTGTTATCATTAGTTGAGCAGTCTCTGCGTTGTTTGTTGTGATGGGTGTGTATTTGGGTCGCACACGCACTGTTAGTCAACGGGTAATACCGTCGACGGCGAATTAAATCCCCTCAACCCTAACCTCCCCCCCGCTAACGGTGACAAGCGGCTAGCTTGCATCGTCGGCATTGATCGATACCACTGTAACGGACGATCGATACAACTCTATCTGTTTACCATGCCACCGTAACCGACGATCGATATAACTCTATCTGTTTACAATATGGTTACCATACTCTATGGTTAGTGGATTACTAGTGTACGCACTGGTTAGTAGTAAAGTCAGGGAAAAGAAAAACAATGTGACACCACGAGGCTAGCGCCGTCTCTCACCACTACCGACACCGACACCCTCCGGAACCGGGTGGTTACGACCCTACGGTTTACCCCAGAAAGCGCCGTTAGCTTCGGAAACTTGGGAGTGGCATTTTCTGGTATTATTGGCATTTGTAAGTTTATTTTCTTTGTCTATCAGAGTGGGGTTGTGGTGCCTGCGGGTTCGGTGGGTAGTATTCGGTAGGCGATGGCCGTGTGTCGTTTTTTTAATTCCCTCAACTCATAGACAGTGGCTTCCGGGACGCCGTGTACGTAGACAAGAGGTTATGCCGATGACATCACCGCGCGAGCCAATGAGAGATAGCCGCGACCCGGCCCGGGACAATAGCTCTTTATCTTTAACCATATACAATGTATACCCTCCGGGATGGCGCCATCGTCCACCGACTGAAGTAAAACCAAGACTACTTTCCCAACATTACACTCTCTCCACCTGGGCTTGGCTTAGTTGGGTTGGAAATATTCGGAGATGGGCCGCGATTTGCCGCCTAGCACCATTGTCGCCTGGCACCACCTTTCGTTAGGCTTTTTCCCATTCACCTCCGGGGCCTTGGCACGCAAAATGCCGTTTTCCCCTCCTCTGGCATTTTCTCTATACTGTCCCAAGGTCAAATTCCGAGTCACCGTTCTATATGTCTCCACCTGTACTATGAAACACCAAGCAGACGACAGAGGACATTCAACCCCGCTAGTATACTGTACTTTCGGTCGATGCCATCGTCCGCTCCGGAATGTAGTGTCCGACACACAAAACGGCTCCAAGTGTGGAGGGGAAATACCTAAAGTCGTGTCGGAGCCAATCTAGCGTTTGCCGCTAAATCCGCGGTCGGGCCTCTACCGTTTACGGAAGACACAGCAACCGCTTCAGCCGTGGCCATCCCAAGCAACTACTGAGAATTCTTTATGCTACATTTTGGTGGTGGTAACTCCTGGTAATATCGTCGTCCCTCTCTTAGGGTTATGCCAGTGCCCACTGGGTACATGTTTACGGTATCGTCTTTTTCCGTGGCATCGGCACGTTCTGTGCCGACGGTGCGTCGAACGGGTACATAACGGTTACCAGACGGCTATTTCCCAGACGGCTTGTCCTCCGCCGGCATCGCGTCAAGCACCTCCGTCAGGCTGGCACCACTCGCCGTTCGTCGACAAACAAACACTACAGGGCCTGAAACAAGTAATACCATAACACCGGTGAAACCATGTCAGAGATTCCCCGGCTATCAGCTATCGGCTATCGGCAGCGTTTGCCGGAAGTGGCCGGCGGGAGATTGCCGGGGATATATTATGTGCGTTGGCCCGGTTGCCAGTCACTGTCCCCGACCCCTAGCGCCAGCAGCTAGATGACAGCGGCCAGAGCCGTTTTTGTGGAGGCGCCCTTGCTAACGGCTACGTCTGCAAGCCCGGATCGGGACAAGATTCCGTGCAGGGTGAAATTACCATCGCCGATGGGGTGGGCGTTATATAGGCTAGTGAGGCTAGTAAGTTAATGATGGAGGTGGCGATGGTACGATCGCGGCGTCGCTTCGATGGGTGTCCCTTAGTGTCGATAGAGCTCCCGACACTACCGGCACCGGTATTGCGGCAACGATGATGACTGTATGGAAAAGTAAAGTAAACTAGAATGATTCGAGACCACTCAGGTTTGGGTTTTAGTTTAATTAGCTTCGTTATCACAGAGTCGCCATGCACCCGGTTTAATCTAATCCTTGATTGTTGGCACGTGGCTAATTAATCCCCATATCCCACAGTGTTTCCAAAGGTCATTCAGCCGTTCGTTCCGGAATACCGTCTCCGCCTTCTGGGTACTTACTCAGTCAGCAACTATACGACTACGGTATGTCGGAGATACGGGGCTGAATGGCAACGGAAATTTGCCTTCGCTTGTTGATCTTATTGTCTCCGATCCTTACGGTGGAAATTCATAGCAATCGGGGTCTAGATCCATCAAATTGTTCACTGATAAACTGTGTAAAATGTAGATAACATATCTCCCATAAAGTGGTGGTTTAAGTAGAGATTATGTGTAACTAAGCCCCCCGGATATTCGGACTCTCGTCGTGCGGTTGTGGTAGTTTCCCGTTTTTACACTTATCTCGTTCATTTCAAGTGATACTGAGAAATTACCACTACCATGGCTACAGTGACCAATAATTCATCAACAAAAAATCCTAAAAATCCCAAAAAATCACCACTGACACGACACAACACTTACAACACAATACACTTGATTCCAGACCATTTCCTATTTTTTTTAAACCTTTATCTCTAATCAGTCTCCACACCTAGATCGCGAGCTCGAGTCTTTGACCAACCACACCAATAAAACCACCACTAAACCTAAACCCAATGTTTTTAGTCTTTCAATGACAAATCAATCGATTCTAGCAGTTCTTTGACACGTTGCTTGCTCCAACAACCCAGTTGGTGGTTCCATCGGTGCTACCATTCTCACCGTTCATACTCCTCACCACTGACAAAGACGCCACCACACCATGATCGACCTCCCTCCCCAGGCGGCTCCCCAAGTGCCACCAGGCACTCCCGTATACAAGGACGAGTGTATGTTTACCTTTGACACTCCCGAGCTGAACCCCAATGGCCTCGACGTCGACATCATCACCTATCGAGGCTACACTCGTACCAACACCAATAACTTTACTGGCGACAACTACGCTCGTACCGGTAATCGCTACTACCTCAATATCCGCAAACAACGCAAGCCCGAAGCGCCGCTGGCGTTGGTGGGAGCTGGCGACGGGGAAAAGCCCGCTAAGATGCAAAAGCTCGCCGTCAAGGATATTGCCGACGAAGACGTGTTTGACTACCACTACCAAGTGTACGACGTCGAAGCCGATCAGTACCACTCCATTGACGAACTTCTGGAGCCGTTTCAGCGGCTTGTGGCGCTGATTATTGCCGCCCAGCTGAGCACCCGCCAGGACGAAATCTCGACGTGGGAACACGAAATCGGCGTCTGTCCCCACTCCATCGACATTGTCCAACAACCATTGACGCCACCACCCTCGTTGCAGCACTGTGGCCAGTGTGATTTGACGCAAAACTTGTGGATTTGTTTGACTTGTGGTACTCTTGGGTGCGGCCGCCAGCAGTTCGGCCTGGACCTTCCTGGTAATTCCCATGCTCTCGCTCACTACGAAACTTCCAATCATCCCGTAGCGGTGAAATTGGGGCTGTTGAGCGCTACTGGCAGCTACGACGCTTATTGTTATCAATGTAATGATGAAGTCAAGGTACCGCGCATTGGCGAGTGGCTAGCGACCTACGGCATCAACTTAGCTGATACCAGCGCCACGGAAAAGCTGTTGGTGGAGTTGAACATCGAACAGAACCTTAAATGGGACTTTTCTCTCGATAGTGTTGATGGCACCAAATACCCACCCGTGTTTGGCAAGGACCTTACGGGCATGGCCAACTTGGGCAATCTGTGCTATCTCAATCTGGTGGTGCAACTCTTGTATCTGACCGACCACTATCGCCTGTTTTTCAGCAAGCTCGAGTTTGATACCATGGTCGCCGATCCCGCCCACGATTTACCCACGCAACTATACAAGCTTTACGACGGGTTGTGGAACGGTAGGTTCCTGGTTCCCGTACCTCCTGAAGGTTACCAGGCGGGGATTAAGCCTCATCAGTTTAAACAGCTCATTGGCGAAGGTCACCCCGAATTCCAGACAATGAAGCAACAGGATGCCTACGAATTCCTCATGCACTTGGTGGATACGGTCGACAAACAGTGGGGGCTTGAGCTTAACTGTCCGTTCAAGTTCTTATGGGGACAAAAAGTGGTGTGTGCTACTTGTCGCCACGGACGAGTTACCGAGGAATTGGTGGACACGGTGATGGTCCCAGTAGCCAAAACTGAAGCTACGGGGTTAATTGATGGTTTCACTCAACTCACAGCGCCAGAAACGATCGAAGGGTTCCACTGTGACCACTGTCAAGCCACTACTACTGCCATCACCGCTAAGGGGTTTGTCACCTTCCCCGAGTACCTTGTGGTTGCTGCTCAACGGATTACCTTGGAAAACTGGGTCCCCGTGAAATTGGAAACCCCCGTGGCCGTGCCCTATACGCTTGATGTGACTAACTTTGCTGCACCAGCGTTAGCTGACGACGAAGTGGAATTGGCTCCCGTAGCGGTAGCCTCACCAGCATCAGCGCCAGAATTTGTACCTCTGGCTGATGCTCTCAGTATGCTTACGGCGATGGGGTTCCCCGAACCCCGGTGTGTTAAGGGGTTATACTATACTGGTAACTCCGATGCCGAAGCAGCGATGAACTGGATCTTGGCCCACATGGACGATGCCGACATTGACGAACCGTTAAACACTAACAACAACCAAACTGGTGGTAATGGTCCTGACGTAGACGCGACGTTGGTGGCGACCGTCAGTTCGATGGGGTTCTCCACTCAATTAGCTACCAAGGCGCTTTATCTCAACAACAACGACGCCAATGCTGCGGTGGAATGGTTATTTGCTCATCCCAATGATGATGGCGTTATTGATGATCAAACCAAAAAACGGGACGTGGCTGCTGAGTGTCGTGAGCTCCGTCTTGCTCTTAAAGGACAACCAACGGGAGCAGGTCAGTACCGGGTTAAAGCGGTAGTGTGTCACAAGGGGACGCTGCCTCATACTGGACACTACGTGGTGTTTATTCGCCAGGAAATTGATGGTAAACCGCAATGGGTGTTGTATAATGATGAAAAAGTGGTGGAGATTACCGATGACTTTGATGCCGTGGGTGACCCCAAGGATTTGGAAAATAACGGCTACATTTACTTGTTCGAAAAGGTCAACGAGTAATGCTAATTGACTATATATGAGGTTGATGACATAAACGAAACTGGGAGATAGTGGGGAGAATTATGGGGATAAGGGGGAGTAAATTGGGGAAGTGTATGAGGAAGTGTAATGAGGGTGTAAAGAGTTTTATGAGTGGGTTGTGTTTGTGGCGAGTTAATGGAGTATGGATAGATGAATAACTAATGAATTGGGTGATCAATATGATGGGGAAATATAAAGAGGGGAGGGGGAAATTATATGGTGCCAGTAATCAAGACAAGATAAACAAACGTGAATGCATTCAATGGTGGTTAGCAAAACAACGACTTTTGTGAGTCATCACAATTCTGTTGGTTAGCACTAAGGTGGTTGACGTCGCTGTGAGTCACCACACATGACATGTATACTGCCATGCAACTATGGTGGTGAAGGAATAAAACGAATAACCCTAATTGATGGTCGTTTCAAACATACGCAGACTTAACTGGTTATCACCTAGATTTATTTGGTTATTATGGTTTTTACAAGATTAATTCATGTCACCACCACATCACAAAAGATTGGTAGACCAAGCACTTACTTACTGTAGGAACCACACCATCGTAATTAGCGATTTATAATCAATCTAGTTACAGGTTTCATGGAGCTAGTTGTCACCTTTTCGGGCTGACCATCGATGCCGATTTTATTGGTTGACGATTCCAATGTAACGTCGTAGTGCGGCCCAGGGCCGGTAACGGCGACCATCCCCTCCTCCACGAAAAAGGAAAAAAAAAGAAACACCGCTCCCCATGACCCTTCCCAGCGATGAGCCCACATCGCTACCACCCCACCCTTATCAGGCCAAAAACCTAACATTTTTACCAAAACAAAAAGCCCTAAATAACCACCTGATACTAGATGATTCATCTTCCTGGTAATAGCCGGGTTACCCTCCATTTACCTACCATTATCCTTATTATTCATGCACTGCCTGCAGGACGATGACTCAGACGAAGATAATGTAAAAAGGCTGCGAAACGTCCATACTCGAACCAACACTTACCTTTCCCCTTTACCACACACACACACACAGACAGTCATGTTCATTACCAACGAACACGTGGGCGACAGAACGAGAATGGAGGACTGGCGTATTCGGGGCTACGACCCGTTAACCCCTCCCGACTTGTTGCAACATGAATTCCCCCTTTCCGAACAACTGAAGCAAGTGATTCGCCAAGGTAGAGAAGACGCCTGTGCTATCCTCAACGGCTCTGACGATCGGTTGTTGGTGGTGATTGGTCCGTGCTCGATTCACGACCCCAAGGCCGCTAGAGAGTACGCTGACAAGTTGTACGAAGAAGCGCAAAAGCACAAGGGGGAATTGCTCGTAGTGATGCGGGCGTACCTCGAAAAGCCTCGGACCACTGTTGGGTGGAAGGGGCTCATCAACGACCCCGAAATCGACGGCTCGTTCCAGATTAACAAGGGTCTCCGGATTGCTCGCGGCTTGTTCTGTGAATTGACGGAAAAGTTGCCCATTGCCCTGGAAATGTTGGACACGATCTCGCCGCAATTCTTGCTGGACTTGTTTTCCGTCGGTGCCATTGGTGCCCGGACCACCGAGCTGCAATTGCACCGGGAATTGGCTTCGGGGTTATCGTTCCCCGTCGGGTTCAAGAACGGTACCGACGGTACGTTGGGCGTGGCTATCGATGCGTTGAGAGCAGCACTGCACCCGCATCACTTCCTCTCGGTGACCAAGCCCGGGGTGGTGGCGATTGTTGGTACTGAAGGTAACAAGGATTGCTTTGTTATTTTGCGAGGAGGCAAGACCGGCACCAACTACGATGCCGAGCTGATCCAGGCGACGCAGGCCGAGCTTGTCAAGCAAAAAGTCGTGGCTGCCGACGGGCTGCTGGGGCCTAAGATCATGGTGGACTGTTCCCACGGCAACTCGTTGAAGAACCACAATAACCAACCTAAAGTGGCCGCGGAAGTGGCTCGCCAAGTCGCTGGGGGCGAACGCAACATTTGTGGGTTGATGATCGAGTCTAACCTTGGTGAAGGCCGTCAAGATGTGCCCAAGGAAGGTAAAGACGGGTTGAAGTACGGGGTGTCGATTACTGACGCCTGTATTGGCTGGGACGACACCGAGGCGGTGTTGAAGACTCTCGCCGACGCCGTCAAGGCTCGTCGTGGTTAGAAGAAGGTTGTACAGTTGTAAATAGACACAATGAAGACGTTATGCTTAATTCAATTCAAAGCTTGTACTAGTGGGTAAATGACAATAGCTCGGTAATGATTGTATAATGAGTGTTGATTTTTTATTGATTTCTTGTACTGTTGGATTTTTCACTTTCATTTCGTTGACTTCTGAGATTTGTATCTTTCTAACAATTGATAAAAGTGATCAAATCATCGAAAATACATTGGAATCCATAAACCGAACTATCCGCTAGTATGCCATGAACATTCTACTTCCGGATCATTATCCTTACTATTATTTCAGCTTTTTTAGTACAACATTATAATCAAGCTTTGTACTGTCTCGTAGTCAAGCTTAGTACAGTGTTGTAGTCAAGTGAAGCGATAAGCTAAATGACAAATAATGACGTTTAAGTGGGGAAAAACCATGGACAGCAATCTTTGGACATATTATCTTAAAACCGTTAATCGTTAGCACCTTCACCAGTCCCTTATTGTCTTTTAACGTTCAATATCCCTGAGTATGGTAAGCGAGCGACTATGTGCCGGACGTGTTCAGGGGAACACCGTACCCTGCGACTGTACCCCAGCTTTCCCTCCTCGTAAAACCCATCCACCTCTACTTTAACCCCACCCCAAAAATCCCCAATTTTTCACACTAATGTTTCATCTATTTTCCAAGTCTAAAAACCTTACTAACTTCAAAATTTCGATTCACGACAATCTGGTTGTCAATTAGTGATTAGACCCGATATGGTATCGCTTAACCACAAGACGCGCTCCTACGCGACCGCCCCTTGGTAAATTACACAAACGGCACCCGTACCTGTCCCTTCTATTAATAAACTCAGCAGTCAAAGAAAAAGCCATAAATTAATTAGTAGATATCTCTAGTAACCCTTTTTTTTCAGACTCTCCCTAATAAGCTTTTCTATACATGCTTTACCGTTGACTTTCGTCAATGACGTCACTGATCTCGATCTGTCACTTTCGCACCCGATCAAAAGACTATCTCTCATTTACACGCTTCACCACCAAGCCCCAGTCTTCATACCTTCTCCTGTCCATCAGCGTCCCATGAGGTCGTTTATGAGACATCGCCGCAATGATCTGGGCACGCTGGTCGACGACGGCTACATGGGCGACGCCACCCAACCTCCCTACCCTTCCAACCCAAATCGGGAGCTTCAACCAGTACTATCTCGAGTCAGCGGCCACTCCCAACACACGCCACTTACGCTGCCGATAATGGCTCAGCCACAACTGTTTGGCTCTCCTAAAGGGTACCATTACCCCCAAGGTCCGCCCAGCGGTCAGCACGGACCGCAATCGAAACAACTGCCCAAGAAGTTGCTCACGCCGATCCGCAACTTATTTGGCCAGAAAACCCCACCGGAAGCCCGTAAGATGGAACCGAGAAGGTACTCGGAGGAACACCGGTCGTCTCGGCTGCGGCCGCTGCTGTTTTCGCGAGTTGTGTCCAACGATAGTCATGGACTGAGTCTGCTCTACGAACGACGGCTGCCGTTAACCACGGTAAGTCCATCCAAGAGTGTGGATGATGATTCGTTTAAGGTGCTGCCTCGAGCCATGGCTCGTAATAATAAGGGCTTCGAAGTGATTAAAGGCATGGCAGGACCTCCTCCAACTAATTTACCCAAGAAACCAGTTCTGGGGAAGAAGTATATGATTAGTGGACCCATAGGTCCTCCGCGACAACTGGTATCGAACTTTGATGCTCCTCGAGAAGCTCCCGAACCACCGCCGCGACGACTGGTATCGTCGGATCGCTCCAAACACCTGGTACCTCCTTCTACCACCACAACGACCAATACTAGTGGTTCGACAAAGAAGAAACGCAAAAAGAAGCGTCGGTTGAAACCTCCCATTCAGTTTGATAGCTCGAAACCGTTACCTCCGACCCCACAAGGATCTCCTGACCATCAGGGACGAGTAGTCCCTCCTTCGCTCGACTTGGTGGAACTGAATTTCCGCCTGAAACCCGAGAAGAAAGTCAGTTATGACGATAGCATTACCTATCAAATCGTTAACGGTAGTAGTGGTGACCATCAGCGCTCTCACGATGTGAGTATCTCCAAAGAAGTATCCGAACCCCGAGAATCACTTGATACTCGCGAACGAGGGGAACCACGGGATCTGTTGGACAAACAGCCAGACCTGACGGAGGCTCGAGAGCTGTTTGATAAACGTGATCGAGATGATGGTGGAGGCAGAACCTCAGTTAGTTCTCTTCCTAGTCATCTTTCTACTCCTCTGACCGTCCACTCCTACCCTGGTCCCCAACCGTTAGTACGTGATGACGACATTAAAGAAGAGGAAAACGAACTGGAACTGGACCATCTGGATGACTCCAACTCGCTGCAATTTTCGTTCATCAAGGATAACATCGGTGGTCGCAACACTTCGGTGAAATACTACAAGACCATCAATCCAGCCAAGGACTTGCCCACACCTCCTCCCATCAACAACACGTTTAACGAACACGATCTTGGTTATGAGGTTGATGAGTTTAGTGACTACGACTACGATAACAATGGGTTTGACGACGATGACGACGATGACGATGAAGTGGGATATAATGATGCCCTAGGGTTTGATGATGGTCACGACGATGGTGTAGGGTATAACGATGCTCTCGGGTTTGATGATCACGACCACATTGACCACGACCATGGCTATCATGGCGAATCTGACTTTAATGACCACGAACTGGATTATAATGATGATTATGATGTTGACGACTATGCCGACGTGGAATTCGTCCCCAAACCACCACCAACGTCAGCCACAGGTGATGACCACAGTTATACCGATAACCTGTATAAACTGAAGGACGAGGAAACGTTCCATGCCTCCAACACCAAACGAGACGACTGTGATAAATCACGTCATCGTCATGATCCCGAAACTGATGCTACTGAAGCTGGTGTCACATCAACATCAATCACGTCGGCGATGGCTGCTGCTGCTACCAAGTCCAAGGATTCCCTCGAACCTCCACCTCGACTCCATCCCTCGATTGTCGGACAACCGCTGCTCAGTCGCAGTCATTCCAGCACCGGAGACGAGCTGGAACTGTCGTACGGCGACGATATCCTTCAGAACTATCTCGATATGGGTCCGCTGCCTCGCAGTGATCTCCAAGGAGGACTTCATCGCGGGGATTCCATGGATACTCCACCCAACTTTGCCGTAACTCCGCCGCGGCTTCTCGAACAGCTAGCTCAACTGGACCTCTACGATCCGCAAGCGCTGCCACAAGTAGCGCTCTTTCCTCCATCAGTGGCTGGTACGGTTCGAGTGATGCGACGTCGGGGTCTGGCTCCCGATACGCCACAAGCATGGCAAAGCCACCACCAGCTGTTCTTACTAGCAGCACAACAACACGGCGATCTGCCCAGTCGTACTCCGGGGTTATTCCGCAGTTTCCACGACCTGATTCCCGAGAATATCAACGTAGTGGAACGAGTTCAAGAGTATGAAAGTTTTACCGAGAATCGCAAATCGCAACAAACGTGGGGTCTGCGACTGCTGCGTCGTCAACTGGCACAGCTGACCATCCTTGAGATCACGGTGGAACGGTTCCGTCACGACCAGGAGTTTCTGCTGCCTCTGCTGTATACTGACTTTGATGATCATCGCCACGATGAAGATCACGACGATAATGAAGACGAGGGGACTAAATCCACTAATCGCGATGTGAGACGTCTGGTGAACCAGATGATGGAGTTATTGGGTACCTTAGAACTGACCATCGATAGTGGTGATACTCTGGCTGACGATAAACGCAAACTGATCCTCAACATGATGGATCTCCTTAGTCAGCTTGAAACCCTGCTTCCTCCAGGACTGGCGCTGGACCATCGCCTGCTGATCATGGCCATGATGCTGACTCTCGATGCCATTGGTCAACGACTCGACGATGACCATGATCATGACAACAACAAGACTAAACTGACATCAGAGCATCAACATCAACCACACCATAGTCAACATCATCGCCGAGGCCTGGTATCGTCGGCAGCAGCCATCAATAAGCGGGATCTGATTCTGAACATGATGAGCACTTTAGCCACCTTGGACTTTCTGCTTCCTCCCGACGAAGCTGCCGCTGCTGAAGTCCAATTGCGCAAACGCAAACTGGAAAAGCATACTCGGACCCAACCCTTGGAACGCAAAACTACGCTGTCAACGGTAACCCTGACTCTGGACCCCAAAAAGCGCTATCTGTGGTATGAAGATGAACCTCCCCCTACTCAGGAACTGCCTCCGGTACCCGTACCAGCTCTGGCTAATCTGCCCATGACCCACGCTAGCTTCACCAAGCGAGTGGTGCTGGATGATTTAGGTGAAGATTTGATCGACGAAATCAATCAATTACCTGAAGATTTCGACTTTGAAGAGCACGAGCGGTCGTCGCAAGCGCCGCTGCCGATCCTGGGATTCTTTCGCCTGAACCTGTACAAGAACAAACCCATCAAGGCGTTGGTGGATGCTCGCTACCAGCTGAATAAGATTGAGACGGCGCTGAAGACAGTGACGTTCTACAAGAAGGCATTAAACGAACGGCTGCGGCTGACGTCTCGAGCGACGCTGTTGCGGCTGCAAAACTCGTTTGCCCTGGTCACCGAGGAGGACGAAGGCGACGATAATACCGGACTGTGGAAGAGCCACGACTTGCCGCCGCTTCCCTTTACGTTGGACCCCAAGTTTACTCACCACCATAACTTACTGGGAGCCAATTTGCATACCATCTCCGAACAACGATAACCCTAATTGAGAGATCAAGTGGAAATCCGTGATGAATGGAACTCCGTGATGAATTAAATGGAACTCCGTGATAGATAAAATGGAACTCCGTGATGAGTTAAACGGAACTCCATGATAAATCGAACGGAACTCCATATGAAACCGAATGTGAGAAATCACATTATATATTAATGAACGACACGACCTTTACGATGACTCGTATTCAGCCGTTTACAATGACTAGCACGTAGCTCTTTACGGTAACTACCAGGGAAAGTGTAATCGTTTACTGTTGGACTCCTCAGTCACTTCATTGACATGCTAAACAATCGGTTAGTCTAGTATAAATGTTAATGGGTTATAGGTCGGTTATCACAAAATTTTACACCAAAAAAATCGCCAAAAATAGGCTTTCCGGTATCTACGGATCATATAGTCACTAAATCACAACAAATAAATTTTCATGATTTTTTTTTGATGTTTGACATCGACGGCTGGGACTTGGGGTTTTCTCGGATCATCGCGCCTAACCGTATATGACGTAACCCCATTTGATTGACGAAAAATGCACCATTAAATGCGGTAAATGGAAATCTAAAACATCCATTACATTCATAACGCCTATATCTTTATAGTAATGGACCAATAAGCCTCAATTTCAAAACTTTTCGGAACCGATTTCATTTATCTGACGTTTTTTAAGTCGTCTATTTTGCAATTTACTCAGTCGGGTCAAGGGTTTACAAAAATCAAAGCCACCTAACAGGAAGTTGGCAGTCTGCTCCATAAAACCCAAGTATCGCTTCTTGTCATTCATTGGTATTGAGCTCGTTATTGCACAGTTTACGTGTTTTTGGCGCGACCAACCCCTAGGCCATTTGGGCCAAAATCGACAAATCGACAAATTCCTTCAAATTCCGTCAAACGTTGTCTAGATGAAAAGGCTACCGGCTGAAACATAGTAAGCCATCTCAAAGTCGCTACCGGGTGGCGTAAACCGCAATTCTTCTCGCAACACGCAGGGTTAGTGTAAGTTTTGGGGTTACGCACCCGAGTCAAATTTGTACCATAGCTGCGGCGAGCCGAGTCAAATTCTCTCGCCAACCCCATCTTCCAGCTCAATCATCACAAACCATCAAACTCATCGAAATTTTGAACATTGGCTCAAAAGATAGCCACGAGCTTCTAGACCATAGTGAGTACTTTTATTTGGCCACAGCAGGCGTGGCCAATGCCCCAAAATCTAGCATTAAGTTTGACTTCGCAACAAAGTACACATAACCATCACGAGCGACCCTTGGTGCTCCTGGCATGGGGTGGGCGGTAGCGGGCGGACCTTTTCCAATGTGGCAATGGTGAGTCTTGTCCATTGATGCCGTGAGTGCCTTTCGTGACTTGGTTAAAGTGTTGTTTGGTAACAATATACAAAAACATGTTGGCTTACTAGCGGTCACAGTGAATGTGAATATTCAATCCTGCATCACGTTGAAATGGAATCAAATAGGTTTGGACGTGATAACAGCAGTCGGTGACTTTCAGTGCCATTTTACAAGACTAGGCTTGTAGATTTGAGTATTATTTTGTATGAGTTGATTGTGAAGATTATTAGATAGGGAATAGAGCAAAAGCTCGAGATGAGATGAACGATGCTTGATTGATGAATGACACGACATGAACAGTATGTTCATTCTATACTCCCGGCAACTTTCTGTGTAAAGAGTAAATCTCTTCTGGTGGCGGCGTCAACCGTTCGTTGACCATGATACCGATGTTCGAACGTATCGAGTCGATGATGGTCTGGCTGCCAAAAACAGAGCTGCGGTCGTGATTATCGCTTGGGAGAAAACGCTTCCCCCAGCATCATCACCGAGTCGATATGGCACTCGGTCATTTTCTTCAATTCGAGCCCGGTCAAGAAGCCAAGCTTTACCAAAGTGTTTGATATCTGACTCTCCAATACATACAAGCCCAACAGTGTCAAGGTATTTTCGTGTTACGACAGATTTACAAAGACACTTCCATTTGATTATGCTTGTAATACTAGAGACATGCACTCAACCAAAAAGATTTGTTTGATCTTCACAAAACCTGACTTTTCTTCATCAAAGCTGAAGCTTCCTTCACACTTATCCTCGTTTGGGAGGAGGATTGTTACCGCGGAACTTACGGTTTTCTTGTTCTCGAATCACCAATAATGCCGCCATCAATTGCCGTTCCAACTCGTCATCGCCACAGCTAAACACCTTAACGTAACCATGACGAATGAACTTGCCGAGTTTGCCATCATCATCGATAAATGTGGCTACGGGGACGTTAACTAAAGGAGCTCCATGAGCGACACATTCGGCAATTTTGACTCGGTTTTGCGATGCTACCGCTTCGTAGAACTCGTTACGAATGAATTGCGGTCGTTTATCGACAATTTCGGCGTCTAATGTCGGCGATTGAGGTCGTAATATCATTACTCGAAGCCGACCTCGACTTCCAAGAGAACCTCCCGCTAACCCCATCACTCGAAGCTTAGTGCCTCTAATGACAAAGTCCACTGTTGCCGTGTTGCTGCTGTTGCAATAGAGGTAGACATCGTCGCCACCACTGAACTCTAGCCGATAATACAGCATCCATACGCTCACCAGCTTAAAGTACACTTTGCACGCCACCAGCTTATCTGGGAACACCATCAGCATGAAACCTGGTTTGAATATCAGCCCCCACTTGGTATGAACAATATAGGGGTCGCCATTGAGCACCGCTTGGTCCAGAGGGTAAAGATAGGCGCCTCCTTGTAGTCGCTGGGAAACAATGGGACACAGCTTGATTCGGTTGAAACGCAGCACGGGAATGTCAAACACCACCACCTGGTCCACTAGGGTATCGTCACTGCCGGCAGTGAACACCAGAGCCAAATCGGTGACGTCGTCATTATTGGGAGGGGAAGGAGATGACCTCGATGAGGAAGCAGTGGTAGAAGCTGGGAGAGGTCCTCGTGATGCTTGGGATGTAGGTTGAGTTGATTGCGATGTGGGGAGTTGTTGGTCATCGTCTTCTCGAAGGGTTTCACCACTTATTCGAGGCATTATGGCTATGACTTGGTGAGATGGATGGTGCGATTAGTGGTGGGTGTAAAATTGTGGCGTGATCTATCAGATAAATGATTGGTTAATGTGGATCAAACTGAGGTGTAACTAATCACATGTGTCTAAGTATGAATGCTATATGGTTCTAACGATTCAAAAATATAATATTAGCCTCGTAGGGCCTTTTTTCCGATAATGGCTTTTTTGCTATGCTGTCACCAAAGAGCGGTAACCGAAATTTTGCAGGAATGGGGCAGTGGCTCAACGGTAGAGCTTTCGACTCCAGATCGAAGGGTTGCAGGTTCAAATCCTGTCTGCCTCACTTTCCTTTTTGCGCATTTTTAATGATAAGTAGTCAAAGCGTTTCATTCATAAATAGGCAGAAAAAGGCTTAATCAATCATATGTAAACGGGGCCACGCCAGAATCATTTCGTCGTCGGCTCGGTGTCGCCTAAAGATGATCCCCTGGTGGCAGTCGATTTACCCTTATCTATGGTATCAGTGGTTAACTCAGTGAGCTTTTTCTTCTTCATCGGCCGAAGCTTATTGGGCAACTTCCGTTTAGGAGGGTCGTGAGCATTAGCCGATGGCGCTGATGATGATGACGTTGATGATGATGGTGAAGACGATGACGAAGTACAGGAAGATGCGGTAGTCTTGACCAGGTTCACCAGGGTCGTTTCCACCAGGGCCAGAGCTGGTGCCAGTTGTCGACGACGAGGAAGAGCCGGTTCCACCGAGGAGGTTGTTGCCAGTTCAAATACCCCCATAAGCTTATTGTATACTTGGTTTGGTGGACACGACACACACACCAGCGGCACCACGGTGTCGCAGCTCACTTGCCATTTCACTTGCGGCACCTTACAATGGATACTAAACAGCAATACGGCCACGGTTCTGTCCATAGCCAGCGCCACCATGAACCACGGGTGGTGGCGGTGCACTCCCAGGTACACGTGCCAGTCGACCACAGGACCAGCAAACACCGACGAAATGTCGAATTTCTGGATGATTTCCATGCGAGCCACGTCCACCACTCCTACAGTAGCCATACCGTCGGTATAGTATACTAAGTCAGTGGGAGGACCGTGATTTGCGGCAGCCTTCAATTCGAGACCAAATTGCAGGAGTTTAACCCGGTGAGTAGGGCGACGACGACTACCACTATGGTTATACACCACAAGCTCGCCCATTTGGGTGCCGGCAGCGATAATGCCCGCTCCCACCATTACCACCAGCGAGATCCAGCACGTAAGAAGGTCTAGAGGCAGACAGGTGTACAAGTAGTCAGCAGTGTCAGTTGAAGCGTGCCAGCGAGCCACGAGGGGACCTTTAGCGAGGCTCGACCCCCCAGTGGCTGGTGATGAACGTCGGTAGGAGCGAGGGCGAGGCAAGTCGACATTCAGCAAGTTAAGGTGGTGGTAGCCGTCCCAGTCACTACCAGCGTAATGGTGGTAAGAGTTGCGGGGACGAGGATGGATGTTGACGACGTCATAGTCGTCGTCTGGCGCCGGCGCCAGGTCGATGGTGTAGACGCCGAGTTCGTTATGTTTGCCAGCCACGGCCACGGTAAACCGCCGATCACTATGGGAGTAGGCGACGTCGACGGCCAGCACTGGCGACGCCACGTGATAGACGCGACAGCTCTCGTCGGCGTCGTCATTAACTAAATCGCGAACGACAAACTTACCGTCAGCCGAACACAGATACAAGTAGCGAGCCGCCACGAACCCCACGGCGACGATGGCGTCACTAGGCTTAGTGGTGGCGTTTTTCCACTCCTTATAGAGGACGTAGTCGTCGATTTGGCGCTGGTAAAGCTGGATCAACCCTTGGGCCCTCACCACCGCGAGCCACTGCCCCTGCGGGGTATTGCCAACGACAAGACGGGTGACGTGGTGTGCCGGCGACAGCGCCACTAAGGGCGAGCTCCATCGCGGCGTCGACCCGATGCCCACGGCGCAAAGGGCTCCGTGGGTCGGCGTCAGCACCAACAAGTCCATGATGATTCTCCAATAAAAACGTACGTGGAACCAATAAAGCTCACGAAAGGATAGATATAACGATAAAAGGAAACTGTGGCGACACTAAACGACAATAAGCTGGCGAGCTTGTTTTGGTTGAGTAAAAAGTGTGTCGAGGTGTTTCTCTTGCCGTTGTATCAGGAAATTGGCTTGGAGAACCAGCAAGTGTCTCACGTCAGGAAGAACAGAGGAAGGGGACAAAGGCGGGTTTGCAGAGAGGGTTTTGGGGTGGATTGGCGACACCAGGCAAAAACGGGGGGGTAAGTGGTTGATATGGGAGAGAGGTGCGAAAGTTGGACGATTGGGATTTGTGCGGTACGGACCTTTTTGGGGTTATGGAGCCCGGGGACAAGGTGGTTAGGGAGCCCGGGGGGTTGAGGTGGGCTAGTGAGAGGAGGCGGAGATCACAGGCGAGGCGACACGATAGTGACATCTCCACCAATTTGTTAGTTGGCAACTTCACCCGCAACTAAACGCTAGTAGGGAGGAAAAAGCCACAGTTTCAATAGACCAGTAATACAAGGTTATATTATATTGTCTCTTTGTCCTAGTCACACGACTATAACCTGTAATTAGTGGTTGATTTATGGTGATGGTCACTATCGTTATGGTAAGGTATTGTTGGTTGTCTTTATTGTTATGATTGGCTTGGTGGTCGGAATTTGGCGGAATTAATTATAGGAGAGATTTGACGAGGTCTAGATGATTCTGTGTCATTAAGTGAGGGGAGAAACCAGATATACAATGATAGTGTGAGAAGTAAGCGATAGTATAAATGCTAACCATTAGGAGGAGGAGGATGACAAAAGGGAAATATATCAGTGGAAAGAGGTTGAGTCAGGATGAGTTGATGAACGCTTCTGAGCCTTGGGGTTGACACCAGGGCCATTGTGGTATTTGCGGGTTTTCTTTTCCTTTGGTGGCTAGTGAGAGAGACCGACGATACTGCGCACTGCGCAAAAGTGGGGAAACACGTCAGCTGCATCCGTCACCAACCGCAAGTGATCATAACAAGGTGGACAACGGTACGGAGGAAATGAAACGCCATAAACTTAAACAAAACAATATTTTAGTCTTGGCTTAATCATGGGGACAGGGTTTAAGGGGACGGCCAAAAAATGAGGTCCTACCCGGATTCGAACCGGGGTTGTTCGGATCAGAACCGAAAGTGATAACCACTACACTATAGGACCACTTATACGAGTATATCGAAGCCGGTTTGTGGCACCTGGCCGAAGGTGATTGTACCGAAAATTTGGCGAAACCACCAGGTTATTTCTAACTTTGAAGCCCCCAAATGGCTACTACAATGCTAAATTTATCATAGAGTTATTCACAAACCTTCCAGCTGATTGGAATAAACTAAAATCATTGAAATTCAAACATCACCACGATGAGTGAAAAAATTACAATCATGTGAAAAATAGTCAATTTAATCAACTAAACCCAGGGAAATAAACCAAACTACGTTGATCATCAAGATTCTTGTAAATTGTTTACTATATGCGATATAACAACAGTATCGGCGACCAGCTAGTATCATTTTTCTCGTATTACACTCGTATCTATAACATTACATCGACAACACCTTCTTGACGGCGCGGCAGACGACGTCGACGTCGGGGAAGGCAAAGTCTTCGAGTTCCTTGGCGTAAGGGGTGGGCACTTCGCACCCGGTAACTCTTTCGACGGGGGCGTCCAAGTAGTCAAACCCTTCCGATTCCATGATTTGGGCGCAGATTTCCGAACCCACCCCGAAGGCGGGGAACCCGGCTTCCACCGTCACCAAGTGGTTGGTCTTCTTCACCGACTCGATGATCAGGGGCACGTCCATGGGCTTGATCGACCGCAAGTTGATCACTTCGCACGACACGCCAAACTCGTTTTGCATCACTTCGGCCGCTTCCAAGCAGAACTTCACCGAGCGGGTGTGGGACACCAAGGTGACGTCGGCCCCCTCACGTTCGATCTTGGCCTTGCCGATGGGCAAGACAAAGTCGGGCAGCAACGCCTCTTCGGAAATGTCAAACTCTTCCCCATAAGCGATTTCGTTTTCGAGGAACACCACGGGGTTAGGGTCGCGCACCGCCGCCTTTAACAAACCGCGGTAGTCTTCGGCACTGTACGGAGACAACACCTTAAGCCCGGGAATGGCCCCGTACCACGCAGCGTAGTCCTGGGAGTGTTGAGCAGCAACACCAGCAGCAGCGCCGTTGGGACCACGGAAGGTGATGTTACACGGCAACTTCCCGCCACTCATGTAGAACGTCTTGGCGGCGGAGTTGATGATCTGGTCGATGGCCTGCATGGCAAAGTTGAACGTCATGAATTCGAGAATGGGCTTGAGGCCGGCAAACGCCGCCCCCGTGGCCAAACCGGCGAAACCGATTTCGGTGATGGGGGTGTCGATGACCCGCTTGTCGCCGAAGCGGTCCAAGAGGCCCCGCGACACCTTGTAGGCGCCGTTGTATTGAGCCACTTCTTCCCCCATCAAGAACACGTCGGGGTCACGGTCCATTTCCTCAGCGATAGCCGAGTTAAGGGCGTCTCTCACGGTGATCTTCTTGGCTCCCAGCAGCGACAGCAGCAACCGCTTCAGCGCCTGGGCCATGTCGAGCATCCGCAACGATTGGTAGGCTCCGGCGCCGGGCAACAGGTGCAAGGCGGTAGGGGAGGGCTTGACTGCCTGGGCAGCAAGCTGGGCCGTTTTGGCTACTCGGGAAACAGTCATTGCGCACACGTTGGCTGGAGCAGAGATGGGGCACGCCTGGTTATATAAAAAACTTAGGCGTCCCCTCCGGAAGGCTTCAGTCCATGGTGCGCTTGGCTATATGCAGGTCGAAGCGGTTGCCGCAAGAGAGGGGGAGGAGGCAATGTCCCCCCGGAGCGCTTTAAGCGGTGTATGGATGGAAAATGGAAATTTAGAAAACAAGCAGACACGGGATCAGGAGCGGACGATACCGACCATTGAATACCTAGAATAGGTTGTTGATAGGGTGGAGATGGTAGGGAGATAGGAGGGGTAGTTGGAAGCGTCGTTTGTGGTGAATGGCGGAGAGTGGTTGGTGGTGGAGTGGAGGATAAAGTGGTTGTCATTAGGCGTTTTTTGTTGGGGCGACTTATTGTGAGAGAAGTCGCGCGTATCAGGTTTTTCTTCTTCGGAGGATAATGTCCTGCTGGCAAAGTGGGGTGTGGGACATTTTAGGTGGGATGCGGCGACAATCGGAACCCGATGTTAGCGTAGAGGGAATGACTGATGCGAGGAGATAGCGTTGTATTTCTATTTATGATGATCATGTGTATAACCTAGTGAAATAGTTAGTGGGGGGATTGATTGGAGAGTGTTGCCGAGGGGTTGCTGTATTGTTTAAAATGTGGTTTGTCGGGAGGTGGTAGCGACGGTAGTTAACCTCCAAGCGAGACGGATGCGACAGAAATTTCCCCCCGGAGGTTACCGATGCCCGGACCATCTAGGAACAGGCACCGACGCTGCAAGTGTGTCATGGCTCGGTAGTTAACTACCAGTACACGATAGTGAACTACATATAAATGGTAGTTTTCGTTAATGTATTGATTCGAACCTAAGGTTTAGAAGATATATGTAAAGGGATGAAAGTGTCCATCTTTTAGTATTGGCATAAATAGAATATGATCATCGTAATGGAGATCACGCGGTCGTAACCTAAGGGTGGTGGTTAATAGCCACTTTTTACGATGATAACTCCGGTTAGTCACCGCTTTAGTTGACACTTTGTGGAACCGACCTTCATAACCAACTATCATTGTGCAACCAATATTCAGTATTCAGATCAACGGGTATCTAGATCAAACCGTTATCTATCAAACCGTTATAGATCAAACTGTTTCTAGATCAAACCATATCGTAATTAATCCGAATCCAGACCAAACAGTATCTAGATCAATCAGCACACTTGTCAAGTCAATTGGTCCTTCAACTAATCAATCAACATTGACAGATCAATCAGACCATCAACTGATTAATAACGGATCAAACACCTTCAACTGATTAATAACGGATCAAACACCTTCAACTGATCAATAACGGATCAAACACCAACTGATTGAGCAGTACATTTGACAGATAATTTAAACCTCTGGGTAATCAAGCGGTAAATGGTTAGTCCCTAAAGATCATTAAGTAAATCATCTTTGATTGGATCAATTGTCATGGTAATGGTCTAAATCAGTAGCCCTACTTTCTCAGCCACTTGCTGTCGATGGCCATTTGGTCCAAGTCGGCGTTATACTCATCGTTGGTGGCTTGAAGCGGACCCACAAAGTGTTTCATAATCTTCGCCAAAAGCGTCGCTTCCGTATGTTGAGTCAGTACACCATCAGCGGCTCGCGGACCACCTTGAGCTGCAGTAGGAGTAGCAGTTCGTCTTCCGCGACGAGGTACTCCTACCATGGGTGTCAGCGCCAGATCACTAGCATTGGTATCGGAACCCAGAGTTACGGGATCGTAAAGCGGCAGCTGGAAGATATGGTGCTTGAGACTGGGATTTTGCTTATTGGGAGATGATCCCTTAGCCTTTTGTTGACGTGCCACATCACCGGTAATCATATTAAACTCAGCGGGAGTGATTAACGGCATGTAATCGTGAACGAGCGCAGTATCAGTCTCATTAAGCTGAGTAAGAGAAACTCCCGCTTTGGCTGGTGGGGGAGTCACCAGAGCTCCACGATCAATGTCATCGGCTTCGGGAGTATTCGTCAGTGTCAGCGCCACTTGCGATTTGACGATTTGCTTAATCTGAGCGGCGTAGTCCGTGGTCAGTTGGCCTTGGTATAATTTGACCAGATCACGGGACTTAATGTCAAACGGGTCGGCTTGAGCTAATACCTGTTGTTGGTACTGGAAAAAGTGTTGGAGTTTGCCCAACTTGTTGGTCATGAGCTGGAGATAGTCGCGATAGATGCGGTTCAGATCAGTATAAAAGGTAAGCAGGGCTTTGAGCAACTCGTAGTTGCGTTCGAGCCAGATGCGGACGAGTTCGTGGTCCCGTACGAGGCGTTGGCGGCGATCGTAGGCAGCTAGTTCATCATCGAGGATTAAGGAGTTATCGCAATGAATTTGCAGTCTCCTAAGATTATCGAGCCGTTCCAACAACTGTTGCTTGCGGCGACGAAACATATCATCGGTATATTGGTGGTGGTGGTCCTCGATGGTGTCTAGAGCCAGAAATAGCAGTTGACGACGGCGTTGGCGATGCATGCCGTTGGCCAGCGTAATATCTCCTGGTTCCTGATTAGTGACATCAGATATGGCAATGTCAGTAACGACATCGTCATCGCCATCGTCGGAAGCTTGACTTAAGCGAGAATGGTGCGGAAGTTCGTCAACCCCAAGACTAAGTTCATCCACCACTGCGGGAGCTAATTTCTCGGTAAATTGTCCCTGTTTGCGACTAAATCGTTCGTAACTAGCAAGGGGAGTCACCTGCTGGTACGCCTGAGTGTATTGCCAGTCGCGTGGGGGGATGGTGGTGTAAATAGCGTCACTATCATCACTATAGTCTCGAGTATCAATCCCTTCGAAATCGTCGTCATCGTCACCACCAAAACCACCACGACGACCACGTCCCCGTAGTCGTAACCCGTGTCCTTTCTTAGCAAGCATGACGTCGTAGTAATCCTGATCGAGGCCTTCTTCTCCGACTTGGTTGTGATAGTCGACTAATTGTCCTGCTGCCAGCGCCAAGATCATGTCGACACGAGGTAAATGATCCTTAGCATCGAGAAGCATATCAAACACTTCGGTAGGAGTCAACAGCGACTCGGGCGCTCGTAAAGGGTAGGGCATAAAGTTTGCTGGAGGAAACGGTAATGGAGGTGCCAGCACGTATTCTGATGCTGGGGAGTCATCGGCAGGACGGCGGCGACGTTTATCATTACCCCCAATCTTCAGGAGACGGCAAAATCGTTCTAAATTGTGGCGAAACGCTGCCATCGAGTATGGCAATTGCTGCGGCTGAATTACCGGTGGCGGCGGCCAGATAAACGGGATTTTCACTTGGTCAGCATCGTCGCTAGTTTCGGGAGGTACTGGTGGTGGGAACAAGTTCAAAATGGCTCGGATTTGTTGGTTTCGGCGAGGGTCGGCGTCGGGGTCAAAGTCGCTAAAAAACTCGCTGGGGTCGTGGGGCGGGGGCACGAGAGGCACGAAGTTGTCGGGGACGTTGTGCAACGCCGGCGCTGCGTCTCCGGCTCGCGAGGTGTCGACCCGGGGCTTTTTATTGGGGAAACTCATCGGGTTTCCGGTGATTGGGGAAGCGGGTTGCAAAATCGGTAATTTGGGTGCGGCACCGCTTGTGACGGAGGATGGTTACTAAAGGATTTTTGATGGGGAATGGGAAGAGATGATGACGTGGCGGTGATGGTAGGGTGATGATGAGTTGGTGTAGATATTTTTGGTGATTTTTTGGGGTGGGTTTTGTTAAGTTTTGGTGATGTTATGAGGTATAGTATGTGAGAGCAAGCTAAAGTGATGGAGATAGGGAATGGGGAATGGAACCGTGAAATTGATGATTGTAATTAGTTTTAATTGAGTTGGTTGACCGTGTAGATTTCTCGAGGATTATGGTGGTTGATGGTGTGGAATGTCAGGGATGATGAGGCCTATGGTACTAATACCGAGCAATTGCAATGAACGGAATATAACTTGATAACAAAATAGATATTGATGATTATTTAACATTTGAATTGATCGAAAAAGATAAGGAGTTAATCGTATCTTAGTGGAATTGAGTGAGTTGACCACGTCTAGTAGTATAGGATAATGGTAATTCTATTATGACAATCACATCAATTGTCAATTTGAAATAAACAAATACTCAATGAAAGTGACTCAATGGAACATATAAGCTAAAATTGTATCTCTTAGTATAGTGAATATAAGATTAGAAGATAATATGTGGTACACCCAAGTTGATGACAACGACACGACCATTGACCAACAATGCCATACTATCATTGACAAATAATGCTAGTATTATCCATTATACCCCATCATCTTGTCCAATTACACTCCTATTACATTGTCTTTTCAGCACATGTACTTTATCGTTGCATTCCCAACCACCCTACGCGGTGCATCGATCCTTTCTCATCAACCTCTACCTATCGACAAAAAAGAGAATCTTTAATCAATATCGCTGATATAAATGTTAAATACCAACAACCCTGGTTTCAGTCATTAGTTTCAGGGCTGGTTTCATTTCAAACTGTGTAACTTCCCCACGATGCGTGTGGTGGGTGTGCCGCTTTTCACTGTGTGCACTCCCGAGCCTCACCCACCACCCATGGATTGTTTTTCCTAACATCGGCGTGAGCAATTGACCACTCGCCACGGGTACCGTTTGCCTTTCCCTTTGCCAGCTCTCAAGGCGTTTATTGTTTCAGGTGTACTTGTGGTGCTTTTTGGTAAACAACCCACTTACCTTTGTGACGATCCCATTTCCCTAGCGGTTCCCCAGTTTCCCATTCCCCGTTTCCCATCACCAATCATCCTCGGTTGGCTTCGAGCGCCCTGGCAATCCCAAACCGTTTATTGATCCCGCTTACTGAACGATCGATTGATCTGTGGTGATTGGAATCCTTGTGGTTGAATATCTTTACCAACAAGTGTACGTGTCTTTATCCTTTGAATCGTACACGTCCGACTTTTACTTGATCACGGTTGCTATATACCCTTGCAGCACCTGATCCACGTTTTATTCCATTTACCTGGCTCCCCCTGCGTGTGGTAGAGCCCTCATTTAACCCTGGTTATCGTCGATTGGACGTGTCATACCCCTTCCCATATAATGGCGACCAAGACCAAATTCGAGCCCAAGGAGCTCGTGCTTGCGAAAATGAATGGCTACCCAGCGTGGCCAGCGTTTGTCATGCCCGCTAAGGAAGTACCGTCGCTGGTACTTAAGGCGAAGAAGAAATCGAGCAATTACTGTGTCATATTCATTCCCGACGGCGACTACTACTGGATGAGCGAGAAGAACTTGACTCGGTTGAGCCGAGAAAAGCTTAGTGAACGCGTGGCCAAGGTGCCGACGCTGGTGCGACGCAATTTTGCCAAACGACTGAAGAGTGGCCGGACCAATAACGTCAACGAGGCGTTGCTTGCGGCGGAAGATGCTGATTTCGACCTGTTTATTCAAAAGAAACGCGCCGAAGATGATGACGACGATGACGACGAAGACGAGGAGGATGGTGACGGTGATGGCGACGTGGAGGAGGAGGCAGCCGAGGAGGAAGAGGAGGAGGAAGGACAAGAGGAGAAGAACCATGCCGCCAACAACAACAACAGCAACAGCACTACCACCAGCAAATCGTCTACACGGCGGCGTGTCAAGGCCGAAGCTGATGCCACCACTGATACCTCGGAACCAACAGAAACCCTGGATCAACAGCTGCCGCCGACGTCGAGGCGCAAGAAACGAGTCAAAGTCGACCCCGACGACGACCACGATAACGGCGCTGCTCCCAAACGGGCTCGCAACGGCACTACGTCCACTTCAACTGCTAACGGTGATGATTCTCCGGAATTGAGTGAAGAAGAACGACAAAAGCAGTTGTGGCAGTGCCGCATCAAGCTCCAGCGAACCCTTATCCAGCGCAACCAGCCGACGACGCCAAAGGATACTCAGGGACTCAAGCCGCCGTCGGCGGACGAGCTCAGCATGGCGCGGTTCATCTTGAACCGGTTGAAGGAGTTCCCGGTGACCCTCGACTTGTTACGACAAACCAAGATTCATAAGGTGCTCAAGTGTATCACCAAGGATGCCGACTTGGAGTACGCCGATCTGTTCAAGTTGCACGAGCGGCTGCAGGAGTTGTTGACCCAGTGGGATCCGCTTATCCAGGAGTTAAAGAAGGACCGAGTCGACAAGTGAATGACCAGTGAATGACAAGTGAACGACAAGTGAACTCCGCCATTATTGGTCGTTGTTGTCTCTGCCACGATTATTATTATGATGTATTATTACGATGGTCCCCTGAGAGGGAAATCGAAGAAAAAAAAAACCGTGCAGTGTGCATTTGGTCCAGCCCTAATAAAGATGAATTTTTCCGACAGATATTGACAGTTAATTCCGCTGTGTCCCTTTTTGTTCGTGGTTTCCTTTACACTACGGAGTTTCAAGGTCAGATGGAAACAGTGTGGTGATATGCCATATCATGTGTTTCACAATCTTAACCATCGACGGTTTGATCGTTGAAATGATTGGTGAGAGATTGCTATGGCATAAAGACCGGGTAACTCAAACTAAGGCGGCAGCATCCTAATTTTTTTTTTTTTAGGCTCATCGCGTAAGGCTGAATTTTAGTGTAGATCAATAGGAGAGATAAACTCAGAAAAAAAAAAAAAAATTGAGCTGTAAAGGTGGGGAAAAATCGTGTTCTCTAACAATGGGTTGGCACGAGTAATCGTAATTGCTAAACGCGTTAGAAGTTACGTTTCAGAATTACCAAACGTGTAGTAATCGGTCGAAACTGATTGGTGGAGACAGAAGTAGGGTAAAACAGTAGGGGGATACGGAGGACATTCAGGCGACGACAGCATGGGCCTAGCAGCGACGAGCGGCACGGGAGGTGCTTGTATGTAGGGCCGCGAACGACCGCTCACGTGACCCGTCCTGCATATACTCGCGAGGGTCAAAAAGTGGAAAACTTTTTTTTTCACTCTCATCTACCACTTTAACGAACCATGGCTGAAGACGACGTATGTAATCAAAAAAGGCCCTGTCGGAGACGAGGATGGTGTTTCGAAAACCCTAACCACAAATACTAACTGAATATAGCACCACTTTGAGACCGCCGATGCCGGCGCTGCCTTGACCTACCCCATGCAATGTTCCGCTTTGAGAAAGAACGGTCACGTTGTCATCAAGGGCAGACCCTGTAAGATTGTCGACATGTCGACCTCGAAGACCGGTAAGCACGGTCACGCCAAGGTCCACTTGGTCGCCATTGACATTTTCACCGGCAAGAAGTTGGAAGACTTGTCGCCTTCGACCCACAACATGGAAGTGCCCAACGTCGTCAGAACCGAATTCCAATTGTTGGACATTGACGACGGCTACTTGTCGTTGATGACCGCTGACGGTGACACCAAGGACGACGTCAAGATCCCCGATGGTGAATTGGGTGACAAGATCCAAGCCGAATTCGACGAAGGCAAGGACTTGTTGGTGTCGATCATCGCCGCCATGGGTGAAGAAGCCGCCATCTCGTACAAGGAAGCCCCCAAGGGTAACTAAACAGTCCGTAAATAATACGACACTTAACCTTGACTATAAGCTGTAATTCTTTTTCGTCCCAACTGATTTTTTTGTTATAGTTTCGCTTGAAACTATAATTTTAGGTGGGACTATAGTTTCGTGTGGAACTATAGTTTCAGAGAGGGACGTTTCAACTATCATTTCGATTACCACTATACTGACCTCATCACGTCGGTGTCATTGCAGTTTCATCGATGACGGAGCCGTTAGGGCCAGTTACCTAAAATCGCCTCACCCCAATGCATCAATCGGTCACTATCGAAAAACCAAAAAAATTAATAAAAAAAAGACAGCCGTTGGTACCTTGACGATGTCGAGGGATCGGAAATCGGCTAACGATGTCACATTTGTTTCACTACGAGACGATACCGTCGTATCGTGATACCGACCAGCGCACGGCGTGCGACGGAGACGGCGCCCCGGCGCCTTCCGATAGGCCCAGCCCCTGGCGCATATGGCGCGCCTGGCGCAGCCGGTGGGGGGGTTCGGCGCAGCAACTTTGGTGTGGTGGGTGGGAATTGCGAGCGGGGGTTTTCGACACGAGTGTGCGGCAGGTAGCGTTTGAGGATGGCCCGTTACAAAAACCTGATACAAAACGGGGGATGGAGTCTGAGCCGCAGTTGCCGAACCTGGTAAAAAAAGGGTTTTTAGGGTTTAGTCACTTCAGCCCATTATCATCAGGGAAGCGCCGGCACCAACCAAAAGGTGATTGTCCCATAAATCTCGAAATAATTATTTGCCGCGGCACACCCCCCTGGGAACGGCAATATAAGGCAATGGCAACGTCCTCCTTCACCTCTGTCTCTCCATCCAAACCGGTTGCGACAACAAAAAAAAAAAAAAACCAAGGCGAACTTGGGCGAGTGAGTGGCGAACCCTATTTCGCCGGTGGTCACCCTAAATCTCTCGTTTGCGGTAAATATATTGTTTGGGGACAATAACTCTCCACGTTTGATCTTGTCATTTGTCAACGGTGCAAAACCTATATATTAGCGACGCCAGCGTGCTGATACCGATGGAAGTGGTGCTGCTGGTACTGGTAGCGCTGCTGGGGTTGCTGGAGCCACTGGGGACCTTGGGCGCTCGTACCACCCTGACGATGGACCAGCCGAAACAGCTGCTGCCCGAAACCGATCTCCAGTTGCTGACTCCTGCTACGGTGCTTTTGTACGTGGCGTTGGTGGTGGGAGTACTGATTACTCTTTGTTTTATGTTTTTCACCTTACGCTACTTTATTCGAGCCAAGTACGGGTTACACGTGTACGGATTACGGCGTAATCACAATGGCTGGGGTAGTGGTGGAACCAGCGATGCTGAGTGGGAAACGATCACTCACCATCGGGACTTTTTGGTCCATGAACTCCAACTGCGATTTTTGACTCGCCACGGTAATTTAGTGACTACACGAGGTGGCCGACGTCGTCGGCTGAGATTTGCCAAGATGAAGAAGCTTCTGCCAGCTCAGGTGGAGGAGTTGTTCCCAGCTCGCACCTATAAACAGTGGCTTCAGACTTCTGCTGATGATGCTGATAACGATAACAATGACGTCATGCTGACGATGATTGTCGTTGAAGAAGACCCTGATAACCACAACGACCACAATCATGTTGATGCTACTACAGAAAAGGGTGTAGGGGAAGAGAAACACCAACTGCAGACGGCGCTGGCGCCGTGTGACTCTGTCGAACTCCAGTTCGATCTGGGCGGGTGTGCCATTTGTCTCGAACCGTTTGAGGATGACGAAATCGTTCGGGGACTCATTTGTGGCCACCCGTTCCACGCCGAGTGTCTTGACCCCTGGCTTACTCGTCGTCGTGCCTGTTGTCCCATGTGTAAACGGGACTATTACCAAAAGCAAGAGGAAGGCGCTGAACCTCCAACGACGTCGGATCTGGCGCTGGACTTTAGCATTGATCTCGATGCCTTCCGCGACGATCCCGATGTTAGATCGATGCTCCAACAGTTGATTCCTCCCGAGTCTCGCGTCCGTCATTTATTACAAGATCCCGAAGTCCAACGGCTGGGGATTGAGGCTGAGGCTCAGGACTTGGCCAAGAAGAAGTACGGTGGCTGGGGCAAGCGGGTGTGGTGGAAATTGATGGGGATCTCCAAGCAGGACTTGGCCAACTGGGAGTTCTTGCACTTGTACGAACAAAGTCCGTTGGCTCGCCGAGGCCCCACTAATCCTCCCGAAGCTCCTCCCACGACGGAAACGGTAACGCAGACGGTGTCAGCAACGGAAACTGTCACTGAGACTACCGCTACCGAGACTACCGCTACTGAACCGGGCGATTTGGAAGCCACGACGATAGTGACGGAGCTGGTAATGCCACCATCGCCAGTCCACGTGCGGTCGGCATCACCATCACCGTCGCCATTGCCAGCGGCAAACCCTGCGGTGGCTGCCGCTCGTATGGCCGTGGTCCAAAACCGAGTGTGATTGCAATTGTTTTATTTTGACAATGTCTAATTCTGATACCATCTTGAGACTTAATTTTTGGAATCCATAGTTTAGTTATAATCTAGTTAATGACTATATTAGTTCATCACTATTAATGTAGGTTCTAACACATTAAATGGTAAATTTATCGGAGTATCAGTTAGATTTACAGTCATGAAAGTACCGATGACAATTGGTTAACACTGTAGTATTTTGATTCTAGAAACAACAGAGACTTGGTTAAAACTAGGAACAACAGAAATTTGGTTAAATCTAGGAACAAGAGAGGCTTGACTAAATCTACCAACAGAGGCTTGATTGAATCTAGGAACAAGATCAACTTTATTGAATCTGGCAACATCAACCGAGGCGATGATCTGAAAGTAGTATAATCAGGTTTTGATATTTTCAATTGTACTAAGCGTCAATTGAATCTTGCAATAAGAGCATTCGGATACTATTTGACAATATCATCGCAAAACTGATCATCAATTGATTCTGGTAACAACGATGTCGAGTAGGAAAAGCCATTACATTCAATCTAGGCAAAAACACCACGTCTAGACTGATTTAGGAGACATTATCACCAACCATCAATAACGTTTCAGTTAATTCCCGCAATAACCTTGTAGTAACATGCCGACAACACCATTACTAAATCATAATTGACTTTAGCTATCGTCTGTAACCATTGCGTGTGCTGATAATTACTTCAAGCACTAATTGAATGCAGCAACCCATTGCTTGGTTCGATTTCGACAACAACATCGCCAATCGATATTAGCCACAAGTGCAAACGATTTTAGCAATTGATTGGTTCCAGCCACAACGCCATTAGGAAAATACCGCTAATGGTCAAATAATTTCTGCAACGACATCAATTGATCAACAAGTATCATTTGGTTCCGCAACACCAGGGCCAATTCGTATCTGCAACGACTCAACTCATCTGCAACAACTCAACTCATCTGCAACTCAATTGGTATCGGCAACGACTCAATTAATATCTGCAACGACAATTGCTTTCGTCAGTTGTCGGCACCATCAATTACCTCTAGACCCGATGGGTGAGAGATATTGTGGTGAAGGTAGGTCATCGCGGGCTGCGAAACTGTAACATTACATTTGACTAATTAGGTTTACGTCCCGACGTTTGAAGCAGACACTACGTGATCAGCAACACTAACAATGTCGTCGTGTGCTGGTTTGGGGGTTTGTGGATGGTCACGCTAGCTGGGTGGGTCGAGGTCACGATGATCGCTCATCGCTTGTCGTCGCGCGAACGACTAAAATGGTTTGGTACCACGTGCCTGGAGCCGGAAAGGGGTACCGATGGAAGCTTCGACGACATTAGTGGTTCAAGAATCAGTCGATGGCTACGTGATGTAGATGGCTACGTAATGTACAATGACATTACGTTAGACTAAATTTGGGTTACCGCCTTACCGGGAGCTTCCGGTGTCAATTACAGCGACATCTCGTATGAGTTCGTTAACTAGCATCTCGCCGAGATGACCTCCCGCACCAAACACAACTAACAACTAACTACACAACACATTGCGACTCAACACTAAATGTAGACTCAACAAATGAGCAATAAAGTAGAACTTACCCAAAATCTGCAATATGGTGGTTACCACCACCACCAGCCTCGTTTCAAGGGGGGTTTGCAATCGCCCACTACGGTAAGTGGTTTCAAAGTGGTCCCTTCGGTTCCCTGCAGGACATCGCACCGGAGAAATTTTCACCCTGATCTCCATCTTTACCTTCTCACTTTTATCAGCGAAACTAACATCACAACATGGCTCCGCCGAAGAAAGGAACAAAGATGGACTTGGGCGACTTCCTCGCCGACGACACGCTTGGCGGGTCGCTGTGGGCCGACGAAGACGTCGATTTCAGCGCCATTGGCTCGACGGCGGCGGTAACTACCGCCGCCGTCCCCCAGGGCGGGTTTAGCGGTTCCAGCGGCGCCGGCGCCTTTGGCCGGCCTCACGACGACGGCTTTGGTCGTCGGGAACGTAAGGAATACCCCGTGCCCGACGCGCCGCCGTTCCGGGCCATGGTGCTGAACTTGCCGTGGGAAGCCAACGATTTCGGCCTCCAAGAATTCTTTGAGACGTTGATTGATCGCGACATCATCAAGGACATTGACATTCCTCGCGACCGGGAGCTGGACCGGATTCGGGGGTTTGCCTTTGTTGAATTCCACACTCGGGAGCAATTGGAAGAGGCGCTCAAGACGCTGAACACCGAGTACATTGGCCGCCGCATCTTCGTGCTGGTGGCGGCGCCCAAGAACGACGGCTGGAGCCGTGTCGGCGGCTCCCGCTTCGGCGACGAAGACGTCGACTTGGACTGGGGCGCCGCCCGTTCTAGTCAGGCGCAATTGCCTCCTAGAGAACGCGGCGACCGTCCTGATCGTCCCATGCGTCCTCGGGATGATGGTCCCGACTTGGACTGGGGCTCCGCTCGTGGTAGCGGCTACCAATTGCCTCCCAGAGAACGCGGTGAGCGTCCCGACCGGCCGATGCGTCCTCGCGACGATGGCCCCGATTTGGACTGGAGCTCGGCTCGTGGCTCCGGCCAGTTACCCCCTCGCGAACCCCGGGAACGCACGTTTAGACCCAAGCGGGACGAAGGCCCCGACTTGGACTGGAGCTCGGCTCGCGGCTCCGGTCAATTGCCCCCCAGAGAACCTCGCGAACGGCCGTTTAGACCCAAGCGCGACGACGCCGCTCCCAAGCGCACCGAGCCCGACTTGGACTGGTCGCGGGGCCAGCTGCTTCCGGCGCGGCGTAGCGCTGCTGCTGCTGCTACTGCTGCCGCTGCGGCTAAGCCCGAAGCCAAGAAGGCCGACGACAAGCCGCAAGCGTCGGTGTTTTCCGTGTTGGCCGTCGACGACGACGATGAAACCACCACCACCACCGACAAAGATACCGAGAAGAAGGACACCGCCAATGCCGATGCGGTGGCGCTGAAGGTGGCGCAGTTGTCTGTGGACGACGACGGCTGGGAGGTCGTGGGCAAGTAGGCACCGGTGAAATTCGCTGCTGCTGATCTTGCGTGTATCTCTCTCTAATGACATAGAATGGATAATTTTAATGCACTTTTAACCCCCGATGTGGTTTGTGGCCGATCTAGGCCGATGTAGCCACGAGTACTAGCGATGAGGTCGGCCTGGATCGGGCTGGTTCTGCCGTGGCTGCATCGGATTTATTCCCGCAGGAAGTGAAACGGGCGGGGAAGGCGAGGCCGCCGCCTGCAGCGAGGGCAAATGTCGTCGGAGTTATTGGGCGCCGACACGTCATCGGATTTAATTCTCGCACTGCACGGTCGCCTGAGCCTTACCGGATTTAGTCATGGGTCGGCAGGGCTTCGGCGAAAGCCACCGCTGCATAGCCGCCCCGACACGAACCTCTAATTTTAGGCAGACACACCGACACCGAAGCATGTAAAGAAAAGGGGTAATAGCCACGCTTGCTGTAGCGAATGATGACCAACGACAGACAGAAATATTGGGAATTATTAGCAATAAACCGATGGTGGTGTCTTATTGTGGTGTCTTGTGATGATATCGGTTAGCTAGTATAGGTTAATTAGTGAGTGGGAGTGGGTGTCACTTAGTCCATTGTTAGGTGAGGGGAAAAGCCCATTACAATGGCCTTAATTTTTTTTCTTTAATTTTTAATTTTTAATTCTTTTCTGTGGCTTAAGGAAGGCGACGGCAGCTTCTAGAAAAGGGCGGGTGCCACCGAGCATTTAAGGATGTCGCGAAGTCAGGCCCAACGCTCGCAACCGGGAGAGAAAAATACCTTTTCTTATCCTGGCGTGGGGCAAATGGGTATATAAAACCACCCGCCGTCCCCCTGGTCCAGCCTCTCCACCTCACTCCTCGAGCTTGGCCCTTGTCCTTTACATCACAGTCTTCCTTGTTGTCGTGGGCCAGCCCCAGCCACCACCATGAGCAAGATAAAACGAGTCCGCACCGGGTGTTGGACTTGCAAAAAACGGTACGTATAATTGTCCCCCATGCTCCTCCTCATTGTCCCCCATCAGTCCCCCATCACCTCCACCGATGTCCCCCACAACCGTCGACCTATCCCCCACTTTATTACGACTTTAACGGAACGTTTGGTGTTCTTTTAGAGGATATCATCACTTAGAGGGTGCTCAGACCTTAACTGAGGAACGGACTTAACTGAGCGGAGACAATGAGCAATCCCAAAAATCAGCGACTAACCAATTGTAGCCATCGCAAGTGTGATGAAACCAAGCCCCACTGTCAGAACTGTCTCAAGCTGGGCCAGCAGTGTGAAGGCTATGGGTTGCGGCTTTCGTTCGATGTCGATGACGACCGCAACCAGCGACGAGTCGATGCCAACGGACACTTCCGGGTGGCATTTATTGGTAAACCACGTCTGAAACTCGCTAAGAAGCCTCGTTCTCCTAATTCTGGGAGTATAGGTGGAAATGGAGGTGGAAGTGGAACAATTAGTGGTGGAGTTGGAGGAGGAGCTGGAGGTGGAGTAGTGGCGAACCTGGTCAGTCAGGCCAGTCTCTTTGATAACTTGGAACTGCTACTTAACTTACCCGACTTGGAACGGATGCTCGCCATGGATCCCGTGGTCCAAGTACCTCCTCACTTGGAAGTTCCTTTACCCCATGAACTCGACGTGAACCTGCTTCCCATCCCCGAACCCACATCCATCACTCCCATGGCTCTGCCGTTTGATCGACCTCGACCTTTACAACTCCCATTACCACCAGCACTTCCCGAATTACCTGATCAACTCGATCCTAACCTTACTCTTTCCCACGAGGAGGAAAACGTGGCTCTACGTCACTTCTTTGATACCCTTTTACCCATGCTCGACGCTAACCCTGAATCACCGTGGCCTGACCTCGCTCTTAAGTACTGTGACTTTGACATTGCTCGTCTGTGTCTCATGGCGCTAGCATTGGTCCACATGTACGAGCTGGGCGATTACTCCATTGACTTTTACCATAAGGGACTTGCTTATATGAACCGAGTGATGCAATGCTTAGTTACTACCATTACCAAGCAACTGACCGAAGACTCCCGCAAGTCGCTGGTGATGCTGTTTGTCATCCTCGTCCTCATCCATGTCCACGTGGTGTTTCTGTGTATGGAAAAGGGTCACCTGGCGCTTTCCCGCTACCTTTTCCAGGTGTTTGGCGTCATTTGCGAAGACATTAGCTTCCACCAGCTGTTGGAACAGGACCCCCGCAAAGTGGCGATGATGGGATACTTGCTGGTCTACGATACCATCAGTGCCATGGTCAGTCCCGACGCTCGTCTCCCCTACTGTCAGCCGCACTGGTTCGGTACTCGTCACACTGAACTTCTGACGCTTAGTCTTATGGGATGTCCCGGAGAAGTGTTCCAAAGTATCCACCGGATCTGCTTCTTGAGAGCCGCAGTGAAGCTGGGAGCAGATATCCGAGCTGAGATCGCTCCCATCGAGCAGAATCTCCTCAATTATCGCGCTTATGTTCCGCAATCAGCTAATTACGCTGATGCCGTTAAAGCGGCTCACTGCTGGGCGCTAGCGGGACTCGCTGCCCTTCACCACGTGGTCGGGCTGCTGGCCCATCGCTACGTCAACGAGTTTATCGACGTCTACGGTCTGCTCGACGGCACTATTCGTCTTGTTACTCAGATGGTGTGGCCGATCCACATCATGTGTATCATGAGTATTACGCAACAGCAGCGAGAGCGGATGATGGCATTCCTCCTATATCAACGACAATTCACTCAGATGAAACAGTACACGTTGATGAAGAAGATTGTCGACCGGGTGTGGGCCACTGGTGTCCATCCCGATGATGCCACTGCTACTTACTTGCCTGCTGGCTATGACTACTTGTGCATTTAGCATTGTAATGAAATACAAAAACCCGCATTGTTACTGACAAAAATAATCGTCTCTTTCTTCTATTAAATAACCGTGCATTTTGGCAACCACTTTTTAAATTCACAAAAATGGATTTCTTGGATTCAGAAAACAGTCTAGACATTGGGAAAATTTGTCAAAGCAATCATCGGTGGTTATCATGCACTGACAGGCGGGTCGAGGTTGTGGTTTCATTGTCAATATCGGCTGATTTCGCCGGAGTTTGTCCGACAGTGGTGTCGGACCCTGTTTGGTGACAAAAAGCGGCCATTTTTCACTCGCATCGAGTCTTTGGTAGTATAACGGTTAGTATTTCCGCTTGTCACGCGGGAGATCGGGGTTCGATTCCCCGCCAAAGAGCTTTCCTTTTTGCCCCGCCACCTATTTGACCTACTAAGTTCATCTCTAAACCCATGTTCCTGCTAACTTTTTGGGTTTAGAGATCAGGTTGTATCTTCCTAAGGGGACGACGTGCGTCTGAGGCAGATTTACGCTAATCGCATATAATTTAAGCTTTTGTGGCATTTGTCGGCGTACGTCACCCCACAAGCAGTCACCTACCCGATTCTAGCCACCGACACGCATTGTACGTCACACCGTTACCATGAAGAATTGTTTCTTAGAGATTCTACGACATACGGCTCGGTTCACACGTTTTTCCAACATCAACAAAATCACTCATTGATCACGACTGACAAATGGCAAACTAAAATGACGTGTTGTCGATACACGTATCGGTCTATGAGTGATTAAAGGAGACCTTTTTGGGAATTATACAAATTCTTTTGATATGGAAATACGACTTTGCCAAAACCACTTTGAGACTATATGCTCAATAACGATTTTGCAATAGCCTAAGCAAACACAGAGAACAAGTTGATACTAGAAATTGTGGTTGGGGGTCATTATCATTAAATTAGGGTACTTTATACAGTGAGTCGTTTTAGCCGTAGTGGGGCCGTTTGGGGTCGGGAAGCCCGCCCTTCTTCTTCCGCTTCCCCTTGCGTTCGTCTTCGCCTTCGTCACGCATCATTGTCTGTTGATCGTTAATCGCCAAGTCCGCCGGATTGAACCCGGGAATGCCGCCGCTGGGCGTCTTGTCGAACTGTAAAGCCAGCTTTAACAATTCGGGGTCCAACCGCTTGATGATGTTGGGAGCCGTATTCACCAGCGGATCCATGATCTGGGGATTCACCGGTTTTGCCTGAGACACTTGGTGTTTCCCCGGGAGGTCCACGATGTGGTTCTTGTACAGTTTCCGCAACTTGACTCCCTTGGACCCGTCGGGGTTGGTGCGAGCCAACAGCCGGGCCACCGGCTCGAGTCCGTACACGCTGATCAAGTTGTCCAACGGTGTTGGCGATGGAAGCGTGTACCGCTCGTGGGACACGAGGTAGTACTCGTCAGGCATGGCTGAAGAGACAGAGACTGACTTCGAGGACGAGCGAACGAAAAGGTCACTTAGAAAAAAAAGTCGCACTGTCCCAATAAATTAAATTGGCACTGGCGGGACTCGATCGCGGGCACACGTGCTCACTCACTTTTGGGTGGCTACCAAAAAGATCTCGAAAGCAAGGGCATGGTGGTCGACTAAGGTCAGGGCGGCGCCCCAGACGTCATCCAATTACCCGTGCGTTGCATATAGAGAGATTTCTTGGTTTTTGCCGAAAATAGCCGGCAGCGTTGTCCCAGGAGGGAAGTGTCGGCAACGGGAGAGTTGCTCCCGATTCGGCAACGCCGGAAGCCCTAGAGTATAACTAGCCAGCTGGCCACCCCATATTCCTCTTACTACGTTAGTCAGACTCAAAAAACAATTGAACAATGCCTCAAGGATCGTGTATGTGTGGGATGGTTTCCTTCTATGTCGAGGACCCTCCTCGGGCCGCCGTCACCTGCTTTTGCAGCGACTGCCGTCGGTCGCTGGGCCACTTGGGCCAGCTTGTCGCTCCCTACGAGACTGAATTTGTTGCCTGGCATGACACTGGCTCGCAAATCAAGCGCTATGTGATCACCAACACCGAAAGCGGACAACCGAACGAAAAGCTCTTTTGCGGCAACTGTGGGTGCACGTTGGCGCTGATTCCGGCTAAGGAAGGAGGTAAGGTGACGATGTTGAGACTTACGTTGGTCGACGAGTTCAAGAAGGAGTACTTGCCTCAGGGCAAGCACATGGAAGCCCTGGAGGTCGACTTTTTGAACGGGTTGCCGCCGGCGAATTTTGTGTAATTTTTTCTTTTTGGTATAGCAGGAGGGGCTTGGTGTTGTGGAAAAGAGGGGAAGTACGAAGCGACGATGTATTATACGCCACCGTGATGATGATATCCCCTCGTAGTCCAGTGTTGGCTGAGATTGATGGTTACGGCGAGTACGCGAAGTACTGCTGGGATGAGCCATGCTGGTCAATTGATACCCGCAGAGTCCGCTGGTTATTAGCGTTTGACTCTGACACCAACCCCTACTGGTTCTACGGTTTGTAAATTGTAGGATTTTCGTAGGTTGTAGGGGCGTGTAGTCATGTTTTAGGGGGTATACTGATATCGGAAAATCTTCCCCGCATTAGAGCAACGATTTTATCCGTTAGTATGTGTGGGTTGAAAAACAGGCTATTGGTTCTGATAGATTGAGCTTTTATTCAAAGCAACTTGGGTGGGTTTATGGTATGGGATCTATCATTTCTTCCCCAAATGTTTCACGTTGGAACTTTATATGGGGAAAGATTGTATACCCATTTAATGTTCTTGGGCTCACAATCACTATTACATTCCGAGCTTTTAACCATATCATTGCCTAAATAGTAGAACTGATTATAATTCGTATTGTGTGACCTGTATCATACTCTGCTGTCGACGGTGAATAATCAGCTTTTTCACATTACTACCAAGACATGTGTCAAATTTGACATCAAACTATATCTCAGCCGTTATGGCGATCCGACCGTTATTTGTATTTTAGATACACTTATATCATGTCTAAATCTTCCCAAGCCATTTATTCCAACTCCTCTCATCATGGAACCGATACATAACAGCTAAACCAACATATCCAACGACTTGACATAACACGGTAACTCAAAATGTGACCTTAACCGGGTTTGTCGAGGCATCACCTCCATTGAACCAACCATGCTGATTTAAACCACCAAAAACGTCAACAATAGTGGTCTTGATGAAAACCAGTCGTTAGCCATCCAAGTTTGGGAATTTTCATCGTTGTTGGTGTTTCTCCGGTATCGGCGCCGATACCGGCCCAATCTCTCCACACTTATGTATATCTTACTACCCCTGGCATGGCTAATATTACTGAACCTTACATCACTACAAGAGCTCAAAGTAAGCCCCAATTTAGCTCTAATATCATCATTATCATACATCTATTATGCTCTATCATCACAAACGGAAAACTTGGGTCTAAAAATCATTGCACGACAAAGTGTTCGACATCGAACTGTTTCGGGGAAATCCCCATCTTGCCGATATAGTCCTCCGCTTCCTGCTTCATCTTCGCCGCCGTGGCGTGGTCCCAACCGTATTCGGAACGCATAAGTTCCACCACCCCAGGAACAGCAGCCATGGCTTCTCTAGCGTTAAGGAACGCCAACCGCGTCCGCCGAGCAAGGAAGTCGACGGGGGTTCGGGCGTATTCGTATCTCATCGAGTACAACAACTCGGCAACAGTGAACGGCTCGTCAAACAGCTGGTAACTCAAAGTGTTCTCTTCGTGAGCTTCCCGGTGCAGAGGACGGAACATCGTGGTAGCAGCCAAAGTAACGGGCAACTTGTTGTAGTCGGATTGCGAGTATTCCTCGAGAATGAGCGACGACCGCAGCCCGTAGTTGTGGGACAAGTGTTTGGCAAGTTTCAAGGGAATACGGTACTCGTGGATCAACCGGGCCAGGTAGTTCTTGTGGTAGTCTTCCCCACCCAACAACACGATCTTATTGGTTTGACAGGGCTTTAAGTCGGTTCTGGTAGGGAAAGCGGTCTTGATTACCGTGTCAACGGTTTCCTCGGCCATTTCCCGGTAAGTGGTCCATTTGCCTCCGGAAATGGTAATCAAGTCCAGCGGCAGCACTGTAATCAAGTGGGATCTCACTAACGCTTGGGTACCGCTGTCTCCGTGCTTGGGAAGCTTCAGAGGATCGCGCACAAGCGGACGAATCCCCAGCCACGCCAGCAACACATCGTCACGATCAACGGGGAATTCCACGTACTTTTGCAATTCCTTCAAGATGTCCTGGATCTCTTCTTCCAGAGGAATGGGATTCTCGGGAACCAGCTTGAGGGGAGTGTCAGTGGTACCAGCCAACACTTTACCTTGCCAGGGCAAAAAGAACATCACCCGACCGTCGGAAGTCAGCGGGTCCAAGAGACCAATATCGCGAGGACAGTAGTATTCAGGGAGAACCACGTGAACCCCAGAAGAAGGGACAACCATCTTGGGAGCTTGGGGAGTCTTGGGAGGTAATCCTAAAGGATCAGCGTCCATTTCCAAAATGCGATCAGCTAAGGGACCAGTAGCATTAACCACCAGCTTAGCTCTAACAATGTGTTCTTTACCAGTTTCGCGATCGACAGCTCTCACACCGACAATCTTACCATCTTCTTTGAGTAATTGTTTCACATCAAAATAGTTAAGCACAGTAGCACCCTTATCAATAGCAGTAATGGCTAACGTCAGGTTCATTCGAGCATCGTTAAACAGACCGTCGTGGTACACACACGCCGCTTTCAAGTTGGCACAGTCCATCATCGGAGCAATGGCCAGCGTCATCTCCTTCAGAAACACCGTCAGGTTGCGCAAATTTTGCGTACCAGCAAACCAGTCATACATCTTACAGCCAATGAAGAAATAGGGCACTTGCCACCACTTGTACACGGGGATCATGATGGGTAACACCAGCACCAAGTGAGGAGCGGTGCGCAACATGTTGCCTCTTTCGTTCAAAGCTTCGATGACTAAGTCGAGCTGGTCCTTAGATAATTGGAAAATGGCTTTTTCGAGGTAACGGACACCTCCGTGAGCCATTTTCGTCGACTTCAGCGACGTCCCCAGGGCAAAATCGGTCTTTTCCAAAAGGACGGTGTTGAGACCGCGAGTCTGAGCGTCGAGAGCGGTACCGGTGCCGGTAGCGCCGCCGCCGATGACTAACACGTCGAACTGCTGATTAAGCCGCAGCACCAACTCCGCTCTCAGCGGCGGCGGCGGCGCCAGCTTCACCAACGGCTTGCGCCCTTCGACGCGAGTCAGCGGCTTGGGGGCGCGCCCGTAGTCGAGGTAGAGCACGGTGGCGCCGCCAACGGCAGCGGCGCCGGCGGCCACCTTGAATGCCTTGGATCGAAGCAAGCGGGACATTTACCACGATTTCAAAAAAGGTTGAAAAGTTTCCTGGTGGTAGCGATGTGCGCTCGCCCACCGGAGCGCCGGCTTTGGTTTATATAATCTCGCCCCTGGCGCGGGCGCCATTGACACCCAGCGCCCACGCGCGCGAGCGCCGCCACCTTTACCCTGAATTTACCAGTATAATTTTTTTTTTTCATTATTCTTTATTTGCTTCGAAGTCATGTTTGAAATGTGCGGGGCTCGTAACCGGAAAAAGAAATGCCATCGCCGGGGTCGGCCCGAGCCTCGATGACAAGTAACGACCCTAGGTTACCAATCACCGGCTAACCGAATTTCTCCGTGACAACGCCCGATAAATTTTCCTTTACTACTACACCACTAACTTTTACAATAAAACCATCATCGTGTGATCCCGCCTCCGACGCTGGCTCGACGCAACGAGATTTAATTTTTTTTTTTTTATCGCTGGTGTCGGGTGACGGCAAGTTTTTCGCGGCAACTGTTCAACCTCGGTTCGGCGTTGCGGATGTGTCAACACCATCGGATTTACTGTCCAATGATGGAGCCGTTGGCGCGGCATGACACCTGCCGCCATGTGATTGGCAGCCGAGGACCACCGGAAGCAAGCGACAAGTGGCTTCGCCACCGCCATTTAGGTTTCGCCACATGTTCCTCGAATAGAGCAGTAACATAGCAGTAACTATTGTTTCGAGATAAATATTAAAAAATTAAAAAAAAACTCGGGGATGTCTGGAGTGGGGCTACTGATGGGAGCATAGATACGAGCCTGCGATTGGCGAGGTGAGAGGCGGAGGGGAAGAGGGGGAGGGGTCGGCCGCCGGCCGGGTGTTTTTCGCTTACATAACAGATACCGTCGCTGCCTCAGCTAAAATAGTGGTTCCCGGGGAAGCAGGCACCCCTCCGGGCGTGAGGTGGGGTTGGCTGCGGGTAACCTGGGCCGACGCGGCGGCTGCGATTGGCTCATCACCGGTGATCCACGGCGAGCAACCGTGGCTAGCGTACCTCACTAAAACACGGCTAACTATTACCAATAAGAGTTGTTAGTGACAAGTGAAACACTAACTCAAACACCCAACAGTTTTATCTCCTCTTAACCCCACTTTATTTATCAGTGGTGACACAATAGTGGTTGGTCTGGACTAACACCGTGTTCCACCTGTAGTAACGAAAATATCTTAGCTAGTGCAGGTGGTGCGGGTGGGTCGAACTACCTTACAGGTTGCCAGCGACATCAGATCAGCCGAGCCAAATAGTCGACGCTACATGTAGAAAAGTCTTTAGATTTGTCGATGTAAGCAACGGCAATCACTGCGAGATACAAGCCGATCATGCGATCTTATCCATCGAGATCGATTATACGTTTCCATCGGTTACTAACAATAGAACAATGTCCCCTTCGCTAAGCTATTGAAGTGAGTAAACGAACGGTTATGGGACTTACCAAACGGTTACCGGGGTCGGTTATACCGATTGTCTGAACAGCCGAAACAGGCCCGCCTTGGAGGGTACCGACGTGTCCGCAGCTTGCCTAATTCCCCGAGAAAAAGCGGGTTTCGGGGCAATTTGTCCGCGATGAGCGAATATAATTTGTCCACGGTAGAGTTGTCACACGTTTATTAGGGCCGCCTGGTTAATGTGCACACTCTACTTTCTACTACATTTTTTTTTCTGCTCAGTTGAGATTTTTCAGCCTTTTTTCGTTTCCCTCTCTGACTTGACCCTAATTGAATTGAGATTAATGGTGAGACGTGAGAAAGTGCGATGGGTTGTGCATATAGTGTAAGGTGAGTTTTTTCTCTCCTGCACATAACTCACAAGTCGCGAATTGCCAAACCCACACCCGAAAAACTTTCACTTCCTACACCATCGCTTCGTTCAACCATGGTCGGAGGCAAGACGCTGGCGATTTCCTCGGTGGGGATGACAATTGTCCGGGGCAAACGGACACTTGCCTATCCTCGCTATCCTGCCCAGCACACCGTGGAAAAATCCCACCCGAAAAAGGACCACTCGTCGACGTTTGCTCGAGCGTTCAAGGCGTGGTTGGGACCCAAAAACATTAGGGGCGAATACTACCGTAATCGCTACTACTACCCACCGCAAAACCACAAGTCTAACTATGTGGTCGTTGACGGACAAACGGTGGTGGACCTGACATACAAGCCTCGCGTGGTTGACAACAACATGACTCCATTCCCGTTAAACCCGCAATGTCGGACGAACTTGATGATCTCCGACGAACTCAAACAGGAGATTGTCAAGGAAGTCAAGGAAAACGGGTTGCATTACCAGGAAGTGGCTCACAAGTACGGCATCTTCATGCTGCGGGTGGAAGCCATCTGCAAATTGCACGACATTGAACAACAATGGAAACAAACGGTAAGTTTTATTCCCTTTACATGATGAGACAGAGAAAAAAATTCGATTAGTCTTTAAGACACCAAAGTGGTTAAAACACGCTCGTCTACTGATAACATCCCCCAAAAACCTTACTAACAATTACCTAGAACCAAGTGCTGAAGGACTTGCAAACGTTCGCCGACACCATGTACAAGATGTTCCCGTTGTACCAACCTCCGGTGCACGCCGACAACTTGACGGAAATCCCCACGCCGCAAAAGACGTTGGCCCAACGATTCTTGACCATCGCCGAGCTGGAACCGTTTGGTCCCATCGACGCCGCTCGGTTGTTGGACTTGCCCGTAGCCCAAGAAACCCTTCACCAATTAACGGACTTGGATCCTGAAGAACAAGCAGCGTCGACCCACCATCGGCAAAACACCGTGGTGGTGGGCACTGAGAAGCAAGGCGACCGTACCCAATTCAAGTTCACTAAGGGCCGGACCGGGGACATTGGCTTTAGATACGGGGCGCTGAGACGGGATAAGAAGAAGGACCGTGCCGTGGGCTTTGATGCTGCCGGGAAGATGGTCTACTTGTAGACACAACCACACCCTTTATTCTGTATATAGTTATGATGAACGACCCCCCATTAGATGATATTGTTCTCATCGCGAACGTCACCTGACAATGATCACATGACTATTGTCACCTGACCTTTACGGTCACATGAATATAGTCACATGACATAAGTCATGTGACTATATCGTTTGGGTGATGTTAGTCACATGACTCGCAGCGGAAAAAAAGAAAAGCTTCAGTGATATCTAAAAAAACGCGCACGCCGTCCTAATCGTCGTTTCCCTTTCCATTCCTTACGCGTGTACCCTATACGGTTTCGCCACCCGCTTAATCCACAAGTCCTAGAATTCCAATCATCGGGTTTCTAACATCAAGTCTTGGACTCTCGCTTCGTTATTCCCCCACCCCATCTCCCCATCCTTCCCTGGCTGAGTAGCTGAATGCAAGCGATCGGAAGGCGTGTATCGTTGGCAATGACCCTTTCCGCTCGTGTTTCACGCCCCACCATCGAAACCGACCCCCGGGTCATTGCCATGATCGAGTCATGCAACTGGGACGACCTGTTTTCCAGCCTGGAGTCGCTGTTTGAGTTTAGCGATGACGACGAAACGTTGATGCGCCACTTGGCCACCACCACCGGGCCCGCTGCCAAACGACCGTGTGTACGTCTGTCGCTGGAACCACCCCGTAATCTGACGTTTAAATCCCCGGTTAAACCCTCGGTGGCGTCGGCATCGCAACGAGTATCACAAAGCGTATCCCAACATCGCCTCTCTCAACGTTTACCTCAAAACCAAGTGTCGCCACCAAAGTTGAAACTCACTCAACTTGCCCCCATGAAGAACCAACCGTTCAAACCTCCGAGGATAAACCTGCTGCCGACGAAACCGGCTCGATTAAATCTGCTGCCGATTAAACCACAACCACAACAACCTGATTACCAACGGATGCTCTCCCAACTCGATGACGACTCCCCTAATGCTACTCCCCCATCATCGCCGCGAACGAAGCAGCCAACTACGGTCAAAGTACCGCTACTATCTCAGGAAAAGCTTACCCCAGTAATGCTCCCCAAACAGTCACCCAGACAGTCACCGTCGATGCCACCAGTGACCACAGCTGCAGCTCTTAAACTCTCGCCTCCCAAGATGCCTCCTCCCACCATCAAACCGACGTCGCCGCTTCGCCAGGTGCTTGGAGCGGTGTTCTCTCCGTCGCCCAAATCATCGTCATTATCGTCAAAACCCTCCGATATCTACACCAGCATGTTTGACAAACAAGTCAGTCGTCTGCGCCAGCAACGAAGGACCATTGACCTCAGCTCGTCGCCGCCTACTCGTGCCTACTCGACTAATGCTACCAACTCCCATATCTTCCTCTCCACCCAAAAGGGAGAACCGCAAGAGGAAGGCCACGGTCAGGTGCTTGCCAAAATCAAACGGCCGATGATCCTTTCCGCCGAACAGGAGTATATTCTCCAGAAAGTGCTTAGTGGCAAGTCGCTCTTCTATACGGGGCTGGCAGGTACGGGTAAGTCAGTACTCTTACGAGAAATCATTAAGGTGCTCCGACTGCTGCGATCGGGTGTAGCAGTAACGGCGCTGACGGGACTCGCTGCTTGTAACATCGGTGGTATGACTCTCCACTCGTTTGCTGGGGTCGGTCTTGCTAAGGAACTGGTGTTATCACTCTACAAAAAGCTTCATCGTAACCGCAAGGCCAAACAACGGTGGTTAACCACCCAAGTATTGGTGATTGATGAAGTGTCGATGGTCGACGGTGAGTTCTTCAATAAGCTCGATGCTCTCGCCAAAAAGGTCCGCAAACTGTCGGAACCCTTTGGTGGCATTCAACTCGTACTTTGTGGGGATTTCTTCCAGCTTCCCCCCATTACCCGACGCGAAGACGACGCTGAATACGCCGAAACCAAGTTTGCCTTTGAGAGTGAAGCGTGGCTTCTGGCCATCACCCATACCTATACCCTTTCGGAAGTGTTCCGGCAACTGAGCGACCAGCAGTTTATCGACATCCTCAACGAGCTTCGGCTCGGTAAAGTGCTGCCGCAAACCGAAGCCGAGCTCAAACGGCTTGCTCGTCCGTTAAAGAGTGTTGGTGGCATTGAGCCTGCCGATCTTCATCCGCGTCGGGCTGAGGTTGATCGTTCCAATAACTCCCGGCTCGCGCTGATTAAAGGGGAAACCCAAGTGTACAATTGTGTTGACGCTGGTACCCTTACCGGAGAACACCGGGCCAAGTTGTTGGGCAACATGCTCGCTCAGCCCAAGCTTGTGTTGAAGCGAGGCGCCCAAGTGATGTGTATCAAGAACATCGACGATACTCTCGTCAACGGCACCTTGGGCACGGTGATTGACTTTGTCGACCGGGAAACCTATATGAAGCTGCTGGGAGTCACCGACGATAGCGATAGCGATTTCGTGCAACCAATCATCCTTTCCGACGAACCGCTGCAACCGTGTGCCGAGCGGGACCCGACGTTGGTGTCGGAACAGTATGCGGCTCACGGCGCCGAGCTTGCCCTAGCCAAACTGGGCCAAGTGCTTCCGTTGGTACAATTCCGCACCAATGACGGTAACTTCCGCTACCACTTGATGGAACCGGAAAAGTGGCTGGTGGAAGACGAAATGGGCACGGTGCTTGCGCTGAGACTGCAGATCCCGTTGATTCTTGCCTGGTCGCTCCTGATCCATAAATCCCAAGGACAAACCCTTCCTTTAGTAAGGGTTAACTTGGCGCTGTGCTTCGAAATGGGTCAAGCCTACGTGGCGTTATCGCGAGCAGTGTCCCGAGAAGGTCTCCAAGTGATTGGTTTCAGTCGCGATCGGGTACGGTGTCACCCTAAGGTGCTTGAATTCTATCTGAACTTGGACCAAGCCAATAACATCAAGCGACCTCCGCGACAAACTCGGCTTCAGTTTGACAACTAGGAGCCTCTAGACGTTTAATCGTAATGCATAGTAGAAACATTTAACTGGACATTTACTTTCTTATAATCACCTCTTAACAAACACAAATACTTTGTCAATTACGGGGGTTTACACTCAGCAGCTTACGGACATACACGCCGTCGTTTACGGAGTATACTGTTCATCATTGTCATACCATTTCTAGCTTGTTTCAATCAACCTTGTCTTTTTCACTTGAAGCTTAATAAAAATGTTTTCTCCTTCAACATCATTCATATATCGTTAAACGACACACTGCCGCCATAAGTGACCTACTCTTTACACAGAAAGTTGCTGGAAGTAAATAAACCGACGCTTTTCGGTTGATACCTCATCCCGAGCTCTTTCCTTATTCCCCATCTCATCTTCATCACCAACTGTTCAACCTCTACAATATAATACTCAACTCCACATATATAGCCTTTGTAAGATGGCATTGAAAGTTATTTATAACCGATATCAAATCCAATTCTACGTGATGCAGAATCAAACAGTTACATTCACTGCCAGTTGATTTGTTACCACTAGTGAGTCAACACGTTTTTGTATAGTGTTATCAAACACTTCAACAAAGGCACCAAGGACATTCACGGCACCAATTGGCAGACAGCACCGCCTCAACATTGGGAACGGTCTACCCGCTACCGCCCACGCTATGCCGGGAGCACCAGGGTCGCTCGTGGTGGTTATCTGTACTTTGTTGCGAAGTCAAACTTAATGTTAAATTTTGGGGCATTGGCCACGCCTAATGTGGCCAAATAAAGGTACTCACGATGGTCTAGAAACACGTGGCTATCGATTAAGCCAATGTTCAAAATTTTGATGAGTTTGATGGTTTGTGATGATTGAGCTGGAAGATGGGGTTGGCGAGAGTATTTGACTCGGCTCGCCGCAGCCATGGTAACCATTTGACTCGGGTGCGAACCCCCAAAACTCACACTGACCCCGCGTATTGCAAGGAAAACTGCGGTCTACGCCGCCCGGTAGCGACTCAAACATGGCTAACCATGTTTTAATAGGTGGCCTTTTCATCTAGACAAAGTTTGACGGGATTTGACGGAACTTGTCGATTTGTCGATTTTGGCCCATTCGGCCTAGGGGTTGGTCGCACCAAAAACACGCATTCTGTGCAATAGCGAGCTCGATACCAACGAATAAAAGAAAAGTAATACTTGGGTTTTATAAAGCAAACTGCTGGCTTCATGCTAAATGGCTTTGTTTTCCGTAAACCCTTAACCGGACTGAATAAATCGCAAAAATGACCACTCAAAAAACTTCATTATTATGAGGTCGGTTCCAAAAAGTTTTGAAATTGAGGCTTTTTGGCCATTTACCATAAAGATAGAGACGCTGTGAATGTAAGGGTTGTTTTAGATTTTCATTTACCGCCTTTAATGGTGCAATCTTCATCAATTCATAATATACGGTTAGGCGCGATGGTCCTTGAAAACCCCAAACCCCAGCTCAACTCGACAAACATCAAAAAAAAATCATGAAAAATTATTTGTTATGAATTAGTGACTACATGACTGGTGGATACCGGAAAGCCTATTTTTAGCGATTTTTTTGGTGTAAAGTTTAGCAGTAATCGATCTTTCACTTATTAACACTTATACTGGACTAGCCCGTCAATTAGCATGTCAAGCAAGTAGCTCTTAAGTCCAACAACAAACAACTACAATTTCCTGACTCCAGCAATAGTCTTCGTTACCTTAGAGCAGTTCATTATGGTAGCAAGATTGGATAAAATGGAAAAGACTCAAGGATCAACAAAACACTCACCATCCTGGGAGCTTTGGCCAACAATGCCGTCACCTGGCCCCGGAGAAGGTCGCCAACGACCCCGGCACCGCTGACACCACCTCAGCCTGGACTTCGTCCAGCAACGTGCCGGTACATCACACGACGCGTTGAATGATAAGACTCTTAACTCGAAATTCGACACCGAAGGACATAACAAGCCGCTCAGGTTATCACAATGGGGTACTAGCACCATCACCAGCAATCCCAAGCAACCAGGGAGCATTCAAAAGGCTAGTTTTGTCGGGTATGATTGATTTGTGAACCAACATGTTGATAGCTCTTGATCAGCTGGGGAATATTTCAAGACAACAGCCAGCCATCAACTTTGGACCAACTCTGATGACAGTACAATGGACGTTCACGAAGCACTCCACGAGCTTGCATTTCATTCAACAGTTCGATTGGAAACAGTGAAGGTATGGTACACCACTTGCAAGTCGCCAAACTTGAAATAACGAAGCCTTTGAAGACAGTATCGTACCACGGAAGAACTGGACTCACGCTGCTAAACGCGGAGAATGACAAGTTTCAAGCAAAACTGAGGTTGATAACTTTATAAAACAAGGTGGGTTTAAACCGGTGGACAGGATCCCGGAAGGTTATAAACCGATTCCACTCATCTTTATCGGAATATAATCGCATTATCAGCTCCATTACCTTGGGTTCCTGCGATGTCACCAGCGGGTGGTGGCACAAGATCAACAGCACCATGAACCGGCAGCAGCACCGCGCCTGTTCTCGGTTGTGAATCATCAGCAAGAGCCCCCACTGCTGCAATGTCAGGTCCAATTGAGGCGCTTTATCATGGTAGGCGGGGAAGATCCATGATGGGGTATGGACAACTCCGAAGGCTTTCGCGTCGCGATAAGATGAGCCCCGCCGCACCAACCGATAAGATCAGAAATGATTGAGAAATAACTACTTATGAGGGATACGATTATCGCTGGCACTTTCGATTACGGTTCCTACTACTTCTGAAACATTTATGAATCGAAGAAAAGCAACCACCGTCATTGAATGGGTTGATTAACCAGGACACTTGTCTTACACTGACCCCGCGTATTGCGAGGAAAAGTACGGTTTATGTTGGTCAGTAGCGACTTTGAGATGGCTTACTATGTTTTAGCCGGTGGTCTTTTCACCTAGACAAAGTTTGACGGAATTTGACGGCATTCGTCGAAATGTCGATTTTGTCGATTTTGGCCTAGGGGTTGGTCGCGCCAAAAACACGTAAACTGTGCAATAGCGAGCCCGCTACAAATAAAAGCAGAAAAGCAATACTTGGGTTTTATAGATCATACTGCTGGCTTCATGCTAGATGGCTTTGTTTTCCGTAAACCTTTGACCCGACTGAATAAATCGCAAAATAGAGCACTCAAAAAACGTCAGATCGCATAAGATCGGTTCCAAAAAGTTTTCGAAATTTAGGCTTATTAGGCAATCACTATGAAGATAGAGACGACCTGAATGCAATGGTTGCTTCAGATTTCTATTTTCCGCCTTTGCTGGTGCATTTTTCGTCAATTATTTGAAATTACGTCATATACGGTTAGGCGCGATGATCCGTGAAAACCCCAAACCCAAGCCGACGATGTCAAACATCGAAAAAAATTATGAAAATTTATTTGCTGTGATTTAGTGACTACATGACTGGTAGATACCGAAAAGCGTATTTGTGGCGATTTTTTTGGTGTAAAGTTTAGCAGTAATCGACCTGTAACATGTTATCACTTGTACGGCTCTAACCAGTCAATTGGCATGTCAAACAAGTAACTCATGAGTCCAACATGTAACCGTCCGAGTCCTATGACTCCATCAATAGTCTCCGTCACTTCAGAGCAGCTGATTATGGTAGCAAGCCCAAATAAAACGGACGAGACTCAAGAATCAACACGATCCCTTAATTCAAGGCGAATCCTGTGTTGGTCGATAACACGTCTCCAACTAACCATTATGCATCACTTCATCACTATTTGAGGGGGAAGGCTCTCTCATGCGGTCTGTATTAAGAATACCCAATGCACTTTCTCACCACCTCGGGAGCTTTGCCCAACACCGCCGTCGCTTGGTCCTTAGCCACGACCGGCACCCATATCGTGGGCCAGCGCCATCTTGAACAACGGCTTATGACAGGCGATGCAAAAACGGGGGAGGGTTGGCTTTGGACAGAGCGTGTTTGAGCTATATCGACTGTGCTTGATTGACATGTTGATATAATGATATATCCGGTTGCGTGTCGGTCACGGTCGTCTTGGGAGATTCATCTTCACTAGAAGTGTCGGAATCCAGGGAAAAGTCCTCGGTTCTTCACTTTTTACGCCGGTTTCTCGTAGGCATGGTTGGGGTTCGATGAGATGGGCTAGCCGCACCACGATCACGACTAATGGTAGCTAAGCAATCACAACGTGAAAGATAATGGATGGTTTCACGCTGACTTGAGATTTTGCTTGCAAAACTCAGGAACATGAGCTTGGAGATTATTTACTGTTGATAACGATGGTTGAATCTCTTATTTGGTTAAATCAAAGTTTACTGGTTTGGCGTAGGTGACTAGCTCATCAATATAACTGTCTACGGCGTTAGCACCAACGTGATAGCTCGTAGAAACAAATAAAGCCCATTATCATGGTATTAGTGCTAGTAAACTTGACTAGATGGGGTCAATGACGTCATAGCTGATTGCACTAAATGTAGATATTGCAATGTGTTGAAGATAACCACTGAGTGAAACACATCGAAGTGATAACCGTTTACTCCAGCTAATATATGTTATACAGCAATTGGCCTCAAAGCCAAATATGCTTAGTTCTGATTTTCTGAAATTTCGACTTTTTGTCGTCATTTGAGTTTTCAGTTTTGCATTTTTTCTCCAAAAAGCGAAAACTGCGATTTATTCAGTCTGGACAAGGGTTAACAAAAATCAAAGCCACCTGGCAAGAAGCCAGCAGTGTGATCTACAATAGCTCAGTATCACTTCTGTGCGTCCATTGGCATTGAGCTCGTTATTTTGAGGTTTACATTTTTGAGATGCGGCGATTCTTAACAGTGGGACACCCTAAAAAGCTTGACCCGGTTTTCGGCCTTCCGGGATCCACCGGGGTCCTTCCGGGGTCCTCCGGGCAATGCCACGCGGCCCTATGCAGTACAATCAATACATTTAGATCTAGTCACAACAGTCATAGGTCGAGGGAAAATTATGGAAATATACGTGTGATATCAGAACAAGTCGACCTTTCTACCAAGGAAGATAGAACAAGTTGGAGTCTTGCATGGTGAGTTTGGCAAACGTGGGAATTTCTTTTTCCAAAATCAGCTTTTTCTCGATCGCTGGAGATCCAAAAAACGGAAGGGTCTTGTCGTCCACCGTCACTTTTGTTGACTTGGCTCCCCAGATCGTTGGAGATCTCTAAAGGGCTAAAAAATAAAACCACTAAAAAGGAAGGGTCTTGTCGTCCACCATCACTTTTGTTGACTTGGCTCCCCAGATCGTTGGAGATCTCTAAAGGGCTAAAAAATAAAACCACTAAAAAGGAAGGGTCTTGTCGTCCACCATCACTTTTGTTGACTTGGCTCCCCAGATCGTTGGAGATCTCCAAAGGGCTAAAAAATAAAACCACTAAAAAGGAAGGGTCTTGTCGTCCACCATCACTTTAGCTGACTTGGCTCCCCAGATCGTTGGAGATCTCTAAAGGGCTAAAAAATAAAACCACTAAAAAGGAAAGGTCATGTTATCAAGCCTGTAACTGGTCGATTACTACCAAACTTTACACCAAAAAAACCGCCAAAAATACGTTCACTGGTATCCACC
>JAKTSL010000041.1:0-125071 GCA_030580175.1 Diutina pseudorugosa | reverse complement strand
TGGCCCCCATCACCGCAATCAAAGGCCGTGAGATTGCGTGGAAGAAGAAGCTGTCGTCCGAGGCGTTTTCCCGTGGGTGTTTGTCGTCTTAGACTATCAAGTCTCGAGCAGTTGACTGCGGCAAAGCTGGCTTGTGGCGATCATCAAGTAGCGCCCGTTTTATGTGTGATGTCTATGTGGGTAACGGCCAGCTGGGAATAAGATCGGTTGACGTGTGATAAGCATGAAGTGATCATCAGCGAAAATTTGCTCATGTCTCTGGTTTGCAGGCAGCGTTGAATAGTCATGTCAGTGTTAGCTGTGGACGTCATGACTTTGGTCGAGTTGATAGCTTGGGGAATGCAAGCCGTCATCACCTAAAAAGAAACTTTGCGTTTGCATCCTTTCAACGATACTATTTTTATTCCAGCGCAGATGGTTTTCAGCACAAATGGTATCAAGTATACTTGACCCTTAGAGAACAGCTGATATAATACAATACTGAGGTTAATACTCGTGAAATAGATCACGATGGTTCATTCCCTAAATCTTATCTAACTCCTGCGAATTCCGGTTCTTTTTGCATGCCGCCTATGGCCTCGCCCATGGTCCATGGCTAGTTGGGACAATAAAAGAGAAAGGCAAAGCCTCAGGTGTCCACACCACCGCCGCTGTTGCCATCGACAAGAGTATATGATCACTTTAATATTTTTATTCATTGATAAGTGTTGTGGGTCGGCATATCAATGGAATACAGTTGATTCAACACAAATACACTCTGCCCAAAAGTTAACCTTTCGACTTTTACATTGCCTGTCATGAGCCATGGTTCAAGTTGGCGCTGGTCGCCGACCTAGGCTTCGACGAAAACGTCGTGGCTAAGGACCAGGCGACGGCGTTGGTTGGCCGAAGCCCCCAAGGTGGTGAAGGTTATGTTGATCCTTATGCCTTGTCCTTTTTATTCGGGTTTTCTACCATAATCAATTACTCTAAGGTGATGAAAACTATTGCTAGAGTCAGGAAAGTGTTTTCATCCATTGTTGGGCTTTAAAGACACTTCATTGACATGCTTATTGACTGGTTAGAGCCGTACAAGTGAGAATGAATTACAGGTCGATTATCACAAAACTTTACACCAAAAAAATCGCCACAAATAGGCTTTTCGGCATCTACCAGTCATGTAGTCCACGATTCACGGCAAAAAAAATTTCATGATTTTTTTTGATGTTTGACATCGACGGCTGGGGTTTGGGGTTTTCATGGATCATCGCGCCTAACCGTATATTATGAATTGACGAAGATTGCACCATCAAAGGCAGTATATGGAAATCTAAAGCAACCGTTGCATTCGCAACGTCTTTATCTTTATAGTGATTGGCTGATAAGCCGCAATTTCAAAAACTTTTTGGACCAGATTTCATGCGATCTGACGTTTTTTGAGTCCTCGATTTTACGATTTACTCAGTCGGCATAAAAATTTATAAGATCCAAAGCCATCTATCAGAAAGCCAGTATTTTGCTCTATAAAACCCATATATCGCTTTTATTTCATTCGTTGGTGTCGAGCTCGCTATTGCACAATATACGTGTTTTTGGTGCGACCAACCCCTAGGCCAAAATCGACAAATCGACAAGTTCCGTCGAATTCCGTCAAACTTTGTCTAGGTGAAAAGGCCGCCGGCTAAAACATAGTAGGCCATCTCAGAGTCGCTACCGGGCGGCGTAAACCGTACTTTTCTCACCATTATATGTGTCATGTGAAAGACGAGAACATTATCTAGACTAGCCACGGTGTCGGTGATTGCTTCCATTTTACTCCCAAATGTCACAGAGACGCTATAGATGCAGTCAAAGCGTAATCTCCATTTATTGTTGATGAAGCCGCTTTACGTCAAGAGAAAGATGTAGCAATACCAATACAGCCAGATTCTCGAAGGCAACTCCCATAGCGTCGATAACAATGAAGATGACGAACAACTCAACTTTGGTGACGTGGTTATCCACCAAGTGATTCACACCGTCGAATTCTGTCTCAACTGTGTGTTGCAAACGGCATCGTACCTTCGGCTGGGTTGTTGGCCTATATCTCTTAGACTAACCCCGTGTACATAAGTCATACCAAAAATTAGCCACAAGACACAGCTCTTCCACATAGTAAACATATCTACAGACATCAAAAGTTTACTAGTATCGATTCATCGAATGAGACATGACACATACACATTCGTTGTCTATCACTATACTCTATGAAGCTTACGTTTACTTGTGATCAACCCTACCAAAGTAAACCCTTTTCCAACTAAAAGATTGTTGATATGTTATAATCCTTGAGCACGAGGCCTCGCTTTTTGTGAACCAAATGTTGAGTAGCTCAGCTTGTCTTGCGTTTCGTGATTGTTATGGATTATGCCTGACAAGCAGCAGCTGTCACAATGTACCTGACACCACCAAGCGACGTTTCAATCCATTTCCCATCGACAAAACGTGGATAACTTGCGTTCCTTCATAGTGCAATACTCAACATCACAAAAATGTCGTGCGGCTATCGAGAATGAAAAAACGAGTTGGCATTTATCGACCAAGAGTTCGTGAGACTTGCGATTTTGGGGCTTATATGCAGGCAACGCCACACACTCTCATTATTGGCGATGAGCGGGCTTTGAAATACGGAAGATAACAGCATACCCAAGCCTTCCATTGGAGTGATATGTGAACTACACATTGTCAAAAGCTCAAATTACCTGATGATTACAGACAACGTCTCGTTTTCGGACATGGTGATCCCGATGGTGGCCGGTGCTCATCCCCGAGTCCAGTACGCCGGCAACAACGCCCTTGTCAACTTCTCCGAGGCGGTTTTAGGGAGGCGGTCGAACCCTACCTCGACCAGGTGCTCCTGAACTTGTTGTTGGGGCTCTTGCAGAACCTGTACAAGCGCTATGTCCATGAACGGGTGCTCGTCACCATTGCCATCAGCAGTCGCCGCCCAGCCCTACTTTGGCAAGTTGCTACGAGACGTTAGTGTTGCTCTTGCTCCACGAGTTGGCCCAGCCCCACACTGACGAAGACACCATCACACAGTTTTTGGAATAAGGGTGGTGTCGCGTGAGCTGTATTGTTGGCCGTGAGCTCCAGGTTTGTGCCACCCAAGACATCTCACTGCATAAAGAAGACCAGACGGAGGAGTATACCTAGGACAAAGAGTGGGACGTCATAAACGTAAGTGGAAGCTCATTGCTGTCTCCACGCTGACATTGGACGTTCTTCGGCCGGATGCTACTCAATTGAAAAAGAACTATGTCGCCTACATCGACGAGATTGTCGAGCTTATTGCCATCTCCGTTCTCCAGTTCTACTTCCACAACGGGGTGCTGGCACTGGCAGTTAACCACAACGTTGCCCTGTTGAGGCATTTGGTCATCGCCAAGCTGGCGCAAACCATGTCCGCCGAACCCAAGCCCGAGCTCTGGCGATGACGACGACGATTACACCGAAAGACGTCGCCGATGTGGACGACAGGTACACCAACGATGAGTTGTTGAACGGATGCAACAAGCTGGTGCTGGGGTTGTTCCACCACGCCATTTTCCCAGCAGTTCTTGGACGTGGCTTGCACCACCCGTCACCACGTTTGTCAACGTTAACAACACCCACTTGAAGTTTTGTGGGTTGGTGATGACGTGTGACGTCATTGATGGTGGTGACGTTTCGGTAGACATCGGTTTGGGGTTGACAATGGTGGCGCAATTGGTGACGCTGGCGATGGCCTACAGTACGTTGCTGGACGAAGTCGAGACCGAGATGGTGCCGGCAGTATGGAGCTTGGTGGTGGCTCTTTAACAAGACCCCAAGCAACGGCGTTGTTGGCCAGAGCTCCCGAAGTGATGAGAACGTGCATTGCGTACTCTCAGTATAAACCGCAGGAGAGAGGCATCTTCTAGATATCAATGAAGTGACACATAACGGTTGGTGGAAGACATAGTATTGACTGACACGGGATTCACCCTGAATTCTTGTGGATCATTGAGTCTCGTACGTTTCATTACAGTTCACTGCCATAACTAGTCGTTTAAAGATGACGATGACCATTGCTGGAGTCAGAAGAATGTAGTCGTTTATCGTTGGGCTTATCATGCGCTTCATTGACATGCCAATTGACTGATTAGTCCAGTATAAGTGATAATGGGTTATAGGTCGGTTATTACGAAACTTTACACCAAAATAATCGCCACAAATAGGCTTTTCGGCATCTACCAGTCATGTAGACCATAAATCAGAGCAAAAAAAATCTTGTAATTTTTTTTGATGTTTGACATCGACGACTGGGGTTTGGGGTTTTCTCGGATCATCGCGCCTAACCATAAATTATGAATTGACGAAGATTGCACCATCAAAGGCGGTAAATGGAAATCTGAAACATCCATTGCATTCACATCGTCTCTATCTTTATAGTGATTGGCTGATAAGCCTCAATTTCCGAACTTTTTGGAACCAGATTTCATGCGATCTGACGTTTTTTAAGTTGTCATTTTTGCGATTTATTCAGTCGGGATAGAGGTTTACAGAAACCAAAGCTACCTATCATGAAGCCGGCATTTTGCTCTATAAAACCCAAGTATCGCTTTTTTCTCATTCGGTGGTATCGAGCTCGTTATTGTACAATTTACGTGTTTTTGGCGCGACCAACCCCTAGGCCAAAATCGACAAAATCGACAAATCGACAAATTCCGTCGAATTCCGTCAAACTTTGTCTAGGTGAAAAGGCCACCGGCTAAAACATCGTAGGCCATCTCAAAGTCGCTACCGGGCCGCGTAAACCGTAATTTTGCTCGCAATACGCGGGGTCAGTGTGAGACAAGTGTACTGGTTAATCAACCCATTTAGTGACGGTGGTTGCTTTCATTCGATTCATAAATGTTACAGAAGTAGTAGGAACCGTAATGGAAAGTGCCAGCGGTCCGGTTTTGTCTCCCTTTATGAACTTCCTCCAATCTTGTTCCTATCGCACGTTACAGTCAGTTGCTCCCAAGCACCATGTCATATAGGCGGAGGACGTGCTCCAGAAACTCGACCGACGCAACCAAATTGAGCAACAGATTAGTGTTAACTATCAAGCGTTCACCCAGCTATTACACAATGCTGGGAACTTTCAACCACACCCATCATAAATACAAAGTTGTTACCGCCACGCCAGCTCTTCCAGGTTCAAGTATTCCTTATTCTCAGCGTTAACCCAATTCCATTTCATATTCTGAAACTACACCATTGCCGCAACTTGGCACGTGCCCACGATGGGGTGTGTGGCTAGTTAGGGGGGAACAAGGCTCGTTTGGCAAGCGCCTGGGTCTAGATCGAGTACAATGGACGCAAGCTGGGGACGGAGACAAATCTTTCGAAACGTGCCATTACCACCGTTGCGAGCAAGAAGCGTCCAAGCCACCTTTTCAGCCGGACATCATACTCCGTTCCAGGGGATGGCGAGGACGAGGGTGCCACAAGAAGGCATTGGCTTTGTGGTGCCTTTTTGAGCCATTTGGGGGCAACATCAGTTAGGGAAGATGCCTTTTGTCATGGTCAACGTCCGCGTACATATATATACCAATAGATGACCCCACATTTCTACTTGAATTCTTTAAATCTTTTCCAACTTTGTTTCACTCGAATCCAAGGATCTCGGAGTTTGTCTCCGATGGCGTGTGCGTACGTTAATTTTTTACTCGTAGCCCATTTACAACATGGCAACCGTCGTGTAACTATTACACTGGTACCAGCGGCGAAAGATTATAACTCCATCAATATCCATGTTATCGACGCCCGGAAAGTTGGTTTGGGGTCTTTGCTGGCGATGTCGGAGCCTGATTTGATCGGTGCCTGCGCAATTTGATCTGATCTACACTAAACCTAATCTAAGGACGTTGCGAGGTAAAGCACACAAAACAATGACAAAGCCGGACTTGTTGCCAACACACCTCCCCGCATTCCGTGGTAACGTGATTGACGCCCCTTGAAGGCAATATATAAAGGAGGGAGATTGCCTACTTTTTCAATACCGAGAATCAATTCCCATGCTCCTTCCTGATCAACCACAATGCAACCTTTCTGAACCGATTCCCGTGTATGGAGTGATGCCTTAGGGCTGACCATCACCGTGGAACGCCATAAGAAAAACGCATTACCGTTACTGACATTCTCTAGCCCGCCCGCAAGGGTGGACACAAGGCCAAACCACCACGTGAAGACTTACCCATACCCCCTGAACCCAAGAATGCGCTACTTAACCCGGAGCCGAGTCGGCCTCTGGGAGGGTGAAGACCACGCCGTCAGCGATAGCTGACATTGTGAAGATTCACCCCCCTGGAGTTTAAATTGCCGAATCGTGAAGGAGGCGTAGCGATGAGGGTCCAGGGTAGCGCCATGATGATATGAGTTGCAATACAAGTGTTCCGCTTCGGTATCATATGGCGTGAACTATCGGAAGTTGTGGATGGAACCTGGTTGGGCCTTGTGGAGAGGATACTGCTTACGGGGGTGATTGGTTGGAACTGGGTACTGATTTACGGGCGCCGACGTTATTGGCGTGTGGTGATCCGTGGGCAATCATCGTTTGGGAACTGGGGGCTTTTATTGTGGAGAGCGTACATGGTGATACCAATGGTTTGCTGGAGCGGATGGTATCTGGTGGAGCACTTGCCTGAGTGAAGTCGAGTTCAGGGTACCATTTAGCAGTAGTTAATATACACATTACTTTTTTTATTTCTTTGTGTTCTAACTTTTTATCTCTTTCACTTTACTCCATCTGTTTTCTTTCAATTATATCATTCCTGTCCAGCACAAAGGGTGATTCCATAGCAACTCTGACTTTTAAGGACTGTGGATATAAAGCATTACTAAGGTCAACACTTGCTAACTAGACCATGGTGCTTGTTCACTCGCTAAATGTCATCCACCTCTTTCAGCTTTAGGTTCTTCTCGCATGCCTTACATGGCCTCCCCTAGAGCCCATAGATGGTTGGGGCAAGCAAGAAAAAGGCAAAATCAAAGATCCACATCACCAAAGCGATGAATGGCTGAAAGAAACGTAAACATGCCCCTTGCTGACCCCACGGAATTAGTATTGAAGTCAGCATTACTTCTCATACCTGTAGTTGATAAACAAGCCCCACAAATGGCCATCATCTACAATAGATACTACAGTCTGTTAGCAGCAATCATGTATTAACTAGCCTAGTCGATAGGTTCAAACATTCTCCAGTCAATCCACGACCATCTCTTGGCCTTGGGTTGAGCAGCATCGGCGCCATCAGCGGTGGGAGCGGCAATGGCAATGGTAGCAATGGTAGCGATAACGATGGCCTTGAAGTTCATGATGATGATGATGTTGTAAGGTCCACATCTCTGGGATATATATATTAATGGAGTGGGCCGGTGATTGGTGTCTCGAATAGGAAGGTTCATCGTTCCAAGTCTAAGGTACCATGCAGAGGCACCAGATCTTGCTTTACGGTACCAATAATAATGCTGAGTCGGATGGTGTAGCTCTCTTGACTCTCACCCACGGCATCACCCATCATCAGCTTGCTTCACAATCCAAAGCCGATGCACTCAAGAAAATGCTGCTCCAAACCCGTTATCGGTAAAAGCGTAGAGTTATCCGCGGTACTTGAGACGCCAGCATTATTGCTTGTTCATCCACCGTCTGGTGCATTCTGTGGAAACTGACGATGCCAGCGTCAATTCAAGAAAAAACTGGGTGTATGAACTGAGCATGTACGAAGGCCTTAACAATTAGAGACCAGTCGAATTGCTTCAATCCACGAACCCAGTCAGAGACAGTCCCCGTATGTTGACTTTCACCACTGAATTTGCCCTCGTCACCGGTGGCCATCCAAGTGAAGCTAGCGCAACCTGGAGGCGTTGAACTCGAAGGCAAACTCAGCGTTGGACACCAATTTGAGCACATGAAACAGGTCGCTTGAGTTCGCCACCTATTCCAGCATTATTACCTTGGTTTGCTGGGTCAATTGATTAGAGCAACTCCATGAGCTCATCGTTCAGTTTGACCCGCCAAACAGCACTTTTGGTAGCATTCGGGGTAATCATGCTGTGTAAGATGTGTCAAAATAGCCTCAAGACTCGACTATTGTCATCAATCATACCATTAAACCCTGGATTGTTGATCAGTTCTTGCCCTGGGAAATTGACGACAAAGTACCCTCGCGGTAGACCATGACATTGCCAAACCCATAGAAGATATTTCATTCATCACCTATACGTGAGTCAATGCCAACCAGGTTGTGGAATGCCCTCATTGAACTTGGAAGTATGATGAATTAGCAGATGCTTTCTGTTTCGATCTCGCTCATCGTTAAAGTGTGGCTGCGCGCACGTGAATTTTATTAACCAGACTTCCTCCAAACCTATGTTGGAATCACAGTCTCTGCCCAAGCCTGTGCTATCAATGTTGTCCCGCAGCTTGACGTGATCAAGAACATGTTACGTTCGACAAAGCACACGTCAGAATAATCCTAGAGCGGTAGTTTCACGGGTCTCGTCGAATGAGCAACTTTACCCGATGTTAACTACATGAGCACAACGAACAAGAGATTCTTGTAACTTTAATGGCCAATTATCGTTCGTTTGGGGCTCGTTATTTTTTTTGGTCTATTATGGAACAATTAATGAGACATTGTTCATCATCTTGGTATAATGGCTTCCCATACGCATATTGATCAAAACTCCCTTCCATTGTCAACTCTCAGGCACGATGGTTCCTGAAGAGGAACTTTTCATTATGGCAATCAAGACTGTGTCTTTCCCAATTTTGTTACCATCATGATGCAAAAGAGCGTGGATTATGTCTATCTATTATGCCAGTCATCATCAATCCGGCAAAGGAGCTATTGTCAACGTCTATTGTGCGTTCCAAGGCTTTCGGTGAAGTACTTTGAATGCATCGGTGATTAGCTTCAACATATTGATATTGAATAACGGGCATGTGTTCGCTCATTGCGTTACGAAAATGCTTCTATAATCACATACTTTTACTCGAGTTCCGAGAATAAAGATATATATGTATATTGAAGTACAACGAAACCCAATTACTTACATATATGGGCTACCAGACGTAGACGGACGTAATCAAAACCCTTTTCGATTGAGTATCAACTACTGATATGACGGCATCATCACATGTATCCAATAGTTACTAGCCACTATCGCTTTCATCGTCAACAGGAATGTATATAGAAGCCCATAGTCTTCTTCCGCTAACGGTTCCCCTCATGACGGATACAATGTCCATGTAGATGGGATTCTTTTTTGGAGGCAGGGTTGCATCAAGCATATTACTCCAAAAGGCTTCACAATTTCTACACCCAGAATCACTAGATACCCGCGAATCAGGGAGATGATTGCACTTCCTTGTCAAAAAAAAATCCGGAGCTTCAATGGCATTTGGAAGTGAGCCATCTATGTATTGGTCTTTGAACAATTGTTCACGGATTTTGGAGAGATCAAACCACGACTCCTCAAGCCATGATTCCAAATAAAGGGATCTTCCGTATGACAAGGTGATCAATCAACCGCGTAGTAATACATTTCAGTATACCTATGAGTAATCGGCTCGGTATCGTTCAGCTCTAGAAGGTAATGGACCAAGAAGCCGATCCGTTAGTACTCTATAGTGCATTAGCTCCCGGTTGGGCAAGTTGCCGATAACCACTCCGCGATTCTGGAAATAAAACTGGCAGAAAAGGGTAATCACGGGGTGGAAAAGGCACCTGCGGCTGGGGACGTGGTCTCGCTTCCTGAGGAAGGGGGTGCCACAGCCCACGCAGTAGGAGGCCCGGGTCACGGGGATGGCGGGGAGTTTTGTGTGGATGTTGGCAGGCACGGTGACTGTTTGACAACGCAGGAGAACATCCTTGAGCTTCTTGCGCAAGTCACGGGTGCCGCCGCGAGCATTGGAGTGAAACCGGTTGACGTGGTTGAGAATCTGCTTCTTAAGGATGACCATAGGTACGTGGTCGATGGCACACACGTACAAACCGGTCTCGTTGTGCATTCGGACGTCAATGCCGGGCTCGACTTCAAGGTCGTCGGCTTCATGATAATGGTCGTGGCCACAATTTGGTAAATTGAATTCGTTAAAATCTTCCCCGGTGGCTTGGCAATATGACCCCTCTTGGCCGTGCAACGGCGACGGCGACGACGTTGCTAGTGGCGATGTATTGGGCTGTGTCAAGTTCGTGTTTCTACTAATGCCGTCGATGCCAGCCACCAGGTCAACATCGGATGATTCGTCGTTGTCAACAGCACCGTCGTTGTCACCGTCGACACCATTATCTAACCAGCATTCAAATAGAACGTAATCCTCAGGGTCACTTGGGTTGCAAGGAACTTTGAACTTAAGCACTTTAGGATGTTCGCTCTCCACTCGCTGCCGTTTTGGTTCCGGCTCGCAGCTTGCCAAAGAAGGATCGGCAAACTCTTCATCCCTTGATTCCACCGGCGACAGAAAGAGTCGCTTTCCGCTTGCTGGTGGTGGAGTATGGGGACCACCGGACATGTCCAGAGACTGGGACACGTTTTCCAGCATGTTGCCACTGAAGCAATCGGTATCCGACTCTGCCAGCAGGTCGTCAGATAGTTCAATGATCGTCACTGGTTCCTCGGACAGACTATCGTCAGAACAACACAAGTCGATGACTTCTAGGGTTCGCTGGAAGCTGAGTTGGGATTGACCTCCCTGGGATCGTTGTAGGCGCAATGCCATGGTGTGTGTGTTGTTGAATTCACACGTTGTCAGGATTAACCGACACTACGCGTGTAGACGCGTCGCTATGGTTAGGTAACGATGGGTTGGTCTCCGTTGGTTCCACCACAGTAAGATGGTGGTGATAGAATTGAATCCATAGTGTTATTTCAAAATGTATAGTGTTTCAATCCATATAAATGACGAAACACCGATCAATCAAACACCCATATGGCGAAAAATCTTCTCATTAACTCGATGTCGTTGATAAATCTCGGTATTTCATCAACATTGGCACTGGTTGCTGCCCTTAATACCAACCACAATAAATGACTCGCTCTGGCTCTCTTTTCACAATCAGGTAAGGTCATTGGCACCTCCGTTTGTCATTACTTCATCATCCCAAGATTCTTTAATGACAAACACTCAATTGAAGCCACCGCTAGAAATCCATTACAAGCAAAGTCGCCGTTCACGATTGCTGGAATTTCATGTATGGTTTTAGGAGGGAAGAACCATAGGATGGCAAGGAAAAGCTCAGTTAACGTCAGTCACGTTCTGTTATGGTGGTGCGCTGTTGCGAAGGGAATTTTCGTTCACACTCACGACTCAACAGTTCGGAAATACAAGCAAGCACCACCGTCCCACAAGACCCTGTGAATCGTGTAATGTTTCGGTCTTTGAGGTGAAGTACTACGACTACATCTAGTGAGAGTATACGTTAGAGAAAGATGTTTGAATGAGCAGGTTGACCTTGGTATAAATGGGCGATGATCTCTAACCAACAATATTGATCAATTGAGTCAGGTTACGAAGGTGATACTACGTTTCGATTACTTTAGGTGATTGGCTATGGTTTTCCGACTCCAGTATGGTACCAGGAAGGGTGGGGGGATTACTGTACCGAGAAGAAGGCCATGAATTGACAAAGGTGGATTTGAGACAAAAAACCCCATCGAAACTGTGTCTCTAACGTCCACAAGCAATTTTGGATGTTAGTTCGTGGAAATTGATCGTTACCAAACGTCGTGGCTTCCATAAACCTACGCTTGTACCCAACACACAACGAAGCCTACCGTTACCTTTGCTAAAGCCAAAAGCTCTCAACACCGGGCACTCAGTCAGACTATATCATACATTGAACATGTTGGTCGAAGAAGGGCATATTGTTGAAGTCTCCCCGGTGGCAAATTTCGCTTGAATGACGCAGCAACTTGATAAAGTATTCTTCATACTACCCACTTGGTGTTTCATAGACGAATATTGTGATTAGAAACGCTTGCTTTAGCAACTGTGTCACCTTCTGATCAGGATCATTAACTTCGTCACTGATGTTCCAATTGCAAACTTCACGTAACAGTTGACAAAGTTGTCCAGGGAGCTATACACAGGATAACCAAGCTTTGGTTAGATAGACAAACTATACCTTGAAGGTTGTATATATTTAAGCTTATCTCACCTTTCACAATAAGCCCCAACATGATCCATGCAACTTCTTAAAGCTCAAGTGTAAAGAAAGGAAAAGAGAAGTAGTTTCATTAGAGTATTCTTTGACTATGGTAAAATAGGAGAGGCCATGAAGCTAAGTGCCATATTCTCCTTGCCATCTTGTTATAATCAAACCTCGGATTTTCTAGTATCAAGTTTTGTGACACTTTAACAGAAATTTAAACCAACCTGGCCCTGGGGTTTGTTCCGGCTTCATCCATTTCCTTGGCTATTATGAAACATATCACGTGAAGATAGTGGGGGGCTCATTGATGACACAAACCACTTGTTGACTCGATACGATTCATAAAACAATGGCTCGTGTCAGAGCTTGAGCCAGACTCATGCCCAAAATGATGTCAATCAGCTGATTAGCTGCAATATATATGATTTGCGACCATCACGTAGATATACGAGCGGAAGCTGAGCAACTAAACCGTCTAAAAGAACGTTAAAGTGAGTGTTGTTTCTCTAACAAAGGCTTTCTTTTTCATTGTGAACGCGTATAAACGGACTTAAAGTGAGCCGCGGCATATGGAAGGGACTTGCGAGCGCAAAATCCACCTCCTACATGCATACTTCCGCAATCCCCGGCGCGTATATAAAATCTAATTATTTAACGCGCAACGTGGTACCTGTGCATATATTATTTGAAGAATAACGCCGACCTCCTATACATCGGCATAAATAATCCGAATGTGGCTGTCCATTTGCAATCAGATGATTGTTCCCACAAAAGATACATGGTTGAAGTTTTGGATAGATCAAAAAAGGTTTTAGATCAGTTACATCATCACTGAGATTACTTATTACCAGTAAAATGTCTTCGTGGATCGAATTGAAGTATATAACAAACTGGAAAAACTACAACAACAATACAGCAACAACAAGCACAATTACCGTCCGAGGTACAATGATAACGCTACCGGAGCCTTCGTACTCAACAGGGATGTGAGAGACTACCGAGGTGGGGCTGGAAGTAGGCTTGGTATTCAGCGACTTGGGAATAGATTCCACAAGTCCAGTAGCAGCAGGGGGACGTTGTTCCGACTCCAACGTTTTCTTGGGTTGACCACCAACTTTGGTATGCACTGGTGGTTCAACTTGAGGCTGGACTTCTTGAGAAGGGGTAGGATTAGCTTTTTCAGAAGAAGTAGGCCTGTATGTCTCCTCAGTAGGAACAAGCTTAGCATCGGTAGGAACAGGTTCAACGTCAGTAGAAGTAGGCTCGACTTTAGTGGGAATAGTAACAGTGGCGGTGACCTTACTGCTGTCCAGAGGCTGAAGTTGAGGTTGCGGTTGAGGTTGGTTGCACTTGTCATCTTGACACTCCACGTACACGGTGGAGTGAGCCGGTCCCCCAGGTTGGTGCTGAGTACACTTGTCTTCATGACACTCCATCGTAACGATAGCCGTGGGAACAGGCTCGACGACAGTGGGTTGGGTGTTCGAGTGCTTCTCGTGATTATCAATAGTAGGCTTAGCATCGTGAAATTCAGAAGTGGGAGGACACACGATCCACACGGTTGTTTCCTTGGTTTCACACTTTTGTTGGTGACATATAACGGTGGTGGTAATCTTGGGTTCCACTTCCTTGGTGGTGGTGATCACGCCGTGGTTACCAGTGGTAGTTTCCACAACGCAGGGGACTTCGACAGTCTTGGTGGTCTCCTCACACACGGGACAGTCTTTGTAAATAGTGGTGGTGGTGAAGGAAGTTATGGCATCAGGAGGAACAACCGAGCCCAACAGCGATGAAGGTCCAACCAACGAGGATGGTTTCACAGAAAGGGACAGTTCACCTGTAGAAGGTTCAGCTGAGGTTTCGACATACAAAATTCTTTGATCACCACTAGAAGAAAGCTTAGCTGAAGGCTCGATGGAAGATGACAGCGTAAAAGACGACGACGGCTCAACGGGCGACGTGGATTCAGCACTTGACGAAGGCTCAACTGGTGACGTGATTTCAGCTCCTGACGAAGGTTCAACAGGCGATGAAGATTCAATAGACGAGAAAGACTCAACAGCCGATGAAGACTCAACAGACGAGGAAGACTCAACAGACGAGGAAGAATCAACAGACGAAGAAGGTTCAACGGAAGATGACGGCTTGATAAAAGATTCAATGGAAGACTCAGTGGACGAAGCATCAGTTGATTGAGTTGTCGAAGTAGAATCATTGGTAGTTCCCGTGGTCGAAGTTTCCGAGTTGGAAGTGAGAGGCACCAGGGTAGAAGGCACGTCTTGATCTGCCGACGATGGTTCTGACGTCTCGGAAGGAACAACATCCAAGCTCGAGGAAACATCCAGACCAGAAGGCGAGATCTCCACACCAGTAGTAGGGTAAGTTTCTGAGCTCGAGGAGACATCCAGGCTTGAGGAGACATCCAGGCTCGACGAAACATCCAGGCTAGACGAAACATCCGAGCTCGAAGAGACATCCAGGCTTGACGAAACATCCAGGCTCGAGGAGACATCCAGGCTCGACGAAACATCCGAGCTCGAAGAGACATCCAGGCTTGACGAAACATCCAGGCTCGAGGAGACATCCAGGCTCGACGAAACATCCAGGCTCGACGAAACATCCGAGCTCGAAGAGACATCCAGGCTAGAGGGCGAGATCTCCACACCAGTAGTAGGGTAAGTTACTGAGCTCGAGGAATCATCCAGGCTAGAAGGCGAGATCTCCACACCAGTAGTAGGGTAAGTAACTGAGCTCGAGGAATCATCCAGGCTAGAAGGCGAGATCTCCACACCAGTAGTAGGGTAAGCCTCTGAGCTCGAGGGAAAAGGTACCGCCGAGCTTGAAGAGTTACCCCAAAATACCGATGACGAAGATTCTATTGACAGCAGCGATGGCTCATTCAGCGACAGCGACGATGTTCCCGAGGAAGTGCTCAACGAAGTGGGTTTTTCAACCGACAGCGACGATTCAATAGAAGACAGCGAAGGTTCCACAGAAGACAGCGAAGGTTCCACAGAAGACAGCGAAGGTTCCACAGAAGACAGCGAAGGTTCCACAGAAGACAGCGAAGTCTCAGTAGAAGACAGCGACGATTCCACAGAAGACAGTGACGATTCCACAGAAGACAGCAACGATTCAGTAGAAGACAGCAGGAATTCTTCAGTCGGCGACAGGGAGGGTTCTTCTGGAGTCAGCTCAATTGAAAGCGAAGTTTCCACAAAAGACAGGTCAATAGACAGCAGGGAGGGCTTTTCAGTAGTCAGATGTTCTGTCGACAGCGAAGTAGGTTCATCCAGAGAAGAAGGTTCATCTGACGACAGCGAGGGTTTCTCGGAGGACAGAGGACTGGGTTGTTCAGTCGACAGTTCGATTGACAGAGAAGTCGGCTTTTCCGTAGACAGCTGGATCGAAGGACTCGGCTTAGTGGACAGTTCGGTCGACAGAGAAGTCGGCTTTTCCGTAGACAGCTGGATCGAAGGACTCGGCTTAGTGGACAGTTCAAGCGACAGCGACGTCAGGGTAGTTTCCAACGATGACGACGACGTTTGTGGCATTTCCGAGCTTGACAGCGACGTGTGATCAGGAGTCAAAATCACCACCGTCTTGGTACCACCGCTACCAGTTTCATAGGGTAAAGTAGTCGTCAGAGGAAACGACCACGACCAGCCTCTGGTGGTTCGAAAAATCGCCGTACCGTCAGCACCTGCCAGCCCCTTGATATGGCCACCACGGAAGTACCTGTTCCAACTGTTGTTACTCGTTTCCGAAGAACCATTACACTTGAAACTATCACCATAAGTGAAATTTCTACCAACACCATCATCTTCAAACGTAAGGTAGGGAATATAGCCAGGAGGAATGTGGCCCAAATTGATCTTCACCTTGTTGTTTTCACAGGCAGCTTCGTAAGGACTGATATCACCGCCTTCATCGGTAACGGGATACCCCCAATCGTTAAAGCCCTTGGAAAACCCGACTTTAACCGAGTCGCAATCAACCTTACCGTCATCAATTTCTGCTTGGATCATTGCAGCTTCGTAGCCGAGTCTACACAACCCCGCACGGACAACATTGAGCTTATCTCTCTTAGCTTCGCCCTTTTCCTCATCCAAGCGTGCCTGGATTTGGAACTGATATGAGTACTCATTGGCACCATCGTTGAACGTCCAGGTGTTCTCGCCATTCTTCCAATGTCTCTGACACCGCAAATCGTCAGCATCAAAGGCAAAACCGGAACAGAGAAACGCTTGAAACCACGCTTCCCCAGCGGCTTCGGTGGCTGGGTTCACCTCATCGGTAGCAGTACACGTCAACGTACCGTTAGTGTCAACGCTACCCGTCAACGTACAATTAGCATAGGCGGTATTACCCACTTTCAAGGCAAACTCTTCAGCGGCAAATGAGTAAATGTTAGGAATGTTCAAATGGAAGGTATCGCCAGCGGAAACCTTGGCCCCATCGATGGCCCAGTCCAAGGTAGCCGTCCAGATCCCATCAGGGGACTGGTCCGGGTCTTGCGGCTCCACCGAGGTGATATTGGTGAACACACCCGTCACCTCCTTGGCGAAGACTGTAGCCGCCACCAGCACCGCTCCAAGCAAAATTGACTGAAGTTTCATATGGAAAGACGATACGGTTACAAAAACCAAGGTACAAACATCGGTTATATATATATGTTGATGAGGAAACCCATGATGGTGAAAGTCTTTCGCTTACGGTATCTGTCGACATGAAAAAATATTTGTCTTACAGATACAAGGGTTCGCATTTGCGGAAGCGAGACCACACCCCGACTAAATATAGATAATGACACTATGAAGCTAACGGTGAAGTGATGATATCATGATATTTTACCCCTTTTTTGACTTTTACCTGCTGAGGATAGCACTAGCGGTTAGAATAATTACACCTGGTAAGAACTTTTTTCCAGATTCCATTTCAAAGTCCGTTGGTGGCGTGGAATATGAAATGTTGGAACTCGACTGTAGGGAAGACGTCTCCATTCAAACTTTAAGAACAAAAAGATGCATTGACAAAGTATTCCACATTATCATAATGAAATACAAGATTCTGGAGAAGAAATTGTTTAGAAGTGATGACCTTGACGTACTCATCCACCGCCGCATACACACCATTAAGGGTATAGGCGGTGGGGTTAGTCATTGCAGTCTAAATGAGAGTTAAGGTTAGTCGGGAACTAATGATGCTCATCACGAGATTGCATAGCTACTGGTTGATTTGCTACATCTCATCTGAAAAATTACATAGAAACCACACATTAATCACACGGTTTAATTACGAAACACAGGGGCCATATTGCATTCTCGGTAAATGATCCGCAGAATCAATATGGCATATCGTTTCATCGAGAAAACCTTGATGGGGTGAAAGGTTAGGAAGCCAAGTATATTTTTTCATCGTGAATCCCTGTACTTAAAAATTTATGCGTTGATAATCTCCACTACGCTGCCAGATAGCGGCGAAAGGAATCCGCTTTACTTGCATCGGAATAAATCAAGTAACAATTTCCCAGCGATATTGGAGGTGAGTAGCACTACTACAATTTCGATTTACCACACAATGATTGTGAAATGACTACATAAAGGAAAAGCAGACAGTATATTTTAGTGAGTGATTTATGTAGGTTTAGCTTTTGTGTTATCATAGCGACCTTGTGAGCATAATCACAAAAGCCTAGATCTCTTTGCCGAGAAGGTTGCTCGTAATCGTCGACAGCCAGCAGCTTGTCGCCGGCATCGTACCCCCTCGACGATACCACAGATATGTTCTTAAAAGGTGCGAGAACGAACCGCTATTCTGTTAACGCATTTCCCGTTAGTCAATATAAATAATCTCTTATACACATTCACTAGTCAGTTTATCAAGAACTTTTCTCTACGGTTCTTATCATATACTTGTGTTGCTCGCTTACTATGGCATTTACGGGTTTCGACGTTCACTTACAGTTTGCAACCTTGCATAAAATAGAATCTTTTCTTCCTGTACCCTTGCTGCAAAAATTACGTCACTGGCAGATTTTACTTTGTCTCGATGGTGGGAAATATGATCTCTGACAAGCGGTAGCGATAGCCGTCAAAACATGTGTTGCACCTCATTTATGCTTAGTTGAGACAACCGGAAAGGTACCAGCTACTCAAGCACAACTCCTTCAGCTCAAAAAGAGATAACCTATCATGTCGTATACCGTTCGGTAATTGTCAAAATATGCGTCAGTGTCTGCATTGTGTCACCATCGCCTATGAAATTGAAGTTATGTGTCAAGGCCATACATTGATGATGACAGCTGTGGATGTAATTACGTGGCGATGGATTTGTCAGTTTCGGAAATACCTCTCCGGTTTGTCCAGTGTCGGCCAATACCGGAAATGTGACGTTGTTCCGAGACGCATGCACAGAATATCCGATGGAGGTAAACCAAGTACTTTATGTGCTAATAAAGATTCAATGGGATTGAGATCGTCAAAGCCGTGTTTGTTTTATTTAGTATGGTAGTTCAATCACGTGACTTCGACCTGAGACCGTTCGCACTATCATCTCGCTCGGTTACCGGCTGATAAATTCTTCCCCACCAGATAGCCGGTATCGAGTCACGTGCACATCCCCCCTTAACCAGTAACCACAACTCAACCCCCAATTTTATGTCTTAACGCAATATAACTCCATGGTGTACAACTTCGTATTTTAATAATCATTCTCCATTTCCCATTGCTCATCGTTTCGTTGCCATCTCCGGCTGCCAGCCGCCATCGGCTATCATCGGCTTTACCTCCACTCCCTACCCCTCACCCAGGCCGTCGGCCTCGGTGTTCGCGTTCCCCATATAAAAAAATCCTTCCCCACAAATCACAGTACCAACAACTCTACAAATGTCCGAAGAAGACGTGTCCCTCGAAATCAAGGGTAAGGTGGCCGTGATCACCTTTAACCTTGCCAAAGCCCTTAATGCGTTGACGTACAAACAGTACGTTGCTCTCGGTAAGGCGATGGAAGAAGCCAATGAGGATGAGAACACCGTGGTCACCATCATCCAATCCCTGGGTCGGTTCTTCTCCGCTGGAGCTAACATGAAGGACGTGGGTGCTCTGCAATCGCGTGACTACGAGTTTTGGCTCCAACGGTTCGTTGGGCGCAACGTGTGGCTTGCCGACGTGTTCCACAACCACAAGAAGATCCTCGTGGCTGCCGTTAACGGACCGGCCATTGGTCTCAGTGCGGCGCTCTTAGCTCTCTGTGACGTCATCTACGTAAAGGAAAAGGCCAAGTTCTACTTGTTGGCGCCGTTTTCCAACTTGGGGCTCGTGTGTGAAGGCATGGCGCTGGCGTCGTTGTACCACCGGTTAGGGTGGTCGTTGGCGCTGGAAGCAGTGGTGTTTGCTCGTCCCATCCAAGGGGAAGTGTTGGAACGTGTTGGCTTCATCAATAAGCTGTTTGACGGTCAATTTGCCCTGACGGAAGAATTCAATGCTGCCGTGGAAAAGATGGTGGTGGAAATGTTCGAAAACTTGTACTACCCGCTGATGCTTGCCAACAAGCAATTGCTCAAGGCCAACCGGGATGATGCGTTGAACGCTGCCAACTCCAAGGAAGCCGTGACTGGGTTCAGCAAGTGGATCCAAGGAGTACCGCAAGACCGGTTCAAGCAATTGAGAGAGGGTAAGATCAAGCACAAGATGTAAACCGTTGTGTGACTATAACCAAATAGACTACTACGTTGATGTCCACTAGAATAAAGTAACCACAAACGACCGAACCCCCGTATGATAACAATTGACCCACCAGCTCTTTCCTCATTCAAACAATCTCTATAAGAAAACACAAACTATCTGTTTTTCATGTCAAGTGACAGCTTTAACTTTTATGTTTCGAAATTTTTATCATCATCATCTTTTCCTTGTTTACTTGTCATTTGGTGGTATTTTGTAGATCAAGGCACGCTCGGGTCGCGCTATCGGCAAAGCCCCTATCTCTCCGGCTCATGGCCTTCAGTGCCCCGACATCCACCCTGCGATATCATCACAAAATCACCATCAAATTCCACTGGAAAAGCTGAAAATCAACTCTTACCATAACCCCGCTCGGATTTACCCAGTTTAATTACTACTTTTCGCTACCGTTCCTTCCAAATCACACGCGTATTCCCCTTACCTATTATCGGTTGAAGTCGCACTACTTTTCCCTTCTGTCATATCAAATCGTTAGTCGATCCACCGACACTAACTACACCACCACAATCCCACATTCTACCCATCCCAAACCCCTCGTTTTGACCGTTCTGTGTTTACCTGTGTGGTCTCCTATCCTGCGTTGAGCTCGCAAACCCATCATTCCCATTATCCTTTGGCTAACTTGAGCGCTTCGTCATTGGTTTGCTGATCCTCCCCACACCATGAGCGACGCCAAATACTACGCCAAAGCCAAGCTGGCTGAGCTCCAGGCTGAGCTCGAACAGGCGTGGAAAAAGCCCGGTAAAAAACCCGCGGCTAAGGTCGACGTCGTCCTCAAAAAGATTCTCGCTAATACCGCCATGAATAACACCGACATGATCCTCATGATGCCAGCGGTGATCCGCATCATGGCCCAAACGGGTCACGACCACGTCGACGTCCTCAAACTTTGCTGCAATTACCTCATTGCCCATAGCGATCTCGACTCCCGTAACGTCATTAACGATGCTCTCCCCACGTTGGCTAAGTGGCTCAGCGCTACTCCACAGCTCAAAGTACTTGCTCTTCGTACACTTCTGCTGGTAGACAAACGTCCGTTCATTGACGCCTCCCTCCAAGCCACCATGGCCAAGTTGACTGACGGCGACCCCCAGGTGAGAAAACTGGCGTGCTACGCCGTGGCTCGCCTCTACCAGCATGCCAGCGACCAGTGTGACATCCTCATCCACAAACTTAACGATATGCTCCTTGAGGAAAGCGATACGGTGGTATTGACTCTGTGTCTCGCTGCTCTTTCATCAATCACCGATGTCCTGCCCAAATTCGCCTTTGCCTTGACCAAACAACACTGCCAAGTGCTTATGGCTCGCCTCGAACAGGCTAACGAGTGGGGAAAACTGTACATAATCAACGCCCTTATGGGCTACGTCCCCCAGCTGGGCGATGAGGCTATCGACTTGATGGAGGCGGTGATGCCGTGGCTTTCCCACGAAAACACCGCCGTGGTGCTCAACGCCATCAAGATCATCGTGTACTTGAACAATTACGCTAGCGAACAGTCGGTGCTCTTAGCGCTTCCCGCTCTCCCCAAACGTATCGGGCTGCTGTTGGTGGCTCTCTTGACGAAGCCGCTGGAACTTGAGTTTTTGGTGTTGCGAAACGCCATTCTTCTCCTATTGGGTCGTCGCTACCTCATTAATGTCGACGTGCTGATGTTCTTTTGTAACTACGATGACCCCATCTACGTGAAAGATACCAAGCTTGAAATCATCTACTTGTTAGCAGACTCCACCAACGTTGCTCGTGTCCTTCGGGAACTTGAGGAGTATGCTACCGAAGTCGACGTACAAATGGCTCGTAAAGCCATTCGGGCATTTGGTAATCTCGCCGTCAAAGTGCCCGAAGCCGCTACCGATTGTGTCAACGTTGTCATCGAGTTATTGAGCCACGGTGTCCCCTATATCGTCCAGGAAGCAGCGGTGGTGATTAAGAACATTGTCCGCAAGTACCCCCATCAATTCAACTCGGCGTTGGTGGAATTGATCAAACATTACGACGTCATTGATGAGCCCGACGCCAAGTCGTCGCTCTTGTGGATGCTCGGTCAATTTGGTGAGTCCATCAATGGATCCAATAAGATTTTAGCGTCGATGGTAAAAGATTTTGATAACGACGCCTTTGAAGTGCAAAACGCCACCATTACTGCTGCTGTCAAGCTCTACCTCAAGCAACCAGAACAGGGCGAAACCACCATGCTTCAAGTGCTCAAAGCCGCCACTGAACAGGTGAACAACCCCGATATCCGCGATCGTGGCTTCATGTACTGGAATCTCATCACCGCTCCCCAACCAGTGGGCACCGAATGGCAAGCCATCACCAAGAAAGTGGTTCTCAACCCGCAACCGGGGATTCTGGGAGAAAACGACACCATCGATCCCGCCATTCTCGAGGAACTCGAGCTCAATATCGGCACCTTACTCTCGATCTACCTTAAACCGGTGCGAGCAGTATTCCGATTATCCAAACAGAAACGCTTAGTGCCGAGTCCGGCGCTCCAGCCTCGACCCATCAACCGCCGCCTGAGTCTGCACCGCAACAGCCAACAGCTGGCGCCAGAAGTCCCCCAGCCTCGACCCAGCAAGTTTGGTGTTCATCTGAATCTGGGACTGGGACTGGGGACGTCGCTGCCCATTCGCCACTCGTCGTACGCCGACCTGATTGGTAGCAGTTTGGATGGTGACGTTAGTCCTAGCAAACGACCAGGCATGATGAAACGAATCTCCCGTCGCATCCCTTCGGTGGTTGGCGGCTCCAAGGGCGATGCCCGCAAAATATGATGATCCATGACCCAATAAACATTCAACGGATAACGAATCAAACATTACTTTCACAACGGTGATCCTTTCTACCCATTTTGTGGTACTCTAAAGCTGTTTTCTTTAGCCCTTTGAAATATCATGGTCTTACCAGCATCCAATGGACAGGATTCCCGATGAAGAGAATTGAGCATAACTAAAATGCTAGATGAAAGTAGACCCATCAACAATTGCATTTGGAAATGTCATAATTCTATTTATCCATTTAGTCAAACTTAGTAAACTCACTACCATTACAACTCCGACGTTTATAACCAATATTGTATGGACTTACAGTGCGAAGTTAAGATCAAGCAATAAAACCATCATTTCGTCACTTACACGTAATGTAACCATTCCATCAATATTTAGCGGCATTTTCAAACCTAGCAGTATTGTGATTAGCGGCAATACCCCACGTTTCTCCTACCAAATCGTCCCACTTTTAATTACCATTTATAAGTCACGTTATCATCACCTTTGTAGGTGCGACTCCACATCCCCAGATATGGACGAAGGCTCTCCGACCTACCGGGACCTATTTGCCATCCCCACGTTCAAACTGTTGGGAATTTCCCACCCGGATTTCTCTGATGATGACTTGAGTATCTATTTCTGTGGCAATTCCCTCGGGCTCATGCCTCGAGCCACTCCCAAAGCCATCGAGGACGAGTTGGCTGCCTGGCACGCTCGTGGGGTTGAAGCTCACTTTAACCATCCCAACGATAATCCCTGGGTTGACGTTGATCTCCCATTACTTCCATTAACCGCTCCGTTGGTGGGAGCTCAAGAGAACGAGGTAGCGGTGATGGGATCGCTTACGGCAAACCTCAATGCCCTCTTGGTGGCGTTTTATAAACCCAAGGATAAGCGGACAAAGATCCTCTTTGAAAAACATGCTTTCCCTAGTGATTACTACGCGTTCGTCAACATGGTCAAGTTGTACGGTTACGATGAATCTCACCTCATCCAATTAGCTCCTAAAGAAGGTGAAACCTACTTGAAAACCGAAGATATTATTGCCGCAATTAATCAGCACGCCGACGAAATTGCTCTTGTGTGTTTCCCCGGGATTCAGTACTATACGGGTCAATGGTTCGATATCGCTGCCATCACCGAAGCCGGTCACAAAGCTGGAGCCGTGGTCGGCTGGGACTTGGCTCACGCTGCTGGTAATGTCCCTCTCAAATTACACGAGTGGAACGTCGACTTTGCCGTGTGGTGTAACTACAAATACCTTAATCTGGGTCCTGGGGCCATGGCTGGTATTTTCGTCCACGAAACCCATACTAAGGACAATTCCCCAGAACTGTTTCCACCACGGTTAGCTGGGTGGTGGGGTAATAATCCTGGTGACCGTTTCAAGATGTTGGAGAAGTTTGACCCCATTAAACTGGCGCTTTCTTATCGTCAACTGAATCCATCGGTACTCGATGTCGTTGCCGTCAAGACATCTTACCAAGTGGTAGCAGCTGCAGGAGGAGTGGTAGCTCTTAGACAAAAGAGTCTTGCTCTTACGCAACACTTGTGGGACTTGTTGACTCAATCCAAGTACTACAAGGCTGAATCGGGTCCGTGGTTTACCATATTAACTCCCGAGGACCCCAGCGAACGTGGGGCTCAGTTATCGGTACTCTTTGGTCCCCATAGTGATGACCCTAACGCCGATACTATGGAGCAAGTGTTCCGCTACTTACACGACCACGCCATCATTTGTGATGAACGTCGTCCTAACGTCATTCGTCTTGCTCCCACGCCGTTGTACAATACGTTTAGGGAAGTGGAGATTGTCGTTAACCGAGTTAACGAGGCTCTCGATGCCATTGCTCGTAAACATTCGTAAAAAACCCACTCTATATATGTATATAAATTTAAAGATAACCCATTCATAAGGTTACCCTTCTTTAGCCTGGCGAGCCGCCTCCTTTTCCCGCTTCTTCTCTTCCCGCTTGCGACGCTTGCGTTCTTTCTTTTCCTCTTCCGTTTCTTCCTCCTCGTCCTGATCGCCAAAGTCATCGAGTAATCGTTTCGCCCGTTCAATCTTGGCTTGTTGTTCCAAGATATACTCGAGACGAGCCAACTTGAGGGGATCGTCTTTGAGAGCAAAACCAATATCGTTCATCTTTACTCTCAGCCGTCCCTGGGAGCGGGCGTACGTGGTCATCCGGTGACACAAGTCTTGGAGGTAGCCACTGAGAATGTCCTCGAGAGCAGCGTTGGTCTCGTCGTTCTCTCCAACATCGCCCATACCAAAGAGCAAATTCTCAATGTCCTTGGTGAAGAGCCGTTGCTTTTTTCGCCGCCGAGGTGGCTGTTGGCGGGCGTTATACATTGGGGTGTTGGTAGTGGTGGTAATGGGAACGCTGCGATCTGCTGGTGCGGCTTCATCGGCGAAGACAATGTGTTAGTTTTATCGGCCATATATCACACAACTGGCAGAATATTAACCTTATAAATACAAATCCATATTATTGCGAGTCCCGGCTATAAACTCGCTGGATACTGGTAGCATCAGAATATTTTTCACAAAGTAGTGCGCATCCTGTCTATGTTGCAATAAACCCGCAGTTGTATTTTTCCATCAAGTCTTTGGTAGTATAACGGTTAGTATTTCCGCTTGTCACGCGGGAGATCGGGGTTCGATTCCCCGCCAAAGAGCTTTCTTTTTGTGCCCACCCCATACCTTTTTGAACAATCAACTTGATGCTCCCTCATTCACAATGACTTTTAAAATGTATTTTTAAGGTTGTATGTATATGGGTATATGACGTCAACTTTCAAGAAGCGACAATTCTAATGCTAATCTGAGCTCCTCATCTTCATCCTCAACTTCATCATCAACTATCTCGACTGCCGAAACGGACTGTGACTCCTCACGACTAGCAGCAAGTGCACGTTCGAGATCTTCATCGGAGGCAGCAACCGGTTGGCTGGCGCTTAACGCAAGCGCTACCCGGAGCTCCTCGTCTTCATCAAAGTCGTTACCATTGTACTTGTCAACCAATGCTTCCTCTTGACGACGATTATATAGCTCCCGGTCGTACTCATCGATGCCATCGCTTATTTGTCGGTTTATCGGTGCCTCTCGGGCCACGTAGCGACGTTTAGGAGCCGAGCGAGTGTGAGTGGGGACATGGTCGCCAAACCGGAAATATTGGACAAACTGTCCGCTTACCACCACCCCATGAGTGGCCAGCTGGTCACGATTGTCGAGTTTGATCGCACTTATAGGGACTAACTGGTCAAACATCTCGCGGAACTTGCGGGGATACTTGACCAGCGCCTCTTGCTTAACGATGGTGCCAGTGAACACATCGTAAACATTAAAGAAGCCACGGTATCCTCCCACCACCACCACTGCCGCATTGATGGCGACTGCGGTAATGGGACATATATCATCAGGAAGCTGAGGATAGTGTTTGCCAAAGTAAGGTGGAGCAATCTCACATTGGGGGATAATGGTGGCGTGAGCACTGCGACAGTTCCACACAAGTACCGACGCGGTATCAAGCACGGTAGCAAAGTAGAGGGCATCTCCTCCGGGCACTTTGGGGTCCATCAGACCCAATTTGGTAATCCGTTCTGGGAGCACTGCTTGCATCTCGTTAAGCACCACTCGTCCGGTTAACGCTAGCTTTCGTTCTTCAATCTCCGGAAGGTTGGCAAAGTGATATACTCGAACGTCGGCTCCGTGGCTAAAGATGGCGTTTTGTCCGGCAAAGTCCACGTGGAATGTAACGGGGTAATCATCATGATTCCCTTCGATTGGGTGAGGAAGATCATGGGTAGCAACAATATCATATGGCAGTTTAAATGATCGTATCACCAACTTGGTAGGGGTAATGTAGACAATATAGTTAGCAAAGTCCAGTTTAAGATGGAGAATAGGCTCGTCGCCAACAATGGTCGCCAATGGCTTGCCCAGAAGCGACCAAAGCTCCACCATCCCCGCCAGGGTGCTACTAACAACGTCAGGAGCCTGTTTTGACGATGATGGCGAGGGATTTATGGCAATGGCAGTGAACTTTTGTCCCATAGTGGTGGTGGTCGGAGATGTCCGTTTGGCAATGACGGTAGCATTACCTCGGGTGCTCAATGCCTTGAGGTTACGGATAATCAACTCGTCGTGGACTCCGGCTACTGACCAGTGCCAATTGGTGGCAAATGCCTCCATTAACGCCGGTCCTCGCCACGGGACAAACCCTTGGTGACGCCCATTGGTCAAGTTGCACCACAGAATCGATCCGTACACCGCCAGCGCCGTGAGGAGCTTGCCAAACCCACCATTAACGTCAAAGTCAGCAAGCACGTGGTCGACATAGCGTAGGTCGTTATTGATGAGCTGATACGACACGTGAGTGCCCCGAGCTTTGCTCCAAAGCCGAAGACACTTGAGACGATGGTAGTACTCTCCCATCCACGTCAAGTTGGCTCGGATATAGGGGAAATGGCGGTGGGCTCCAAAGGTACGGCTGAACGCCCGCTGCCACGTGGTGGGGTCGACAATGACAAAGTTCCAGCGGCTACACACAAGCCGTAAGTCTCCCAATTGGGAGAGATCCACTGCCGAGAAGATCTCCACGAGGAGCTCATCGGGCAAGTCGTTGATGGAGGCCATGGGTCGGGCGACGGCAAAGTCCAGGAGCAGGCCCGGTGCGCGCTGATGGGAAGCGATACTGCTTTTGGTTATGTGCAGTACGGAAAAAATCTCCCCACGACAAGCGCTGCGACCTTAAATCACTCAAAGTCGTGGCAACCATCAACTCCCCCTAACACCATGTCGACAAAACCGCTTTGGTACCGGTGGGCCCGAGTCTACTTTGCTGGCGGGTGTATCATCGGCACCGGTGTGCTTCTTTACATCTACACCACCCCCACCGACGACGAGCTCATTGCTCGATTCCTGCCCGAAGTAAGAGCTGAGTACGAAAAGAGTCGAAGCCTCCGTCAGCAGGAACAGCAGGCGTTGATGGACATTGTCAAGAAGACGGCCAAGTCTGAGGATCCCATCTGGAAGACGGGGCCCATCGGTTCGCCTCTTGAAAGAGACCAACGTAACTTGAACATCAAGCTTGTCGATGACGAGATGTTTGGCAAGAAGACCACCGAAGAAGTGGGCGAGATCAACGAACAGCTCCAGGACCAATTGGACGAGATTTCCCAGGTTGAAAAGCAGCAGAAACTCAAGCTGTGGTGGAAGTCGTGGAAGTGATGTATTGTACATAGATAACGAGTAAAGGCAACTATTAGTCCTCTCCACGGTATAGAAAATATGACGACGACGTAGCTTTAGAAGTGGCCACTGTCGATTAATGCGAATTATGGGTTTGGGTGGCATGGTTGATTATCGACCCCAAAACCGTAATAGCGGCAGCGGTGTCGGTTCGACCATGCCGTTGGCCTGGTCCACTGCGGCCACGATCCGGTTAATATTGGTATCAATCACCATCCCCCCTTGTACGATCTCTTCAAGCACCGTCTGGAGGACCTGCCAGCCAAACACGAGGTCGAGTTCACACACGTTGGTGAAGCACTTATCCAAGCACTCGACAAACACCTGGATAAGGTCGAGAATGCCCAACTCCAGCTCCTGATCATCAACAATAAACACAAAGTAGAGAGTGGCGTAGTGACGGTAGATGACCTTGATATCGTCAAGGTCCTCCAACAACTTGGGAGGCGTGATGAACGAACACTCTTGCGACAGCCGGGTCAGGATGAGCTGGAACACCTGCTGGAGGAGAAGTCGTTGGGTGGGGAGATCGACATTGGTATAGAACTTCATGAGCCGGGGAAGGCCATTGTTGTTGAAGATAAGCACCGAGTGGATCATGGCAGACGACTCGCGCTGTGGGACGATTTCGCTCGTGACGTCGTTTGTGGCGAGCCACCAGAGTTGAGGCTAGTGAGAATTTGAATAGCAAAAATGAGACAGAAAATGGGATAGTGGGAGTGGTAGATGAGTCTCTGTGGTTATGGTGATGTTGACAAAGGTACTGGTGATATCAGGGGAGACATTTGGGGGCCGTGTGGGAAGCAATTACCTAATAGAGTCAACACCCTTGAAGATGAACAAAGTCGTGGAAATGTCTACCAATGAACCCAATAAACTATCACGTTCATTTAGTAAGTTACTAGAGGCTCGGAGATTGTTCTAGACGCGGCTAGCGTTCACCATTTGTTAAACGTATACATTACTCAGCGGCACCATTGAAATGTCCGGGCGAGCGCTCTATCGCCGTTTATATCCGGCAGGTTTTACAAATCACCACCCACAGCCACCTAGCACATGCTAGGAACGGTTATTCATAAACGTGTAATGGTCGTTCTATCAGCCGTACATTTGTCAGCCGCTGATAAATTCGTTTACGACATCACCGACTTCATTCGTTGATGGCTTCAGGCGAACCTCGAGTTCTAGCAACATCAGCTAAAAGCAATTTCGTAGTTTAAAGTCCATATTCTCATTCTGTCAATTTTGAGTAACAAAATCAGATGTTACATTGACGATCACCGTTGCCGCAACCGTAGCCGCTCCATCGTCTTCGTTGCTGCAAAGCCACCACTACTTTGTCGGCGATGTCGCGGTGACATAACCGCGATGCTCGATCCTTGCTGAACCCTATAAAGTCATCGCTGTCGACCCCCTCCAAGCCAATTCTCTAGCTAAATACTTACCATGCTGGATCGACCCACTATCGTTGTGGTGGGAGGACTGTGGTCAGGAGTGTCTGTGGCCAGACGAGTATTTGAGCAATCATCCCCAGCCAAGTTGATTCTCATCTCGCCCCTGGAACAAACCTACAACAATACTGCTGCTCCCCGACTCTTGGTCCGTCCCGAGCTCGCTGAACTGACGTTTGTTGACCTTAATCACCTCAAACAACGCCAACGTCACCATGAGTTTGAGTTGGTCGTTGGTACCGTGACCAAACTCGATGTTGATAACAACCAAATTTACGTTGACGATAAGGCCAAACCCATCACCTATGATTACGTAGTGGTGGCTACGGGTCAGCGGAGCAAGTTCCACGTATTCAAGGCCCATGGCGACGTGTCGAAACTGATGGAATCCATTAAGGAGATGAGTGATGCCATCAAGCAAGCCAATTCCATCTGTGTGGTGGGAGGAGGAGCCACGGGTGTTGAAGTAATTGGCGAGATTGCCGTGGCCTTCCCCGACAAACACTTGGCGTTGGTTTCGGGCGATAAGGCCGGTCCCCTTGCTCCGTTTGGTGCTAAAGTCATTCAAGATGCCGAAAAACGGTTATCCAATTTGGGGGTGGAAGTGATCAATAACATGGCCGATACTGATGGCAATAAGGTGACCGTCAAAGGCGAACTGAAACCACGCACGTTTGACTTGGTTATCCCCACGTTTGGATACACTCCCAACACCAGCTTTATCCCCGACAAATACTTGGATGACTCCGGCTACGTCGATGTCGATGACCACTTAAAGGTCAAGGGTACCACCAACGTGTTTGCCACAGGAGACTGTGCTCTGATCACCGTCAAGTCGGCTGCCGACATTAACTTGATCCAACTGCGAGTGATTCTGAATACCGTCAAACGGGAAATGTTTGGCGAATCAATTACTCCCAAGGCGTATAAGCCCGGTCCCCTTACCAGTCTTGTCCCCATTGGACCCGACGGAGGTGTGGGTAAACTTTGGGGGTTTAAGGTCCCCAGTTTCGTGGTATGGTTGTTGAAACTGAAGGACTTTACCATCCCCAAATCCAAGGATTTGTTAAGCTAAAGCGGGGATCGAGGAAGTGGAGATTAAACTGAAATACACGTCGTTGCTATTGATGTACATTCAAGTGGTTCAAGGGTCGCTTTCTAGTAAATTCTCGGTTGACCTATAGCACCAACACTTTAACACTGACGTCTATCTTGATGATCACACATTCAGGTTTGTTGGTAGCCATTTTGATTAACTGATGGTAGTCGGTTCACTTGGTCTGTGGTCTGCTTGTTTTCCACCATATAATCTCCCTCAAATGCCCATCATGGGTCACAATAATGGTGTGTCGCAGTCCCACTCCTGCTGCCGTCACTCGAAGAACCATAGAAGCGATACTCGCCGTGATTTCGTTGGCGTTTTCCTCCGTCCATATGCGAGAGAATGGTGCTACGGGAATGTGGTTTTACTGTTTTGTGGCGGGACTATCACTTGGTCATATTATATTGACGTTGGTGGCAGAAGCGACAGCAGCTTATGCCGTGCCGTTAGTGGTGGATATCTTACTTGCTGGCTTGTGGTTTGGTGGAGGGATCGTCACGTTCACTCTGCCAACTCTGAGGTGGACACCAGCGTTATTTGCTTTATCATTTGCTCAATTCATTCTGTATATTGTCGACGTGATTTCCGGAGCCATTGGCCTCCTGTGTTGTTGAGTTTATTCTTCTAAAGTTTAAGCCGTGAACTGTTATTCAGTCAATACGAGTTGATATTCTGAATCATTTACTACCAAACCAAACTGGCTGTTTAACCGATGTTGTGACTGGACAAGCCGTTATCTACAAACATAACTGTAAACTTGTAATACATTTTTGATTGCATCAAGAACATCATGTCGACAATCAAGATCTTAATCACATCGCCAATCTCGTCAATGTAGATTTACGAGATATGGCCTAGCCAATGATCTAGATTCACCTTTATCGACAGTGACAGTGATCGTAACCTGTCTCCATCATTAACCCCGAATTCATCTCTCATACGTTGTTATTCATATCATTTATCAATTAATCTCCCGAATACAGTGTTGTCTACTCTGTAGCTTGATAATATTCAATTCAATGTTGCCATCTCTTCAATCATAATAGTCAAATACATGGTTACTTTAGATTCCCGGTCAAATCATTACAACAGGCATCCATTCATCTCATCGTGATTTGCATTCATCGGTAGTGGTCGCACCTATAATTAGCTGCCTCTACTGTTTACCTTCACACGCGCCTACCTTATTCTCCTCACATTAACGCCAGACGTCATCACCAACCTAGGGCTCAATCAAAGCCCAACCCCACCCAAACCCCACCCAATTGAACCCAAGCCAAACCACACTGATTTCTATCACAATTACACACTCTCTCCGGTGATTACACTAACCATCGTCTTAGTAATGCCTTGACCTTCCCTAGCATTTGCCTCACCATCTCGTTTGCTTCGCGCGAGCGACTACGCCACACCTTTGATCCTGTGATCTATCCTCATACTTCCCTTCCCCTTGAGCCCAACCCTGGCAATACTCAACTCAATCATCTTCCCCCGTATTGCCATTGGCTCTAGCTGCTGTCCATGCCCGAACAGCTCGCGTTCCTGCAAGACACCAGCGACCACCGTCGTCTGGTGAGCTATGAGGCCGCCCGCATCCGGCTCCCGTTCCAGCACGGGGGTCGAGTCCCGGAACCGCTGCGAGTGCTGCTGGACCCTATAGGTCGTCGTACGTCTGCTGACGACCGTCACTGGGTGCTGCCGGTGGCGGAAGAAGGTCCCGACGGCAGTTATCCCGATCCACTAATAATGGAGCCGCCACCGCGAGTTACATCGTCTCCAAACTCGCTGCCACCCAAGCTGTTGGCGCTGTCGAACCTGGGTGGCATTGGCCTGATCATCGGCGGCTATTTCGGGCTGAAAAGCTCGATGGAGTTGGCTCCCGTCGCCTCCAACTCTAATACCAATAATACCACCTCCACTCTCCCACAACTGGCACCAGCACCAACATCGGCCCTGCTGTCAGTTCCTACGATCATCCTGGCGTCGGATACTCCTCGCAAGGTGTCCAATACCTCTGTGAAACTGCTGCTGCTGTTGGAGTACTCCCAGCCCACTCCGGTGGGGAAAAAGTACCACCATCGCCAGGACCTGGGGCTGCTGGTGACACTGGTAGGACTGGGCACAGAAGCAGCGCTGCGAGATAAGCGGTTTGCCCTTTACGCGATGACGGGAGCCCTGCTGGGGTCCCAGTGGCTGATTGCCAACGTCACCCGCTGGCTCGACTACCACACGTTCCACCCGCTGTGGAAGGAAGCGTTTCGACGTAATGCCATCCTGGGCAACCGTTTCCTCGAGCTCGCCAACTTTGACCCGCAGAGCCACGTGTGGCAACAGTTTAGCAACTATCTCGAGTTGGACAACGGCCACAACCTGATTGAACGGTTCATCGAGCTTCTCAACGAAACTACGCAACCGCCAGCTGACGATAACCCGTCGTCCAAGAGCGAACACCGCAAACTGACGCCATTGGGACCGTCCCCCTATGTGCCGTCGCCCATTAATCGACCCATCTCCTACATCGACCCCAACTACTACCGCCAGCACGCTCCTCCCAACTCGTCCCCACTCCTAACTCCGACTAACCCGCACAAGTTCTTTCGCAAACACGAGCTCCACCAGAACTATATATCTCCTAATACCAAGTCGAACCGACTGAACCTGATGGAGAATATCTCGGCCAAGAAGGATCTGCGCAAGTCGGGGCTATTCAACATGGTACGGGGTAAACTCTCCAATAAGGACCACCTGTTTTCCACTACCCACTTGGCCACCAACGTCGCTAACTATACCGTGCAACAACCGGTACCCAAACTGGTGGAAGTACGGCGAGGAGCTCTGCCTCTGCCCATCCGGCGACTGCTTGAACTGGAGATTCTGCCGTTTGACGATGCTCCTCGTAAACCACCGCCTCCCATGGATAATGCTATCCCACCATCGGCACCACCAGTACCGTCAGTACCTCCACCTCCCAAACCCCCGCTGATCCGAGATGCTCCGCCATCAGCACCACCAGTACCTCAACTGCAACCACCAGCAACAGTTAGCGATATTAGCAGTGTGCCTCCACTCCCGCTCCAGGACCCACCATCGCCACCACCGTTGCAACCACCGTCGGTATCATCTCCACACTATTATTCGGTAGCATCACCACGAGGAGACCGTATCCTCGACGAAAAGTACTGGCCCAAGAAGGAGTCGTTGTTCCATCATTCCAAGGTGATTCTCGTGTCACGAGATAACCTGACGTTTGTCCCCGTGGCCGTGCCTCCCGACGAGCTCCACCTGGGTCCCCTAATTAAGGAACACATCTCCAAGGCGCTTCGGCTTCCCCAGGCGCCGTTTACCCTTCATCTAACTGACTTTTACGCTCGCGAGGGTACGGCATTACCCGACGCGGTGCTCTTGGAGGTGATTCGTGGTATCAATCTCGTCAAGCTCATGGTGAAGCTGGAGGCAGGACTGCCTAGTGTCAACACCTATCTGACCAACTCGCTGGACCTGCGACTGTTTGAAATCAAGGGCGATAACGATAAGATATACCCCGCCACGCCCCAGTACTTGCTCCAACGACCTCAGGAAGCTCCTCACACCGACTACTGGAACTGTAAGGATCCCCTTGAGTCCGGAGCTAGTATCCAGCTGCCTCCAGAACCGCCCAAGGCTCACTACTTCCCGTTACGTCTCCCCGTGCCTCTGGCCACTCCTGGAGCCGTCTCCACTCCCAAGAAGGCCGCTGAACCTCCCAACTTACAGATTAATACCTCGGGACCACCGCAAGCCCGGTCGTTACCGTCATCAACAATACCTCCACCCACACTGACGTCGTCGACAACACAAGCACTGTTCCGAGTCATTCGCCGTGAAGAGGGACGGGAAATCGACTTTGACAAGCGCCGCAAGTCGCTGGTGGAGGCTAAAGCACCGAAATTGATCCCCAACATCTACACGTCGTCGCTCCAGGACCTGATTCGCCTGCCAGTGCTGGCACTGACGTTGCAAACCACTAAGGACGACGGGGGAAAACTCCCGCTTGTGCCCACTCCCGACCAACCTCGAGCGCCGTTGCTCCCTGAAGTGAAGCCCCCGCTGCCCCAACCCACCATCAGTGGTCCCCATCGACTGCTTTCGAGTCTGCGATCCAATCTGCGTCCTGGTCTGCGTAATCTGGAATTACGTCGCCAGGGCCTGGCGCTGAGCGGCATCATTGCCAAACGACTGGCGCCACCACCTCCTGACCGACAATCGCTGGTGCTGCGGCAACTGAGAGTATCGATGCTGCGACAACTGCTGTTGAGCCGAGTACCGATCCTGCGGCAAGCGTCGTCGCGGCGTTCGGAGCTGTTTTCGTTTAAGGAGAACCTGATTTCGTTTGCCGATGCTCCGGCGTTTTCCGATAGTGGTTCCGACGACTTCTTTGCCAAGCCCATGGCCGACGACTCCGAGTTCTTTGCCAAACCGCTTGCCAACCCCACCACCCTGGAATCAGCGGGTGACGACGAGTTCTTTATGAAACGGATGCCGCAAAAGCCCAAGCCCAACATGAACTTGTTGCGGCCGCCAGCCGAAGAAGTGTTCGACAACTTGGAAAAGTATTTCCCCAACACCAACCTCGATAAACCCATCATTGAGGAAAGCCGGGTGGACGATGACAGTAAGAACCAAGCGCTGGGCATCTCCAAGACGTTCTCCAGCGCTAACTTGCCCCTGCCGCAAGCGCTGACGGTTCCCAACGATGACGGCGATGTCTACTATAACGCTGCTAATGAGAACAAGATGATGCGCCGGATGAAAACCATTCGGGGAGTGGCCATCGAGGCTCGCACCCGGTTGCTTGCTGGTAAACGTCAGCCTCCTCCACGTACCGTCGATAGTCTGTCGGAAAACCTGTGGGTGCTGACGCCGCCGCCTCAATTCAACTTGGGACGACTGAAGACGAAGATGTGGGGTCAACGGGTCACCGAAGTGACGCTGACGGAAATCGAACAGGGCGTAGTGCTGAACATCCAGGGCAAAAACGGGCTGTTTGACCGGTTTGTGTGGATTAAGGGTGAGCTCATTGGTCGCGGGTCGTTTGGCTGTGTCTACCTTGGGTTTAACGTCACTACAGGGGAAATGTTAGCCGTGAAGCAAGTGGAGGCCCAGGTCGACCATCGCTCAAAGACTATGCACAACCACGGCGGCATCTTGGCGTTGCACAAGGAGGTGGAGACAATGAAGGACTTGGAACACGATAATATCGTCCAGTACCTTGGCTACGAGCAAAAAGGTAACTTGTATAACATGTTCCTCGAGTACGTGCTGGGAGGACTGGTGCTGGCAATCCTCAAGCAGTTTGGCAAGTTTGACGAAGGTCTTATTCGCCACATTACTCGCCAGGTATTGATGGGACTCCAGTACATCCACAGCAACGGCATTTTGCATCGGGACATGAAGGCGGATAACTTGTTGTTGGAGGTCGATGGTACCTGTAAGATCTCCGACTTTGGCATCTCCAAACGGTCCAAGGACATCTACTCCAACAATGCCGAAATGTCGATGCAAGGAACCGTATTTTGGATGGCTCCCGAAGTTATTGATTCCATCGTCGAAGACAAGAAACAAGGGTACCTGGCTAAAGTGGATATCTGGTCGCTTGGCTGTGTTTTGCTCGAAATGTACGCTGGACATCGACCATGGCTGAATGAAGCCGTGGTTAGTGCCATCTACAAGATCGGCAAGACTAAGCTCGCGCCACCCATCCCCGGCAACATTGATATATCACCGGAAGGACGCGAGTTTATTGCTGCTTGTTTCACCATTGATCCCAATCTTCGCCCGACGGCACTGGAATTGTTGCAACACCCGTTTATGGCGGAAGATCCCTCGTTTTGCTTTGCTGAGACCAAGTTGGCTAAAGAAATTCTCCAGGCCACCCGCAAGAAAGGGTTGGTCCGGCTGTAATGTGATACCCCCCTAATACACGATAATATTAAGTTTACGTTAGATTTGAGATAGTAAAGGAGTAGAGATGATTGGCTTTGGTTGTTAGGATTGAGAAGTAGATTCTGATTTATTGAGGAGCTAATTACAAGTATTTATAGTAAAAAGGTAGGGTTAGGGTTGTCCATTGCCTGAGCCGGGTAACTGGATTCAAGTGTTGAGCTGGCTGTTGGGCCGTCAGAGTCCCAACTTGCTGAGCTCAACAGTCCGGGTAACCCTGACCTGTCAGCTCTAGACGGTCCTCGGACATATAGGTCCTAACATTGGTATAATGGAAAGACAACAAAAAAATGTGGACGAGTCAGGAATCGAACCAGAGACCTCTTCCTTGCAAGGGAAGCGCGCTACCAACTGCGCTACACGCCCAACTTCTGCGTCGTAAGGGGCCGGGTTTATGGCAGGGTATGAGGTGCAAATGAGATCAAAACTTGCTCAAAACGCCTTCAATTGACGTTGAATTAGACCAGTATAATTCCTTCTATACATTAATATTATTGAGATCATTATTGGCAGCCTAGAATGTTATATAAGCTGACAATTAAAGACAATATCTAGATTTTCACGATTATGGCAAAAACATCAACAATTGAAGGTGGCTATTTACTCACCGTATTTACAATAGATCCACAAACACACATCTTATGAAAATCTTTTTGTATTTATAGTCAAACAATTGGAAGCCTAATCTAAGATTCCATTCTCTATACTCAACATGGGGCCACGTTATGTACAAAACATTATGATCGTTCAGATTCAGTTTTGAGCCGTGAATCATAGACGCGTCCACGATTAGTTTAGTAACGGTTATTCACCAAGTAATAGATGTTAAACCCAAGATCGTCGACAAGGCCAAAACCCTCAAGTTTGTACTAGCACATCGGTCTACTACCATTGTCCTCAGCGTCGTCGACGACATGGCCATTGGTGACTGATCACGGAAGTCAACTTAAGTCCCATCAAGTACGCCAAGTAGAACTTAGCTACCGTCTGCGCTTGTATACCGTGCTGAGCATTAACGACTAATAATGCCCCATTACGTAGAACGTGGCTTCGAGATGCTTCAGCCCGGAAATAAACGTGACCCGGAGTATCCACCAAATGAAGCAAAAAGTCCTCGCCCTTGTATTTATACATCATCAGCACCGTTTGGGCTTTGACGGTGATCCCTCGCTCCCGTTCGACATCCAACTTATCAAGTACCTGTTTGCCCCCAGACTGGATCAATCCCGTAAGCTCAAGAAGTCGATCACTAAGTCTCAGCTTGCCGTGGTCGACGTGGGCAACAATGGAGGAGTTACCGTACCGTTCGATGAGGATCTTCAGCACCCGAGCCTCGATCTCCTTGCGGTAGGCATTTTGGTTAAGCAACCGTCGATTTTCTTCAAAGGAAAGTACATGTTAAGTGGTGCTCTTGGGAGTAATTAAATCACGGTAGCGTCGTGGTTAACTGTCGTCGCCATAGGTAATGGACAAGCATTGTCGCACTTTGGAGACATCGGTGATAGCGCCCATAACCGGTAACAACCGAACGATGAGGAAATGGCTACCATACAATGGCTAGTGGCGAATTGCTAATGGTTCATGAGTCATGGATGTAATTGGTTTACGAAGATGATCGGTGGAGACAAATTCATGAATGTGATGAAGTTCCGAGCAAGTGGGGATACACCTTAAATCAATGCATCCACGCACGAAATACCATTATGACTTACACCCATCACTACTACCCAGCTGATGACATGTGTATATGAAGCCTGTGATACCCCTGTTTCAACCAGTGTTTCACCACGAGTTGACCCTCATTCGAGTTTCCGCCCCAGTTGCCTAGGACTGAAATCAGGAACATCAAGTTGTCATTTGTTTCTGCATCTAGTACTATGTCCAATTTCGAATACCAAGCCCCTCGTCGCTTGCTTAGTTTACCTGCTCCTGTTAATGCCCCCCGCTTGCCCCAGCATGAACTCTACCACATCAATCATGACGAAGTTACTAATAAACCAAGCGGTGTTGTCACTGACCGAATCATGTATCTTCGTTGGGGTCGTCTTGGGTACAGCGAGCAAAGGGAACCTGCCATTAGACGAATCATGAAACGATCGGATGCTCAGTTGATGCCCGCCTTTTCGTTAAGCCAGGTGAGAGGACGGGTAATCGGCAGAAACGTCGACGAACTTGTCAACGCTGTGGACAACATTGTCATCCAAACAAACCCTAGATATGTCAGTGGAAATTTTTTCGAACCGGAGGTGGTTATGGTTGAGCGTGACTTGTCTGAGTTTGTTGTGCCCGTGACTTGTCACCTCAAACTCATTCGCCATTGTGACGTCTTCCTCGATGGTTGCAAGATCCTTGCCGACGTTGAGGTGCAATTTGTCGTCAACCAGTATAATCATTTAGTGTTTGGCGCATGTCGAGTGTACGTTGAGGATGGACCCGAGGTGAACAAACGTATTGTTACCCTCCAATGGACCAATCCCACCGGCGACAAAAATCTGTGGGAAATTACTGACCTCACGTTGGTTTACGGGCTTCCAGTTCTCCGGAAGGAATCAACGGTTGGTGTGTGTCCCTACTGCCCCAAGGTGAACACGGCAAGGTTGGCTAACTGGAATTACTCACACCACTTAATTCAACACGGCATATTATCATCGAAACTGCTCGCACCTGACCCAGTCATGATCAATAACCGTGTAAGTTGCCCAATTTGCGCCGTTGTTATCAATGTGAAGCCCAGACAAAGTCTTTTCAGTGCTTACCTCGCTCACATGGGTTGCAACCAGATGAAGCATCGAATTATTTCAAATCAGCAGGGTCATTTGCCTATGCCGGGAATGGTCGAGGTGATGGACACTGTGGAAATTGAGGATGTTGACACAGGAAACTGCACCGAGCTCAGTCGTAATCATTATTGGCTCGCTAATCGATAATAGTGGCTTAGTTGAATTATTTCGCATATACTCACAACTCATTGACAAGAACATGTTAGTGTTCCATACATACAATGCCTAACAGAGAATTGCAAAAGTTATGTAGCTGTAAATTGCTGGAGCCAATTGAGTACCTTTCGTACTTGAATGCAAAGAGATGGTCGACAAATACGTTGACTTGGTGATTGACGGTGATGGCTGCCACTTGACGAAATCGTCAGGGTTGATTCTATCAAAATCCGCATGTAAGTCTGTCGTTGGAGTTCGGGAGCTACAATTGCCCTAGCACCATAAAAGTTAGCCGCAAGGTAGCTAGAATGAGGGAGATGGATTAATTTCAAGCTCCGGGGACCTTCATCGAATATTTTCAATACAGTGATACTAGGGAACCACTGGAGTTGTACCAGCTTATCACACTTAATGAGTTGTAGGTCGATTATTACTAAACTTTACACCAAAAAAATCGCCACAAATAGGCTTTTCGGTATCTACTGGTCATCTAGTCACCAATTCATAACAAAAAAAATTTTGTGATTTTTTTTGATGTTTGACATCGACGGCTGGGGTTTGGGGTTTTCTCGGATCATCGCGCCTAACCATAAATTATGAATTGATGAAGATTGCACCACTAAAGTCAGTAAACGGAAATCTAAAGCAACCATTGCATTCAGAACGTCTCTATCTTTATAGTGATTGCCTAATAAGCCTCGATTTCAAAACTTTTTGAAACCGATCTCATGCGATCTGACGTTTTTTGAGTCCTCCATTTTGCGATTTATTCCGTCGGATTAAAGGTTTACAGAAACTAAAGCCACCTAGCATGAAGCCGGCAGTCTGATCTATAAAACCCAAGTATCGCTTTTCTGCTTTTATTGGTAGCGAGCTCGGTATTGCACAGAATGCGTGTTTTTGGTGCGACCAACCCCTAGGCCCAAATCGACAAAATCGACAAATCGACAAGTTCTTTCAATTTCCGTCAAACTTTGTCCAGGTGAAAAGACCACCGGCTAAAACATAGTAGGCCATCTCAGAGTCGCTACCAGGTGGCGCAAACCGTGATTTTCCTCGCAATATGCGGGGTCTGTGTAAGACAAGTGTACTGGTTAAACCCATTCAGTGACGGGGGTTGCTTTCATTCAGTTCATAAATGTTACAGAAATAGTAGGAACCGTAATTGAAAGTGCCAGCGATAATCGTATCCCTTATAAGTTAATATTTCTCTATCATTCCTGATCTTATCGGTTGGTGCGGCGCGGCTCATCGCGTCGCGACGCGAAATCCGTCGGAGTTGTACACACCCCATCATGGATCTTCCCCGTCTACCATGATAAAGTGCCGCAATTGGACCTGGCGTTGCAGCTGTGGGAGCTCCTGCTGGTTATCCACAACCACAAACAAGCGCGGTTTTTCTACCGGTTCTTTGTGCTGTTGATCTTGAACCATCACCTGCTGATGAAATCGCAGGTTCCCAAGGTGGTGGTAGAGCTCATAATGCGATTATATTCCGATAACAAAAGTTCTATATGAGTGGAATTGGTTTATAACCTTCCGGGATCCTGTCCACCGGTTTAAACACACCTTGCTCCATAAAGTTATCAACCTCATCCATGCTTGAAACTTGCCATTCACCGCGTTTAGTAGCGTGAGTCCAGTTCTTCCGTGGTATGATGTTGTCTTTCCGCTATTTCAAGTTTGGTGACTTGTGAATGGTGTACCGTACCTTCACTGTTTTCCATCAGACGAGACCCCGGCCCAATAGTTCTAGTGGCGATGTTTAATGACCGATCGATCTGTTGTTTCGAATCCAAGTTCGTGGAGTACGTGAACACCCATCGTACTGTCATCAGAGTCGGCCCATGGTTGATGGTTGGCTGTTGTGTGTTGTCTTATAATCTTTCCATGCTGATCACGAGCTATTAATATGGGGTGGTTCACGAACTGATCATACCCGACTGAAATAGCACTTTGGATGCTCCCTGGTTTTTTAGGATTGCTAGTAATAGTGTTAGCATGCCATTGTCGTAACCTGAGCGCCTTGTTATCTCTTTCGGTGTCAAGTCTTGAGTAATGGGTGCCATTGTTCAACGTGTTGTGTGGTGTACCGGCACATTGCTGGACGAAGTATAAACCGAGGTGTTGCTGGCGTTGCCGAGGTTGTTTGCGGCCATCTTCCAGGACTAGGCGACGGCGTTCTTGGCCAAAGCTCCCGTGGTAGTGGGTGTTTTGTTGATTCTTGAGTCTTGTCTACTTTTTCCAATCTTGCTACCATAATGAACCGCTTTAAGGTGACGAAGACCATTGCTGGAGCCAGGAAAGTGTAATCGTTACTTGTTGAACTCATCAGTCACTTGCTTGACATGCTAAATGACTGGAGAGAGCCATACAGGTAATAGTAGGCTATAAGTCGATTACTGCCAAACTTTACACCAAAAAAATCGCCACAAATACGCTTTTCGGTATCTACCGGTCACGTAGTCCATAAATCACGGCAAATAAATTTTCATGATTTTTTTTGATGTTTGACATCGTCGGCTGGGGTTTGGGGTTTGCTCGGATCATCGCGCCTAACCATTCGTTTGGCGGCTAGATTTATCTGTGCGCACCCGAGTCAATATCCCACGTGATAGTATCTGGCCCGAGTCAAACACCATCACCAACACCATCTTCCAGCTCAATCATCGAAAACCATCAAACTCATCAATTTTTTAAACATTGGCTCATATGATAGCTACGCATTTCTAGACCATTTTGAGTACCTCTAAGTGGCCACATTAGGCGTGGCCATCGCCGTCAAAATTCGCCATTTAGTCTAGACTGCGTAGTGATGCACTAAGCCATAGACATATCCACCACAAGCGACTCTGCCGCAGCATGAGATTAGCCGTAGCGGGCGGACTGTTCCCGATGTGGTGACAGTGTCTTTTGCTAGTTGGTGCCGTGAACGGCTTTCGTGTCATGGTCAAAGTGTCGCTTGACCATGCCAACAATGTACAAAGACGTGGTCATTCACTAGTGGTGACAAATCAGCCGACAGCTAATGTAACAAATCGACTCTGTATGATGTTAAAATGGAATGAAATAGGTTTGGGCTTGATAACGTCCACTATGTTAGTTCTGATTTTTCGAAATTTCGACTTTTTGTCGTCATTTTAGTTCTCAGTTTTGCATTTTTTCTCCAAAAAGCGAAAACTGCGATTTATTCAGTCTGGACAAGGGTTAACAAAAATCAAAGCCGCCTGGCAAGAAGCCAGCAGTGTGTTCTACAATAGCTTAGTATCACTTCTATGCGTCCATGGGCATTGAGCTCGTTATTTTGAGGTTTACATTTTTGAGATGCGACGAGTCTTAACAGTGGGACACCCTGAAAAGCTTGACCCGGTTTTTGGCCTCCGGAATCCCCCGGGGCCCTTCCGGGATCCTCCGGGCGGTGCCACGCGGCCTTATGCAGTACAATCAGTATATATGTATGTAAATCTAGTCACAACAGTCATGGGTCGTGGGACAATCATGGAAATATACGTGTGATATCAGAACAAGTCGACCTTTCTACCAAGGAAGATAGAACAAGTTGGAGTCTTGCATGGTGGGTTTGGCAAACGTGGGGAAGTCTTTTTCCAAAATCAGCGTCTTCATTTCATCGAAGCGACGAAGCACTTGCTCGATTATCCGCTTCTTGAACAATTCCGACGTCGCTACCGTGGTTTACATCCCCGTGGTAGACGGATTATCCTTCTTGTCGTCGCTGACCACAAGAATTGCCGCCTTCATTCCTCCAAGTGTCGCAATATGAACGGTTGGTTTACTCCTAACTCCCAGCAACTTTCCGTTTACACAGTAGGTCTCTTCCGGCTGCGGCGTCAACCATTTGTTGAGCAAGACACCGATGTAAAAGAAAGAAGGGTCTTGTCATCTACCGTCACTTTCGCTGAATTGGCTTTCAAGGTCGCTGAAGATCTCTACACCATCAACAAAGGAAGGGTCTTGTCGTCCACCGTCACTTTCGCTGACTTGGCTCCCTAGATCGTTGGAGATCTCTAAAGGGCTAAAAAATAAAACCACTAAAAAGGAAGGGTCTTGTCGTCCACCGTCACTTTCGTTGATGTGGCTTCCAAGATCGTTGGAGATCTCTAAAGGGCTAAAAAATAAAACCACTAAAAAGGAAGGGTCTTGTCGTCCACCATCACTTTTGTTGACTTGGCTCCCCAGATCGTTGGAGATCTCTAAAGGGCTAAAAAATAAAACCACTAAAAAGGAAAGGTCACGTTATTAAGCCTGTAACTGGTCGATTACTACCAAACTTTACACCAAAAATATCGCCACAAATAGGCTCACTGGTATCTACCGGTCATGTAGTCGGTAAATCACAGCAAATAAATTTCCAAATTTTTTTTTGATGTTTGACATCGTCGGCTGGGGTTTGGGGTTTTCTCGGATCATCGCGCCTAACCGTATATGAACCAACCTCAATTAATTGACGATAAATGCACCATTAAGAACAGTAAACGGAAATCTAAAGCAACCATTGCATTCAGCACATCTCTATCTTTATAGTGAATGGCTGATAAACCTCAATTTCAAAAATCTTTGGAACCGATCTCATGAGATCTGACGTTTTTTGAGTGGTCGTTTTTGCGATTTATTCAGTCGGGTTAAGGGTTTACAGAAACCAAAGCCATCTAGCATGAAGCCGGCAGTTTGCTCTATAAAACCCAAGTGTTGCTTTTCTGCCTCTATTGGTATCGAGCTCGTTATTGCACGGTTTACGCGTTTTTGGTGCGACCAACCCCTAGGCCGAATGGGCCAAAATCGACAAATCGACAAATTGCGTCAAATTTCGTCAAACTTTGTCTAGATGAAAAGGCCACCGGCTAAAACATAGTAGGCCATCTCAGAGTCGCTACCAGGTGGCGCAAACCGTGATTTTCCTCGCAATACGCGGGGTCAGTGCAAGTTTTTGGGGTTTCGCACCCGAGTCAACTTTTTACCACGGCTGGGGCGAGCCGAGTCAAAGTACCTCGCTAAAACTCATCTTCCAGCTCAACCATCGAAAACCATCAGACTCATCGAATTTTTGAACATTGGCTCATATGATAGCCACGCGTTTCTAGACCATAATGGGTACCTCCAAATGGCCACATTAGGCGTGGCCAATGCCGTCAAAATTGACTATTTAGTTTAGGTTGCGAATTCGTACAAAAAGCCGTAAACATGCCCACAACAAACGGCCCTACGGGGTCAAGGGTAGCGGGCGGATCATTCCCGATGTGGCGATGATGCCTTTCGCCTTTTGATGCCGTGAGCGGCTTCCTTGTTTTGGTTAAAGTGCTGCTTCATCATGATAGCAATATACAAAGACGTGTTAACTTATTAGTGGACACAAATTAACCAACAGTAGACGTAACTGTTTGGTTCTGTATCACGCTAAAATGGAATCAAACAGCTTTGGACTTGATAACGGCCATCGGTGGTTTTCAATGCGATGTTACAAAAGCTATGCTTGTAGATTTGAGTATCATATTATCACAACTAGTTATTGAAAGCTCGAGATAAGGTATCAACTGACAAACTGTGGCGATATAAACAGTTTGTTTACACCTTACTCCCAGCAACGTTTTGTGTAAAGCGGCGTCAACTTCGTTGAGCTTGACGCCAATGTATGACCGCACTCGGTCGGTAATGGACTGGTTGTTAACATCAAAGCTGTGGCCGTAGTTGGAGACAACGTTTCTCCCAACACCATCACCGAGTCGACGTGGCACTGGGTCATTACCTTCGGTTCGAGCCCGGTTAAGAAACCAAGCATCACCAAAGGTATTGGCTCGTTCAAATGAATATCCCTCTCAATCTTGAATGCCAACAACCTTGCAAGTAAGCTGAATATCCCAAAACCCTTTCGAGAGCATCACGGCTTCCCTTCGAGTCATATCACCACTGTCAATTGCTGTCAAAAGTAATATTTCAAGTCTCAACGATATTCCCAGCATCCAAAAAGGCAATGAATGTCACCACCACAATCATCGTTACCTCCAAGATTTTCGTCATTATTCCCAAACCTTTCAAACCCCCATAATCGTCTTTGTCATCGTTTCCATCGGGGGTCGATCCAACCCATGTGAAGGCTGCGCGCGACTCATCCATGGATTGCTATGAGCAGCGATAACCTTGTCCAAGCCCGCAGCGACACCCTCGTCACCGCCCTCGTGCTGGGGGTGCTTCTGGGAGCGACGACGGCCACCATCACCTACCCGTTTGACTCGATCAAGACCCAGCAGCAGCTCACCAACGATGCCTACATGAAAAAGTGGAACATCCCCGGCAACTACCCCAGCTCGCTCGCCCAGCTCTACCGGGGGTGTCTGGCGTTAGTGGTAGGTCTGATGATCAAGACCAGTACTCGTATCATCACCTACAACTGGGCGTGTCAGTTTATGACCGTGTACCACGATAACGCTGGTGCTCACCGACTTAAACCGACGCTGCTGCGAGTAGTGGTGGCGGGTGCCATTGCCGGGTTCTTCGAGCTGTTGTGGATTATCCCCTTCGAAAACATCAAGATCTTGATGATCCAGAACATGCTGTTGACCAACGAACTCAAACGGTGTAAGGAGCACGGCATTACTTACGATATCACCGGTAAGGACACCACCAGCCACGGCCACCGGCCGCCGCTGTCGATCTTTACTCGTCAGTACGTGCTGCCCAACGCCTACTACACCAAGGATATCCTCGACCAGATCAAGGGCAAGACGCCGTCGCGGTTCAATCTGCCTCGTCTGGCATCGGCACTGGATGCCCTCAAGATCCGCTACAACCACAATCCCACCCACACGTTCTTATCATCAATCAAGGAACTATACTCCACTAAAGGTATTAGTGGGTTTACCCTGGGGTCGTTTGTCACCTTAACTCGGCAAGTGGGTAATTCGGTGGTGTGGTTCTGGACCTACAATGCCGTGCGCCAACTTGTGGATCCTCAGTCCAAGGTTGACGCCTGGTTTACGGCGGGCTCGCGCCTGGTGGTCCAGAGTCTTGGTATCCACTTTTTGCTGACGCTGGCGGTGATTTTGGCCACACAACCGTTGGATGTCGTCAAGACCCACATGCAATCGAAGAACGGCAAGGCGGTGTTCCGCGACTCTCTTACCACGGCCTACAAGCTCTTTACTCAGGAAGGACCCAAGGCGTTGTACAAGGGGCTGTTGCCTCGCTGGTGTAAGGTGCTCGTGCTGGGAGGGTTAACGGCTGGTGTTTACTCGTATATCGAACGCGTGGTGTCGCTGGCGGGCAAGTCCCCCTTCACCACCGAATAGAAACCCTACCTTATCCTTTATCTATTAATACCTATTACTATCACTATACTTCAATCATTATACTTGTCAGACACACGTGAGCAGTTGCGAGTAGTGGGACCAGTCCACCACCTCCAGACTCACCGTCAGCACCGACCCAGTGTCGGAAAACACCATCAGCATCGGCAGGTGCATGCCCAGCTCCAGCTCGGGATCCAGCACCTCCGCCAACGTCTCTTGCAGTTCGGAAAGCCGTTGGGGTGATTGTTTAAGACTAGCGTTATCAGTAGCCTTGATTGTTGCTGCTGGCGATGGTGATGATGACTTGACCACTTCGACTTCTTCCACCAACGTTTGGGCCAGGGTTTCGCTGCGTTCAAGGTAGGCAAGGTCGTGGTCGCTATAGTATTGTTTGGGAGCGGCAACCTTAGCGTGGAAGCCAAAGAACCCCGAGCCATCGATGGTCACCACCGCACCAAGATCAGTCACGGGAGCCATATCGACGATACTGGTGTTGCTGGCGGGAAGGACGGTGCCACACTGTCGCTGGCTAAGGGTTTCTTCGACGCTATTGGTTTGCGGGTTGAAGCTGACACTTCCAAGCCCTTGTTTGAGAGTACAATTGGTGAATGACTGCTCGGGAGCAGTGACAAGATCCCAATGGACCAAGTTACCATCAGCCCCACCGCTGAAAAGGTTTCCCTGGGTCCACAGCAACTGCTGGGCTCGGCCACGGTGGCCACGAAGGTTACCAATACACCCATCCATGCGGATATCGTAGAGGCGAATGACGTCATCGCGGTGAGCCAGAGCAAACTGGTTGACGTTATCGGGGTTCCACCGGACCGTTTGTGCTGGTTGTTGATGGGGTCGAAGCCCCAGGGTTTGAGGAACTTGGAATTTGGGCAGTTCTCTGATATCGAGAAGCGTAACGCCAAAATGACTCGCCATTAGCACAATACAATCGTTTTTGGGCATGGGATCGACCGCCACTAGACCCTGGACCAGGGCCACTCGTACCGGGGTGGGTTTGGCGTGGGCCTCCAGGGCCTTGATGTCCCAATAGAATAGGTGATGGTCATAAACGGTAAGCAAGTGATTGGGGTCGATATCGAACTGACTGAGCCGATGTACCAGTTTAGCAGTATGGAATTCTTTTCGAAGGAACTTGCGATGGTTAAATCGTTTACCAATAAACGCCGCTTCGTCATCTCCCTGAGGAATCAGCACCAAGTGAGCGTAGCCATTATCGTTACCCGTAGCAAGCCACCCGGACTTTACATCAAGCCAGTGGAGAGCCAGGGTTCGAGGGAGCAGAATCGTACTCAGGTGCCGCAAACTAGCGGAATCAGGATCCAAATCGTAAATGAATAAATTGGCCAGTTGGCTACCGGACAGGATGGCGAGACGAGCTCCACCATCGTCGACTCCACCACTAGCAATTGCGGTTAAATGCATGTTATCATCGGGAATTTTCCAGTAACTCAGACGGATATCCGTTTGTAACAAGCCACAGGCTTGGTCCAACACCTCGGTGTCTCGAGGCAGGAACTGGGGGAGACGGGGTCCTCGCTTAAGGTCGTCGGATGACTGGATGATGGGCAGGAGCAGCGGCTGGAACCGGCGAATGGCGTTCTGTCGAAACAACAACGTCGGTTCGTAATACATCTTCTGATGACACTGGTGATGGGGTAAAATGGGTCGGTGACGACAGGATAGGGGTGCCAGTTTATATCTGGCGCCGCTGGACCCCTTCCCCATTGGGAATTTTTCGCAGCCATGCGGCGCAGTGGCTGGCGTTCGACCGCGGCGCGTACAATAGGCACGGGTGCATGTCCCCTAGCAATGGAGGTTGGCGACGACAAAATATCGCGACCAAGGGGGCAACCACGTCATTGACGTTATCAATTGGTTGTTTCAAGTGGAGTTTCACGTTAGGTTTGTTGGTGGTGGTATACACGTCGGTTCCGTCAGTTACAAGCACTAGTGATGGCTCCCACGTAAACGCTAGTCATGCAAGGGTTCAAGTAGGGTTCATGCGAGTTTAACTTGGCGGGGTGGCAAGGGAAACGAACTATACTCGCATCGCAGGGCGCATCTCCATGTACGGACGCCCAGGGCTTTTGCGGTGGTAGCCCCGACACTCAGGTTTTTTTTTTCCCTCGCCGTCGTGTTTCGTTGGTTGACCTGACGACCACTACTGCTTTGGGTTAGTGGGTGGAGGGGTAAAGACGACAACCTTAAGGTTTGCGGGGATGGTTAGTGGGTCTCCCTGCGTGGATCGTCGGGGGTCCACAAGATGGAGATGGGTGATCAGGTACCTAGTCTCTAGTGCCGAGTTATTTGCCTGCACGGTGGGGTTTGGTGTATGTGTAGGTCATTAATGGAAGCCATCCCTTGCCGCAGAAATAATTGCTCACCCTACCTGTGGCACGGTTTTCTAGGTAGTATAACCGACAGTTTCCATCGTATCACGGTTGTCACGGTTGTAGGTTAAAGTAGACAGTTACGATAACCGGTTAAGGGAAATGAGGTAGCGTTGACAACGTCGTCTGGCTCAAGACCTTTCAGCTCTCAATAAATAGCTTGTTTTAGTCACATTTTGTAGTGTTGTGGTAGCCTACACTTAATTGTGGGGATTCTCTAGTTTGCGATAAGCCGAGCATTAGGTGTGTTTAGCGCATAATCAACGGCTAATGACGCAACCCCCCTTTGACAGAAAAATTATTCCTCGACTGTCGCCTCGACTGTCGGACGCTGGGAATAATGGGACTGTTAGCCAGGTCCGATTTGTTTTCATTGCCTCAGAAAATATTATCGTAACGGTAAAAGATTTACGCGAATCGAAGATACCCGTGAACATTAGATACCGGTGAAACTTCCAACCTCGTAATTGTGAGACTACAACATGTACAACCATCTTCACCATCTAAGCCGTTCATTAGCCTCACCATGGAGTGCATTTTGTTGTGCAAACACATGTAATCTCCTCCTCCCCCTTCGCAGGGCAGATGCCACCACGCGATGCTGGCTCGGGGACCTAAACGGGTAGGCACCACCAGCCTTGTCTATGACGGTGCCAACTCCTGCTGCTGTTCGAGTCATCAGCAGAGCAGGTTAACAATGCCACGGTAACCTCGTTTCAGTGATTGTTCTCTCGATGACAATGGCGGTTCTCCTGGGTCCTGGCACACAAGCGAGAATGTCATTCATATGAATATGCATTACACTACTGGCTGGCATGGAACCCCACAATTCGTGACCACCTTCTACATTGACAAGCACTTAAAAACACATCACGCCATCTTAGTTGTGATAGGTGTTTTATAATGACATCTTGTTTGTGAACTCTTTGACCTTTGGTAGACTACGCCGTGTGCGAACGAAGAGAGTCAAGTTGAAAGGCTAAAAAGCCAAGGGATTGTAGGTTTAAAAACACCTACTGATTAGACGATACATTAAGTTCCAAAACTAGTGTCAATTGACGTCATTACCAGCCTTCACTTTCGTCACTTAGTCGTTTCTCTCGGAAGAAGCCGCGGTTAACCACTCCCTAATTTCTCCGTCGTTGTCCACGTGACTTTCGTCAGGTGACTTGCGATAACGATTCACGGTGGCCCTAATCGCCATATGCACACCGACACGTCTCTGTGTGCACACCGACGCGTGTCGCCCTCGTCTCCCTCTCTCGTCTCTCCCAGGCAAAGCAAAACTCGCACCTTCGTCAATTCTGATTCTCCATTGCTCTCTCGTCTCCAATGAGTTACCAGTTCCCACCTCTGTCACCGTTACTCGCTAGCCAAGATGACGATGACATCATGGTCAGAAAGAAGGGCGGAGCCAAGGGGATCATGGCGCCCGAAGCCAGAGGTCGTCACGTCGACTACCCGACCCCCAACCCGTCGCTGTCGCTCTTCCGGTCGCTGTCTCCGGTAAGAGACGCTCCCCTGAGTCCCGTGGCTTCTCACCACATCGAAAGACAAACGGTAGCCATCAATTCTGACTTTAACATCCTCAACCCGGACCTGGAAGTGTTGCGGGTGCCCTTATTGTCCAGCAAGCACAACCTCGTCATTGGCCGGCTGCTGAAGATGTGTGACTTTTATTTCGGGCTGCACGACAAGCTGGTGCTGCGGACCCACCTACTGATCACCTACAACCACCACCACATCGTCATGCGATGTCTCGGGGTCAACGGGCTCATGGTGCGGATTCCTCGCGCCTGCTTGATCTACACTACTCCCACTCCCAACAGCTTTGTTATTCTCGAGAATAAGACGGGCCAAATCCCCCACTTGGCCAAGAAGTTGAAGCGGGCTCACAAGCTGATCCGCTTGGACGATAACCACACCGAATTCGCCCTTGCTCGCCACGAAACCATTACTCTCCCCCGGTTTGGCAACATCTTGTGTGAAATCAACAACCACGTGTTGTTGATCAACCCCGACGATGTTGAAGAAGACTTGACTGAAGACGAAATGGAAACGGAAATTATCGAACCCGCTCGCCCCATGGTTACTCAACAACAACAACCGAGAGCTACTCCCAAGCCTGCTGCTTACGCCATCCCCAAGGCCAAGCAGCCGGTGATGGAACGCCCCGTTACTCCCGTCGCCGTCGAGGTTGACCAACCCACCACTCCTCAGCCTCAAGTTACTCCACAACCTCAAGTCACTTACGAGGAACCTACTGAACCCGTTGAAGAACCCCGCCACCCCATGGTCAAGGCGATTTCTGAACCTCCTCGCGATACGTCGCCCGATGCGGTTACTACTACCTACGCCCGATCCGAATTCTCTACTCCGGAGCCTACACCTCAACCCGAGGAAGAACCCACTCCCGCTGAAGAAACTACGGTGCCCCAACCAACCGAGCAAATACCAGTCAAACACGATGATGCCATGGAGGAAGCTCAGGACATTGAGGACAAAGAAAACGTCGGCACCTTACCGTCAAACAAGCCTTTGAAACCAACCGTGGCCACCACGACGGATATTCCCGACACTGCGGAGGGGGTTCAAGTGCAAACCCAGGCCACCGCCGCTCCTCCCGCTCCTAAGCGTCCGGCTGAAGACGCTCCCCTTCGCAAGAAGCAAAAGACCGAGCTTACACCCGACCTGCCAGCTGAAGCTGCTGTTAGCGACAGCAAGTCTCTCAACGAAATCAAGAACATCTTGGTCAACCACTTAGCATTCCTGCGGTTGTCGCTGACGCCGGCGCTGGTGCTCAACACGGTGCTGGCTCTTACACAAACTCTCGACTTGGCGCAAATCCGAGTGGTGTTGCACAACATTGAATGCATTGGAGTCATCTACCGTGAAGGTAAGGACGCTGCTGGTAAGCCCCTTGAAGAAGAGTACTACTACGTTCCGGAAAAGGATGACGATGAAGAACGGAAACAACTCGTGGCCAGCATAAAGGGCCACGGGGGTTTGCGCGCCTGTCGTCGCAAACACAAGCAGTACTACTGGAAGAAGCCGGCTCCTATCAAGAAGTAGCGTTGACGAATAATGACCCCTCGTATATAATTTTAACCACCACATGACAATCGAACAAATCCAATTATAGAACCCGGAACAAAAATACCCGTCAAGCATCAGGGGCGGGCTTTAAGACGTAAACGACAATATCACTAAGAACAGACTAATTACCATCCCAATAACCCAAACACGTTGTGTTTCGGAGTTTAGTATTGTAATTGTATCGTTTACAGCTTCTCGATTTAGGGATTGTAGAAAACTAAACTGGAACCAACATCCGATATCCGTAAAATTCTAGTTTGAGACGGAAGGTAAACCATGGTGAAACAAACGTGTCACAAAAACTATTTGGAACCGACGCTCCCAGTCGATCGTGTAGAGAACACGCACTTTCGACACTGACTTTCCTCATTGGGAATGATTGTTGCCTAAATAGTTAGTGGTGACGCCAGGGACCCTTTGCCTCACCTAAGCGAAAAAAAGAATCATCGCCGTTAACGAAGTTCCAACACTTGAAATACAATACGAATTCAAATGTATCACATGAACTCGGGTTAGCCTTTTAGTATTTGTTTAGTAATTTAATTCCATTTGTACCCGCCTTAAAGCAAATATTGACCCGAGTATGTGAAACCCAAGTGGATGCGGTGTTCGGCACCATGGCGATTTTGAGGCTAGTTACCTGCATTGACAAACTTAGCCGGAAGATCCATCATCACCCGACGAGTATAACGACAAAACGCCTTGACCCCACACCACGGGCCATCTGTACCCGATTCTCCGCTAAACACCGCACCGGTAGTACTATGGCAAAATTCCAAGCCTACCTCGTTGTCGAACAACTGGATTTAGCGTTCACCGAGCTAAAGCGACGGGACGTATGACTAGTACCGTTTTGATGGTACCTTGCGTTAGGCTTAACATGATCGAAAAAGGAATAAACACGTGCACCATTGTCCAGCCAAACTTATCAAAATATTTGCCGGTGTCGGGGGAAAGATGGGTGTTTTGCGGCGTCAAGGACACGAAAAGACAGTAAACCTACGCCTCGATTCACCGAGACCCGCTGAACCAACTGTACTACAGCAATTACTTGCTATCGACGCTACTTAGAGGAGAACCACTAAACAACTCTCGCTTGTCCTCATCGCCATCACCCGCCACAGATCGATGCTCCATCTGTCCACAGTTCTGCCAGCCACGATCTGATGATACTGATAAGGGCATCGAATACGTAGTGTGGCAATCATTACACACTTTTTTATGGTCGATGCCTTCTCAGGCCACTTCGTGTGTTCCCTCGGCTCCATTCATCTCAATCGAGATCTAGCTTGTGCAATAGTTTAGCCGACGTGCACACCCACGGTCGCGACTGAGGTGAAGTGGTGTGGGTCGATTTCCTACCATTGTTATCATTTAGACGACTAAACCACAATAGTCACGGTTACCTGTCAACTAGTGGCAACACCCGAAATACATTTAACAACTCCACAAGCCTCTAGCCCACAATACAACCTCCATTGTCGCCAATTGCCACTTTACTCTCGTCCATCCTAATCGAGATATTTGTACATACACCCACGCATATATCGTCGTCGCGTCGAAGCAGGCACCAGGAACGAGGCGTCACCTGCACAGCGACGACAACGACAAAAACATCCGGGACCTTAGTTTAGGGAAACGGCACCATCAGAAACGGGAAACAATGTACTAGGAACCAGCCAGGTTAATCCACCAGAAGAAATCTTGGCATTGGCATATAAACCTCCTCTCGTCCCCCACTTCACTTTCCTCACCACACTACACTCGCTTATACAATGCAATTCAAGACCCTTACTACCCTCGCTATCGCTTCGTTGGCTGTTGCCGCTCCCTTGGCTTGCCAAGACGGCTCTTGCCAAGAAGGTGGTGTCCAAGGTGGCGCCCAAGGTGGTGCTCAAGGCGGTGCCGGTGGCTCGTCCACCACCGTGATTGAAGAAGAACAAGGTGGTCAACAACAACAAGGTGGCTCGCAAGGTGGCATGAACAACCCCTTGGGTCCCGTCGGTGCCATTGCCGCCGCTATCTGGGGTTGCGCCATGTCGATCTTGGGTACTGCTTAAGCGGTGTCTCCAGGACGATATTCTATACTCTTGTTATAAAAAAAAATGATTGTGGATGGGACCGTGCACACCTAGACGCATCAATACACAAAAATACTAAAACCATTCAATTGTAGACATTGACAATCTTCGACTCCGGATCAACTTTTGTGGTGGATTTTCGTATCAATTATAATTACGAAATATCGTTTATCTCAAAGAATTGTTTAGCGATGGCTATCGCAACCATGACCCAAAGTTTAAGCGCTGGTGGTGATCTGTTTGTGGCCAATAAGATACGACATTGTGTCGAGGCTTACGGCCCGTATTCGTCCTCGATTTACGATATCAGCCCCATGTGTGAGTAGTATAGCATGCGTCGTAAACGGGTCTAACCCCCGCCAACTTTGGTCGAAGTTGCCGTCGGCTAGTAGCACAGTGACCAATGCGTGGTCAAAGGTTTCCCAATATTGCTATTCTGGTTCCGGGGCGTCACCTCGGGCCACCGTCAACGACGCCTTGTTTAGTGTTGTCCATCACAAAAACGCGAGGCACGAGGCGGGACGGTACCGACCTACGGCGAAAAAAGCCGCGTCCGATCCCATTTTAGCGTTGGCACCAAGGGGATTCTGTTGTTTTTGGCTGCAAATTGGGTTCGACTAGTCCACCATTAGCACGAGGAAATATCTACCAAAGCACTATAAATTGACCAAGAAATCTCGCCAGTTTAAATCATCAACACACACACTCGCTTCTAACAATGCAATTCAAGACCCTTACCACTATTGCCATCGCCTCGTTGGTTGCCGCTTCCCCTGAAGCTTGCCAGGACGGCTCTTGCCAACAAGGTGGCGTCCAAGGCGGTGCCCAAGGTGGTGCCCAAGGTGGCGCCGGCTCGACCGTTGTCTACCAGGAAGAACAACAAGGTGGTGCCCAAGGTGGTGCTCAAGGCGGTGCTCAAGGTGGTATGAACAACCCCTTGGGTCCCATTGGTGCCATCGCTGCTGCCATCTGGGGTTGCGCCATGTCGATCTTGGGTACTGCCTAAGCTCACGGTTGCGTGAACCTATATCGTTAGTGATATCTTAATATATTGTCTGGGTTACCGGCCGATCCAGCAATAATACATGTTTGTTCTCCAACTAATTGTAGATTTTTTTGAAGGGTGATTTATGAGATGCATCTCGGGCTATTAACGAATATGGCAAATTGCGAAATGAAACCTCCTGAACGTCAAACGTCAATTAAGGTGTTGCCAAGAAGTCACACCTAAAATCCAAGGTAATCTTAAGCACCTGTCAATATTGAGATGCAAGCTAATTTTCAGCACCTGTCAATCTAAAGATTCAGCTAATCTTCAACGCCTGTCAATTTTAACGCCTGTCAATCTTAAGATCCAAGGTTATCCTCACCTAACGGCTAAGCTCAAGATTCAAGCCAATTTTTAATTAACGGCTGTCATTCTCGGGATCCAAGGCAATCTACCTAACGCTGATTTTTGTTACAACCTTATCTCTTAGAGTTTAGTCGACCTAAATGTGTTTGTGAAATGATCTACTAAACCTAATCATCACTTTGAATTTTAACGTAATGTCGTACAATTGCTAAATCAATATACTTGAGGAACTTGTCTACACATGGTCAGTAACCACCGAGAGGTACTCGTGGAACCAGGCAATCATCAACAAGTGGTCATCGACCTTGACTCTTTCATCGACGGAGTGGACACGCGAAAAGGTGTCGGGGTGCATCACCAACGGCGAGAACCGGTAGATGTTCTTGGTCAAGTTCCAGTAGTGACGAGTGTCGGTGTTACCGGTCATGATCGTAGGAACCGTCATCACCGGGTACTTGATCTTGGGGAACAAGCCAAAGTCTTCAAGAATGTGACGGTTAACCCCAGCCAACAACTTCCACAGGGTGTTGTTAGTGGGCGAGTTGGGAGCAGCGGGGAGCGACGCCGACGTGGTGATGTTGAACGTGCCCTTGTCACCCTTGAGCACGCGCTTACCGTAAGCATACACTTCCAAGTCGTGACGCTTAGCCACTTCCACCACCCGTTGGACAAAGTGATGCTTGATCTCGTGAACAGTCTGACCGATAGCCACCCGGTGGTTGGCCACAAGCAGGGTGTGTTCGGGCAAGGCATTGGCCTTTTCCCCGCCCTTGATGATGTCCAAAGCCTGCGACGTTTGCACCAAGTATTGGGCTTCAGTACCTTGTAACGACTTGATCACCTTACCGTTAGCATAGTCGTCAAACGCTGCCCGCAAGATCGTCTTCCGCAGCGTCTTGCTCAAGTGGTCGCTGTGAATAGCTGCACATTCGAGGTGGTGCAAGAACGGGTTAGCGTCGGTGAGAATGGGAGCGTAGGGGTCTTGTTCAATAGCCACTTCGAGTTCGGCCATGATCCCAATCAGAGTGTGGGGAGGAGGAATCAGAGCGTGGCCACCCTTGGTGAATAAGCTGGTGTGGATGTCAACGTAACCCTTTTCCCCAGTAGCAGGAGCCGCCACCAATTGACCACTCAAAGGATCGTTAAGAATAGCCGAGCCTTCGTCGATAATGGCAAAGATGGAGTCCTTACCGTAACGACGTTCGATTTCCTTGGACAAGTAAGCAGCACCATTGTACCCCAGCGATTCTTCATCGAAACCAAACGAAACAAGAATGGTCCGTTTGGGGTGGTAGCCCCGTTCAATGAGAATGCTAAGCGATTGCAAAATGGCAATCAATTGCCCCTTACAGTCCAAGGTACCTCTACCGTAGATAAACTCGCCATCGTAGTGACCACTAAAGGGAGGGTACTTCCATTGGTCCAACGTCGCTTGTTGTACCGGCACCACGTCCTGGTGAGCCATTAATACCACTGGCTTGAGCTTTTTGTCCGAGCCAGGCCAAGTGTAGAGTAAACCATAGGTGTTGACGGTATCCACCGATAACGCCAGGTACACTGCGGGGAACGCTTGTTCGAGGTACTTGTGGAAGTCCTTGAACTTGCCCCAGTATTTCTTGTCGTCGACGGGAGGCAATTGGTCGCCAATTTGCGTATCCACTTGTACGGCTCCCGAAAGCTTGCGAACAGCGTGTTTGCGGAACAGAGCGTCGTGCAAGATGCCTTCGACGGTGGCATTATCCTTAGCCGAGTGTTTGGGAGTCACCTTAGGGTAAATGACACACCGTTCGGGCTGGTCGAGCGAAGTAGCGGCAATCTTGATCCATTGGTACAAGGGAGTGAGTGCGAGCAATGCCACCAACACGAGCACGGTGGCGGCGGCAATGGAGATTTGGCGTTTCCGGGCGTCTAGGGTGACGTTATTGGTGAGGCCAAACATGACGGTTGCTGCCAAATCCCCCTCCTGTGGCAAGGCTTATTATATATAATAGGCATGGGGGCTCGGTACTGCAGATAGTCCATGGTCCTTTTTTTTTTTCGTTTGCACCCTTACTGTAAGTCTCCACAAAACCAAGTGCCTCGTCATCTCACGGCTTTGATGGTGATGGTGACAAAAATGGGGTCAATTGTGGGTCAATTGTTTACTAAATTTGTGGGAGTAATCAATGTTTAAATGCTTATGGTCAATGGGGCTTGATGGGGGTGTCAAGTGGCTGGAGAGTTGTGGGGAATTACGGTGCAATTGTTGATGTTGAGAACGGCTGGTGCGTGTAGTTCGTCATGCGCGATAAGGTCCCGAGTCAGTAATGGCGTCAACTGTAGGTAATAACAGCAACAAAGAGTAACCAATACTACAATCGAATAATAGGCTATAAAACCGTTTGAGATGGTTACAGATGTGCTACCGATATGTCAGTTCTAGCTTAATCTCGGCAATTGAGTGGTTAGCCATTTTTCGGTGGTGAGCCATTAGTACGCACGGCTCGTGGTTCCGATGGAATTTGTCGTGAGCAGCAGTCGCCGTCAGCGCAGGCAGACGCATGTAGACCCACAGGACATGCTTGCTGCTCAATGGGGATTTTCAAGCCGTTTCGATTGTCCCCAGAAAATGTGGGCTGGCGGCTCCACCCAATCGGGGAAGTGGTCTCGTGACCGTTATGTTGTTGGCTCGCAATGATAGTCGCGCTACCATCACCGGATGAGGGAGGTCCATGGATCATAACTGCGAGTCTTTTTTGTAGCACCCGACAAATCCGACACTCGCTGTGTCCTTCCCCTCTTCACTTCCGCGCCCCCTAATGATCACCCCACTAGCGGCTACCACACACATTGTTATCACTATCAACAATCACCCAGACATTCCCACCAAACCACTAATTAACCACCCAAAAACCATTAAAAATCACCAGGAAAAGACTAGTAAAGTCAACTCATTTCTATAGTGTTTTCTGATGATTTTATCCTCTCCATATAACACCTTTTCGTTTAATCCTAACCGCTAGGGCATTCGTCTCTCTGGCTCGTCTGGCGTCTTTGTTCGGAGTGCGAGGCCGGCTAATCTCAGCAAGTATGGACTCGTCGTGGATCTGGTTCATTGGGATCGTGGTGGGGTCCCTTGTCCTCGTCATCGGCTTCCTATTGTTTGTCGTGTGTACTGAGGATGACGGTGACTACGAGCCGCTCATCGACGGCGGGCGAGCGGTACCACGAGACTATCTCAACGACGAGGAAAGCCTCCGGCAATTGGCGGAAGAATTCGACTTTACCTCGCTTCTGCCCGAAGAACAACTGAGTTACTTGGCCGGACAGGAGTTTACCGTACAACACCCGCCCGATTTCTCCCATATTCGTGGCAAATCGTTCCGTCCCGAAGATGACATCCTTGTCCGGGACATGGGGGTCCACGCGTGGATGTTTGACCCCGATATCGACGATCATCGTCCTAGTAATGTTACCGAGTCGACGCCGTTACTCTCAGAAGCCGATATCGTCCGGGATCCGGGATACGTGGTAAGAGACAAGACCGAAGTGGTGTTCCGCTGCGGCCAGCCCTACCGTACCGCTACTGCAGTAATGAACCTTGCCATGCCACTTCGGCATCGCGTATATGCCGATACCGTTTATTTTGAGACCAAGATCATGGAGGTTAGCGAAAGCCCGGCATCGCACTTTGCTATTGGCTTGGTGACCAAACCCTACCCCAAGTTCCGCCTTCCGGGCTACCAAAAGTTCCTGATTGCTTACGAAAGCACGGGCAACCTCAAGATCAACAAGCCGTTCCCCACTCCCTTACAACAGCACCAAGGTGACGACTCTCAGTTCAATAACTTGGTGCTTCCTCCATTAAACCGCGCCGACGTCGTGGGGTTTGGCTACGTCGTCAGTCTGGGGACCATCTTTATTACTCGCAATGGTCGTAAGGTGTTGGATGTGATGAAAGGGTGCTTTCTCGACTTGTACCCTGCCATTGGCTGTTTCTCGTGCGACGCCACGTTCCAGACCAACATTGGCCAAATGGGGTTCGTGTGGATTGAAGCTAACGTACGCAAGTACGGATTCATCAGTACCACCGATAGCCGCAAACTTAGTGGTGAACGCGGAGCGGCAGCGTTACCAAGATACTCTGTTGATGATAACGTCGATAAGCTCTTGGATAAAGGCGAAGAACTTCCTCCCGGTTACCCCACTAATGAATTAGACTTTTTCGGCCGGGCAGCGCAAACGGTAGCTGAAGGGTGTCTGAACGAAAAGATCCTGGCCACAAGAATTACCCATGACCCCGACGAAGTGATGGATTTACGTGAACGTCTCTACGAACAGGAAACGGGCAACAGCACCAGCAGTCCCCAGCCCGTGCCGAAGAAGACGTCGCAAAAAAGCGCCTCCACCGATGCTAGCATCCGGAGCATTGCTCCCGGCACCACCGATGCTTCTGCTGCCAATACTCTCGGAAACACCGAGTTGGATGATCGTGTGGAAGAAGTGGATCGTGGCACCGTGGCTGACGTGCAACCCGAAGTGGAAGAACCCGAGATCAAGGTGGTTGATGTTGAACCCGAGGTTGAAGAACCTAGTGGTGAACCGGGGATTGAGGAAACTAGTGATGACGGTACCGTGGCCGAAGCCGAACCGGTGGTTCTGGAACCCGAAGAGGATGTTGAAGTCGCCGAGGTTACCGAAGTCACTGAAGTTACTGAAGTATCGGAAGGAGAGGTATCCAAAATTTCCACGCCTAATAAGCCTTCGGTCCCTCTTAAGGATGGTGCTTCGTCTACTACTAAGCCCGATGACGAAACTAATCCCCAATCACTGACCACAACCAAGGATAACAACAATGACGACTCCACCAACGACACCTCGTCGCCGTCGAATACTCCGGGAGCGTCGCCCCTGCCCGATGCCCCCGCGCTGCTGCTGGACCAGCCCGCTACCAAGACGAAAAAGAAGCACAAAAAGAAGAGCAAAAAGAAGAAGAGTAAGCACTAAGTAACCGAAATAGACGCGCCCGGATTCCTCGTCTCTCCTCCCCTTGAATTGAGCCCTACTTTCTCTACCATTTGCTCTCTCTTGCGATCAAACCTAATTGCCCGTTTTTCTTTACAAACATGCTATTATTGGACACGTTTATTAAGTTTCTTGATGACGATATACAAAAGCAGCGGTTACACGAACAACGCCACCAACATAAGTGCCAGGACCATCAGCGGAATGGTCAAAGCGGTGCCAGCACCTTCAAATAATACCTGGGGATTAGTCGAGGGACCAGCACTAGGGATGGTGATTACCAGCGTCCCCAGGGGTTGTTGTTGTTGTGGACCTGGAGCGGTGCGGTATTCTCCCTCCAACGACTGGTTCGGTTGACCAGCGGTGGTAGGAGCTTGTTCCCCTTCAGGCTTAGCGTCCTCAGCCGGAGCAGGGTTATTGTTTGCTTCTTGGGGAACGGGGTTAGCGTTGTTGGCTTCCGTGGGAGCAGGCTGGTTTGCCTCTTGTTGAGGAACAGGATTATTGTTGTTGGCTTCCGTGGGAGCAGGTTTGGTGGGTTCAGGCACAATGATGGTAGTGGTGACCTTACCGTTGTTCTGGGGTTGAGGCTGGGGTTGGTTACATTGGTTGTCTTGACATTCAAAGTAGACGGTGGTCTCAGCCGGTCCCTGGGGTTGGTGTTGAGTACACTTGTCTTCATGACACTCAATGGTAACGATAGCCGTGGGGACAGGCTCAACGACAGTGGGGTGTGGATTGGCTTCCCCTTCGTTGTTAGAAGTGGGACGAGGAACCCACACGGTGGTTTCCTGAGTCTGACACTGTTGTTCGTGGCAAATAATGGTAGTGGTAACTCTGGGTTCCACTTCCTTGGTGGTGGTAATCACGCCGTCGTCTCCAGCGGAAGTTTCCACAACACAGGGGATCTCCACCGTCTTGGTGGTTTCCTCACACACGGGACACTCTCGGTAAATGGTGGTGGTGGTGATGGAAGTGATGATATCCGAAGGTACAAAGGAGTCACTCAGCGGTTCCCCAGATGGTTTTCCAGATGGTTCTCCAGATGGTTCAGCCGATGGTTTTCCAGATGGTTCAGCCGATGGTTCTTCAGATGGTTCTCCAGATGGAGAAGGCTTGGTCGGAGACGGTTCGCCTGACGATGGAACGATTTCACCAGTAGGCGAGGGTTCGGGTTTTGCTGATGACGAAGTCTCAATGGACGACAGAGGCTCAGCCGTCGGGGAGCTCTTATTGGAAGGTGATGGTTCAACTGAAGGTTCCGAGGTCGGAGAACTTTCAATTGAAGGGGAGTTTCTACCCGAAGGTTCAGGAGACAGCGAAGCCAGCGTTGGCTCAGGAGACAGCGAAGCCAACGTTGGCTCAGGAGACAGCGAAGCCAACGTTGGCTCAGGAGACAGCGAAGCCAACGTTGGCTCAGGAGACAGCGAAGCCAGCGTTGGCTCAGGAGACAGCGAAGATTCCGTGGAAGACGGTTCAATCGAGGGTTCACCAGATACTGAAGATTCTGTGGAAGGCGACGGCTCAGCAGACAGCGACGGCTCGGGAGACAGCGACGGTTCGGGAGACAGTGTTGGTTCACCAGACAGCGATGGTTCACCAGACAGCGACGGCTTAGAAGACGGCGATGGTTCACCAGACAGCGAAGATTCCGTGGAAGGCGTTGGTTGAGAAGACAGCGTTGGCTCGGGAGACAGCGTTGGCTCGGGCGACAGCGTTGGCTCGGGAGACAGCGTTGGCTCGGGCGACAGCGTTGGCTCGGGAGACAGCGTTGGCTCGGGCGACAGCGTTGGCTCGGGAGACAGCGTTGGTTCACCAGACAGCGTTGGCTCGGGAGACAGCGAGGAGTCGGTGGTCGGCAGTTCAGAGGATTGAGTGGTTTCAATAGAAGTGGAATCGGAAGAAGTTGGCAACGTCGTAGCGCTTGACGACGAGTTGGTCCAGGGAATGGGCTCGTCAGTCAGAGACAGCGACAAAGACAGGGGTTCACCAGAGGAGGAAGGAGACGACGAAGGCTCAGTCGAGGAGGACGGAGATGGAGAAGGCTCAGTCGAGGAGGACGGAGATGGAGAAGGCTCAGTCGAAGAAGAAGACTCAGTTGACGACTCAGATGAGGATTCAGTTGAGGATTCAGTCGAAGACTCAGTCGACGATTCAGTCGAAGACTCAGTCGACGATTCGGTCGAAGACTCAGTCGACGATTCGGTCGAAGACTCGGTCGAAGACTCAGTTGACGACTCAGTTGACGACTCGGTCGAAGACTCAGTTGACGACTCGGTCGAAGACTCAGTTGACGATTCGGTTGAAGACACAGTCGAGGATTCAGTCGAAGACAGAGACGACGATGATTCGGTTGAAGAAGACAGCGGAGTCGGCTCGACTGAAGACAGAGTTGACGAGGACAGCGACGTTGGTTCAATCGACGACGACGTCGGGTCGGGAGTCAACACCACAATCGTCTTGGTGACGCCAATGCCGCTGGAATAGGGCTCGGTGGTGGTCAGAGTCACCGTGCCCGTCCACCCCGTGGTGGTACGAACAATAGCATAACCATCAGCGTCAGCAGTACCACTAACGTCGTTATTGGGATAGTATCTCTTCCACGTGAACGTCTTGGTGTCAGCCAGATCCTTACACTTGAAGGAATCGCCATAGGTGAAATCCCTGCCCGTACCACTATCGTCAAACATGAGATAAGGAGTGTAGCCAGCAGGAATGTCGCCAAACTCCACCTTGACGTGACCATCCTGACAGCTCACTTGGTACGGACTAATGTCGCTACCTTCATCGGTCTTGGGAGCACCCCAATCGCCCACACCTTTGGAGAACTTGACGGTAACACTGGAACAATCGACAGTACCATCAGCAATATCGGCTTGGATCGAGGCAGAATCGTAGCCGGAACTGCAAAGACCCGTGCGGACGATGTTCTGCTTCGCTCGCTTCCCTTGGAACTTGTTGACATCCAAGTTAGGCGTGATCAGGAACGTGTACGAAATTTCGTTGGCACCATCGCTAAATGTCCAGGTGTTGTCTCCGCCCTTCCAGTATCCCAGACACCGCAAGTCGCCAGCATCAAAGGCAAAACCGGAACAGAGGAACACTTGGAACCACGCATCGCCGTACACGTAGGTTTTGGGAGTAACCTTATCGGTAGCAGTACACTGCAAGGTGCCATCGGTATCAACCCCTCCCGATAACGTACACTCGGCGTAGACGTCGTTGCCCACTCGTAAGTTCACTACCAGAGTTGCAAACGAGAAAATGCCCGGTACGGTCAAGTGGAAGGTATCGCCGGCGGAAACCTTGGATCCGTCAATCAACCAGTTCATGGTGGTGGTCCACATGCCGTGGGGAGGCTGGTCGACGCCTTGGGGCACCACCGAGCTGATTTCGGTGAATATTCCCGTGACCTCTTTGGCGGTCGCCATTGACACGAGGGCACCGTAGACAACCGAGGAGAATCTCATGGTATCAACGATTGAATCGCGAAGAGAAATACGGCGGGTTATTTATAATTATTTCGCTTACTCGACGACATGTGTTTTTTGGTGGTAGGTCACTGACGGTTGGTAAAAATATCGTGCATTTTGTGGCGTGCGGCAATCTTCGCTAAAATCTTAATTTACTGTCAACCTCATGACACAATGATGGCTACTGACAAAAGTGTGAGAGAATAAAGCAGTCTACGGGAAATCTAACCTCATTGCCTTAGTGGTAAAGCCATAAACTCTCTGACTACCGTTTCCCACCACTCTTTTTCCTCGATGTCCCTTTAGGTGGGGGAGATACGAATGGGGGACATAAGGCGTGCAGAAGCGACGAGGCGCCATCGTCGGATGAAATTTGCCGACGCTGGTGGCGTAGCAACGCGTTTACAGGATGGCGTGCCCTTGGCTTCGGTGCGTGGCCCGTATCTGTCACCGTGGCTGTTTTCCGCTTCTTTGTGGCTTCCCCCTGGCGATCCTCCCCTACTTCAACAAAAGACACAAGGACGACGCTGTAATTCACCAGTAAATGACTCTACGTTGATGTGATGGTTAAATGGTGATGATTACGACTAATTTACTTTATTTACCAACACATGGGTCGGATCAGTGGTGGTATCGGTTATGCGTGGTCTAAGTCAACCTTATATGCTTTCGGGCCTAATGACGTCAGCAACCGAAAGATGCCCGGATATGTGTCCATCAAACACAAATTATTTTTCCTTCGGACGACGCTGGCAGGTGATTGGTTATATCTCGGTGGTATTGCTAATTATATACATTATGGTTGGTGGCGGCGGCGTAACGGAATTTCATATCCCCGAAAGCGAGGCGGCCATGTACAGAAAACGTACATCGGCGATGCGCATGGGAAGGGTCTAAGACCCTGCACCCCCTCACCCTGTCGCCATTGGTTGCTGCTACGCTGCTAAGACCCAGCGTGTAAAATCGACAATATCAAACAAAGCAATTTGTCAACAATGCCCCTGGCTCAATCGACGTTCTGGATGGCGCGGCCCCGAACGTATTTCTCGTTCCGCACCAGACGATCAACCTGAGCGTAAAACGTCAGCAATTTAATCGCCAATTTGGTCATGAGGAAGATGGCAAGACTGCCCAGCCACACGTACACCAGACGCGAAAACTGGCCCGTGGCCACGAGCACCATCTGCAAGAGCACGGCGGGGATGTGCACCATGGCGATATTAAGCGCCACCACGTCCAAGCGGGTAACAGCGACGGCACGACGCCACACGGGGCCAGGGCGATTGATAAGCCCCACCACTTCGTGGAGGCGAGCAAGCACCTTCATGAACGGCACGATGGTGAAGGGAAGGAGCATGACGTGGATCGCCACCAGCATCGGCGTAAACGCCATCATCTTGAGCCCCATGCGTTCCAGCTGCTCCACCAATTGGGCGTACAGTCGGATGGGAGTGGCTCCTGGCGCCAGCGCCATGAGGATGGGGTGGTCGACACAGAGCAAGTGGGCGCTGAATATCCACACGATCCAGGCAAACAGGGCTAACACACCCACAGCAACGAGGACGGCGACATTGACCATGTTTTCCACCTCCACCCCACGTCCTTCGTCGCCCACTTCATTAGCACCAGCTCCAGCGACGTCCACCGCTGCTGCTGCTTCACCATTATTGTCATTACCATCGTTGGCTTGGGCTTGAGCTTGGCGTTGTTGTTGACGTTGTTGGTGGTCATCGTAGTGACGGAGCACCGTAGCCAAGATCCAGAGACCACACACTAACGACCCCCAGTCGGCAAGCCGCCAATCGGGTTGTGACAGCAGCCACAGCATGAAGATGGTATTGGCAAGGTGGACAAACGGACGACCAATGAGTAACGCGGCAAAGGTGATCAGCATGACGAGGACACAGCAAAACATCCACAAGATCGCCAAGAGTCCCATCCACCGAAGACGGAGGTTAGGAGGACAATACACCACGTCGTAGTTATTAACGGCTTCAGTAGTTTCGTCTTCGGTAGTCCAGTAGTCCGCTCCATTATCTCCCGTAGCATTAGCATTATTGGGAGTATTGGTAGCAGTAGTAGAGTCCGTAGGGTTAATAAGTTTATCGTCCTTGGTCACGTCACAAAAGAGTTTCTTGAGGAATCGTCTCAGCACGGCATCGTTAGCTGGCACCCGAAGATAGGTGCCATCGGGAACAAAGCATGCTTGGAGATCAGGAAGAGCACTAAACCGACGTTGAGCTTCACCATAGGTTACTGGATCACCGTAATTAGGACGAGCATCGCTAATTTGTGCCCAAAGATTCCGATATACCACTCGTCCCCGTTCGGCAGCCACGGGTTTACCCAAGATGTAATGACTAAGGCGAAGTCGGTGACAACCAAGGGCAAACGCGTGGCGCCAGTACCACAAGTGCCAGCGGTGGAAACCCAGGTGGAACTCGGGCAGCAGAAGCACAAACCCAAGGAGAATCGCCAGGATAGCGGTAATAAATCCCACCGAGTTGGTGGGGAGAATCATTTGCGGTTTACCGGGAGTATAGAGTAAGTACCGAAGACCCCAAGTAACCCCACCAATACCCGCAACGATAAACACCAGGTAGTACTTGATACTAAGCCATACTCGCAGCACTTGGAACCAGAACGGACGCTTAATGACATCGTGGATTAAGCGGACGTTAGGGTCATCGGGCAGCCGCAAAAAGTAGAGGGTTCCTGGTCTTAAGATGTGGTTACGGGTCATACCGACAAAGTGGGCAAAAAACAACATGTACAGCGTCCCAAAGAACCAGTACATTGCCACTCTCAGAATGGGATGTTTACCGATTCGCCAGGCGCCCATGGTTGCCAACATCCGCATGTTATAGGTCTCGGGGTTCCACACTTGACGAAGGAAAAGCGGAGCCGCACACACGTCAAGCAAAAACCCACAGTATACGGCAAACACAAAGATTTCCATGGCGAAAACGAGGAACACCTTGATGGTAATCACGGTCTCAAAGTACACCAGGTACACCTTCCGGGCCGTACCACGAACGGGACGTTTACCGCGAATAAGACCATCCATAAGCCGAGCCACCACCGCAGCAACGAGGGCGTAGCCAAGACTGACTACTAAGACTCGTTGCATCACCAGCGGCGGCTTATCCAGTCCCATAAGGATGGCATGGACGGGTTGAACAAATTGATTGATGACGAACAGTTGGACCAGGCGACCCGCTTCACGAACGGTAAGTCCCGTGGGTGTAAGCCATTGCCATTGCCACGTGAACTGAGGTTTCCAGGGCAATTGCGGGAGTCGGGGGATGATTTGGCCCAAGATTATTTGAAACACTTTCGCCACCATATTGCCGATTAAGTGAGGCGCCAAGTAGGCTAAAAGGAGCAAGAGGAAAATGACAATATCACAAATGGCCACGACGACAATGGGAGCGGTATAGTCAAGAGTAAGGCCAAACAATTGGAGAAATTCTGCTACTCCATTGGGAGGAACGATATCATCATCATCGAGAGGAATGCCGTTGATATCATCGCCACCAAAGTTGGGAGCAGCGTTGGCCATGACGTCATCATCATCTTCATCATCATCATCACGGTCATTATCGCTAGCATCATCATCATCGTTATCACGATTACGACGAGGGTTAATAATGCCGTTTTCAATACGAACATTAGCACCAGCGTTGGCGTCATCATTGGCATTGATGTTATCCCACTGGTGGTCTTGCATAAACTGGCGAAGCTCTTGTTGGAAGCCATTTTCCCCCACAGCAGCATCAAAGTTATTAAGCATTTCTGCCATGCGAGCAATGCGCTGTTCGGGAGCTTCCCGTTCGGGACCAGCGGCCACGGCTCCCTGGATCTTTTCAAGGATGGTTTCCATCAACAGCTGGCGCAGTTCCTTGCCGAGTCGCTTGATGAGTAACCGGTAAAACCCTTCGTCTCGAGCAATCCAATCGTGCTCGATAAAGAGGGCAAAGGTGATGGCAATGGTCAGAATCACCCACGCAAGACCTTGAACTAAACTATAGCTCGCAAGAGCAAGGAGTCGGTGTTGCCACAGCGAATAGATGCCACCAAAGATGACGTATTGCCACAGAGGACCAGGACCAGGTAGACGGCCGTCAATGGCATAGGTATAGAGTCGGAGCGTTGCCATCCAGAATAACGGTACTTGAATGGTAAGACCCACCACGTAAAGCGTCAATGAAAGGGTTTGCTTTACTGCCAGCAGCACCACCGCCACCATTTTATCGATCAAAAATCGGGTGGGGATGGTCAGGGGCATGTTGGGATCATAGATGGTTTCGAAGCGATACGGCGTATCACAGATATCACACTTTTCCGTCGATTTGTTGGCGTGTTTGAGCCATTCCATAAGACAATCCTGGTGGATGTACCGGATCAGTCCGCGGCAATGGCACGGATGTAGCAATGGCTGAGCCTCGGTGCCCTCAACACGACAGATACGACACACGTCCATGGTGATGGCAAAGCAGTAGGCTCGAAGGTTTGGTTGCAGTGGTCGTTGCGGTGACGGATATGAGGTAGATAAAGCCTGTGACCGATGCTAGCGATAGGTTAAAGCCTATATCTGGTATTGTGTGCAGGAACGGAACTGGGTTTTGTGCGAAGTTTCTGTCCGACTTACCGGTGACAATGACGATATCGCCAAATCGTGCTTGGCCTGAATATTTGTAAAATAAAAACTTAGGGTTTTTTGACTAAAGTGTAAAGAATATGGTAAGGGTGTTATTGGTGGTACTTTTTTTAAATGGAAGATCCAGTCATATTAACGGTTGGTGTAAGATTGTGTTAGGAAGTGTGGGGGAAAGGAGAGATTGAGAAAGGGCTTGGTAGTGTGACTAGTATCGGGGCGCCTAACCGGGCTTGATCGAGAATCGTCCATGACAAGTGCAGCGTCACACTGTGTGGTGGCAAAAAAAAAAACTCCCTGATAGCCGAGGCGATTAGGTAAGCGAAGATCGCCTCAAATCTTTCTCACACACACCGTGGGGAAAAGACGAAAAAAAAGCAAGGCAGCGTAACGTGCGCGCACACCCTTTCGTCCCTAATGGGAAGAGAGACGATGACAATGAAGAAAGTTATAGGGCAACCACCGTAAAAATGAGCCCATGGTTGGGCCTTTAGGTAATGTTAGTGTTGAGACTGAAACAACAGAAACGGGCTTAACCCCGCTTCCGGTGGTTGCTGCCCCTCAGCCGGTACGAGGCGATCGCGCTGAAGCCTTAGGGTTACTGCCCTACCCACGTGACGATGACATCGGCGCACGCGCGGAGGTACCGCCAATTTTCCACTACGAATTTTCTCACCTCTTCTTCCATACTATAGACAGCAAAAATGGGTAGTACGTATCCTCCGTCCGCGTGGTGACCACGCTATTTGAGTGCCCCAGTGTCGTTCCCAGTGTTCCCTTGACCCTGTCCCCATCGACGATGAGACACGGCCCGGTCCCCTGACACCTTTGGTTCCCAACTTGGGGGTCTCCATCCCCGATGACAATTTTTCACGATACTAACAAATTTTAGAGGGTACTCCTTCTATGGGTAAGAGACACAACAAGTCTCACACTTTGTGCAAGAGATGCGGCAAGCGTTCGTTCCACTGCCAAAAGAAGACCTGTGCTTCGTGCGGTTACCCTGCTGCCAAGATCAGATCGTACAACTGGTGTACCAAGGCCAAGAGACGGAGAACTACCGGTACCGGTAGAATGGCTTACTTGAAGCACGTCTCGAGAAGATTCAAGAACGGCTTCCAACAAGGTGTTGCCAAGCCTCAATCCGCTTAATCATGATAATACACAACCTGTACATTAGAATGTCCCGTCTGTAGATGTGTACCTAATATCACTATTGAACAGCAACTTTTTTTATCCCAGTTTACAGTGTAGATTTTGTTTCCCTAAGCTTTCTAGTCGTGGAAAGGAGGGGAATATTGGGCAATGGAGCTTATTCGTCTTACCAGCTAAAGTCCCCATATAATTTGTGCCATCAGCGCGGACGTCCCCCACACCCGCACATTCGCTTTGCCACCATGGACAAGTTATCGAACCAATTACAAACGCTATACGCTACCAAATGGCTTGAGGGAGCTAAAACAACGATTTCTAAACCGCCTCCAGCGACAGGACCACGAACTCGCCAGTTTGCTCGCACCGTGGCTCAGTTATCGCGGACAATGGATAAGTACCTCGACGAAGATGCTCGGAATAAGGTGCTAGACACCATTGATTTGGGAATTATTTATCTGGGAGTGGATCGTCGAGAACAACAAAGCCATGACCCCAATTTGGGCTATCTGGACTTGCTTGTGCTCGAATTGCTCGACTACTTTAAGAATAACTTCTTTACTTGGGTCAATAAGCCGCCGTGCCCCCAATGTGGTGGTGATGGGGATAATATGGAAGCGACGGGAGGTCGGCGGTTTCCTGCTGACCAACCCAACCCAGATCAAGTGGGAGTTATCGAAACCTACAAGTGTCAAACATGTCAAATCCCCGTGGAGTTCCCCCGCATCAGAAACCCCGAAAGCCTCTTACAAACGCGTCGCGGTCGCTGTGGTGAGTGGGTCGATTGCTTTGTGCTAATTCTCGTCGCCTTGCTTGAAGATCCTCTGAAAGTACGCTATGTATGGAACCAAGAGGACCATGTGTGGTGCGAATACTATAGCACAAATCTAAAGCGATGGGTGCACTTGGATCCGTGTGAAGCGGCGTTCGACCAGCCCCATCTCTATTGGCAAAATTGGGGCAAATCGATGAGCTATGTCCTTGGCTTTGGCACTGACTACTGTATTGATTTGCTGGAAAAATACATTGATCCCTCCAAGCAAATCGCCAAGCTGACCATCGTCGATTCGGTCAAGGAAGCCGATCAAGTTGTCCGCTACTTTGCAAAGTATAGTCTCATCCATGCCTTCCTGACGTCGGGGAAGCCTCAGGACCCATTGGTGTTCTATAGAGACTATCTTATCCCCTATAACCGCGAAATCAAGCTGGTATCATCCACCTCATCAACCACCAATACTCCTACGACAACGGATCAACCTCAAGGCCGCCAGCTGGGCAGTGCTGAATGGACTCGTGCTCGCGGCGAGGCCGGCCAGTGACGTCAGAGCGCGTTCGGAAACTGTTGGTGGTTTGTCCCAACGCGGATGTGGTGATGTTTTTTTTTTTCCGGAGACGCTAATTATAGCGTCATACTAATCGTCAGTTAACGAAAAGTCACCCAATAATTGACTTTTTACCATAAGATCATTTCAAGTCGTGATTTACCGCTGGAAATCACTACCTAAAACAAGCGAAAGGTTAATCCGTGCCAAGATCCGGGGCCCCCCTCTGCCGTCAATCTCTGTCGGATGCTGTGCCTCGGACGTTGATGTTAATCGCGCAGGTTTTGAGCCATGCATGGAAAATTTACCTTTTTCCCTGATTGCCTGCAGGAGACACCAGGGTTCTCGGCCGATACTCGAGCACCGCCTCCGTCCCCGACAGCCCGCATTTATCTTCCTTTGTCGTGGCACAGTTTTCCCCGTTTGAATTTTCTTCCTCGATTTTCAAACAAATCTTTCCCATTGCCACTAATGAAATATTCCGTTTTGGCCTGGGCCGCGGCTGCTGCTGCTGCCAACTCGTTGCTGGTGCTTCAATTCGAAAACTTCGGCTTTGATGGCCTGTACACGCCGGTGCTGGCGCTTAACGACCCCGACCTGGACCTGTGTTCGTGTGAAGCGGGCCAACCCGTAAAGTTCTCTGGTCCGTCGGCGCCGATGAACGGCGAGGTCCTGGTCCACTTCCGGGGCCCGTTGATCTTGCACAACTTTGCCTTTTACACCTCGGACAATTTCGCCAAGGGCGATCTGGCCAGTGGCGACTGGACCAAGGTGCTGAGTTACGATGGGACCCTGACCAAGAACGCTACGTTCTTGACTACTGCTGGTACCAAGCTGAAGTGTCTTGGGAAGGCGTTGACCTACGCTGGTAGCGATGGGGTGAGCAAGGCCGACCTGCCGACGGTGTTGGCGCAAAACACGTTGATCAAGCTGAACCAAGAGTACTCGATCTTCAGCTCCAACAAGTGTGGCGACCTGGGGGTCGATGGCGACTGTGGTGTCTACCGTAAAGGTATCCCCGCTTACCACGGGTTTAGCCACCCCATCAAGATGTTCTTGTTTGAATTCGAAATGCCCACCGACTCCGAAGGGTCGGCCGATACCGTGCCCAACTTTAACATGCCGGCGATCTGGTTGCTTAACGCCCAGATCCCCAGAACGTCGCAATACCAAAACAACGCTACCTACGTCAACTGTCTGTGCTGGAGACTGGGATGTGGGGAATTCGACATCTTTGAAGTGATGAACCAAACCGATTCCAACAAGCTCGTCACTACCATCCACGACTACCAAAACACCGACGACATCGAAACCGGTAGAGCCATTGCCGGCTACATCGACCGCAAGACGTCGGGCAAGATGCTCGGTGGGGTGTACTTTGACGAAAAGAGCAACGCCGTGGTGTTTATGCACGACAAGATCACGTTCGACGACACCATCAAGGCGGCTGACGTCGACAAGTGGGTCAAGGACTCGGGCAAGTCTGCCGTCAGTGATTTGAGCCAAGCTCCCGGTAAGGACCAATCGACCAAGAAGGGGCTGGCGGCGGGTCTCGAAGTGCTGAAGGGTAAGGTGGTTGCCTTGGTGGCGGCGATGGTGGCGTGGTTTGCGTGAATCACCGTATAGCCATGACAACACGTATGTGAATGAGAAAATAAGTAAACGACAACGATAGTGTAGATATCAGGATGGTTTGGTGAGGGGTTCTTAATGGTGTGCATCGATCATCGGGGCTTTGACATGGCTTTGACATGCACCAGCATGACAATTACCCGCCAGTATGGAGTTATCGGGGTAGCCCTGTATTTTGAAAAGTTACGATTTCGGTAATGTAGAAGGTTACCAAATATTTTAAGACGTAAGATACTCGTTTAGTTAAGTGGATAAAGTCAAGTCAAGGAGGTGAAAAAGGAAGATCTAAAATCATTTGAGACGATGTAGAGAACTACAGGTCGATCTAGAAGGATTTTAACAATTTTGGTCCAGCCTTAACTAGTGATACATTGAAGTAAGGACTTCAGCCAAGGAGACAATGAGAAATCAAACCCCCGGGATACAAACTATGACTATCACATTGAGCTGATGATGAATCAATCGCTAATATTGAATGCTTGAGTGCCCTTCCAGGTAGACCATCTATGTACATGGGCGTTTATCGTTTGCTTCCCCGTTCACGATTGGTGGAGGGTTTTTGCCAATTGAGAAAGGCAAACACCGCACCACTTTGGGCTAATGGGATTCGTTTAACTCCCGAATAATCGGGATACACCTCCTTCAAATTGATTCGAGGCTCACCATCGCCATTATACTCTAATAACGGTCCGGTATCGGCTACCGTCACCGCTAACCCATCACCATCGTTAAAGTCCTGCTCTAACGCCTTAAGCAATTGCTGGTGGTGGAATTGATCGATGCGGTCAATGAAACCATCACAAAATCGAATGTTTTTCATCTTATTCATGACGCTGGCGTTGTGGTGGGTCCATTTCCGAGGGACAAACTGTGCTCCCAGTTTGCGACTAGCAATGTACAGCCGATTGCTAAGGATATAACTTGAAGGATAGTAGTAGCTAGCATGCAGCACTGGTCGTAACAACGGCACGACGGTGGGGGGAGGGCCAGGGTCGACGGTGAGCTTGGTCATCACGCCTATGGGGAGACGACCACCAGCACAATCGGAACGAGTCTCCTGGAGGGCTTGGGCGAAGGGATTGGTGGTTATATCATAGGGAGGAGTCACGTAGACATCAGGATGGTGCTTTTTCGGGCCTCGAACCCAGCGTCCCGGGTTGGTAAGCGCCGGATGTCGTTTATACATCGCACCCCGAGAAACGGTGATGGTTAACCAAGACATCCGTGCATCAAAATTGAAATTAAATTAGGACACACGTAGACGAAGCCAGAACCATTGAATGATACTCACGATTAATGGAGATACCTGGATTAATTGCCCCATTCAGTAGTCGTTGCTATTGAACAATACTATTCTAGTACACTTAAAAGTCCTTTCCCACTCATAGGCAAATCGTCAAACCCGCCCCGCTTAATGCCATCACGCTTGTCCAAATTCATATACAAAGCCTCTTCTTGTACCTAATTCTAGTCTCGTCCTGCCGTACAATATGTCCCATGCTTAACGTTTCTGCTAATTAAACCCACGACGCTCTCTCTTTTATATGCCTCTCCCACTCAGTGCCAAATGCCACACGCCATTCCCATATATGTGCCTCTCTCTCCCACTCATGACCAAACCCGTTTAGCTCAATTCTATAAGTGCCACCATGTCTGTGTATCCTGTCCCAGCCCTACCCGATTATCCCCATGTCTTTCAATTGTGTATGCCATCACCATGTCCTTAATACTGTCCCTTCCCCATGCCTTCCCTTTGTGTATGCCGCTACCATACCCTTGATCCTATCGCTTCTCCATGCCTTCCCATTGTATATGTCATCGCCATATCCGTAGTTCATCATCTTCCATCACAATTGTTGTCAAGCCTCCATTCGTCACACCCCATTATGCACCCCATTGATTCGGCCAGATGCACTTGCAATTGAGGCCAAGAGTGATGAGTTTGATGGGGGGAAAAGAGCCATACTTATAGTTGATGGCAGGGCTGGTTGAAACCAGCCTTGAAACACATTTCTTGGATTATTTTTGTTGGGATGTAGGCGACACCTGATGATCGTTAAGGGGGGTTTCATCGTTGCAGATGCGGAAAATACATCCATTAATACCCGTCCAATTAATTAACCATGATTATGTGTCTATATACAAATCCGCTCCCTTGTGGAATTTTTCATGAATCACAAGTAAGATATCAACCGTTCACTTAAACACGTCTTCCACGGCCACTCCAGCCTTGCGTCGCTGGCCGATAATGTACGACTCCCGACTCTCATTACGACATGCTTGCGGTTTGAACCGATACACCTTGGCAAACATTGCCAGCATCTTTGCCACGAGATCGGGTTCCTCTTTCCCCGTATAGTACTTCATCACCATACTACCACCCGGCGCTAATACGGCAAGCAGCAAGAGCATGGCTCCGTGACACAAGTCCATACTAGCGTAATGGTCGTTATCCTTGATTCCCGAAGTATTGGCCATCATGTCACTCATGACCACATCAACTCGTTTATCGCCAAAGAATTCCTGGATCTGATTGTGCGTAGTACGACTGAGGATATCTCCCGTAATAAAGTGAGCTCCCAGAGGTGGCTGACAAGGAATGAGATCCACTCCCAATATTGACGCTGACGTCGCTCGTTTGCGTTTAAGTCGTTCAAGCGCCACTTGGGTCCAGGCGCCGGGAGCAAACCCTAGATCCACCACGCCTTGGGTGGTCAGCGTAAAGAGACGAAACTTATCGTCGAGCTCGTGGAGCTTGTAGGCAGCCCGCAGACGGTAATTTTCGTGTTTAGCCTGTTTGGAATGGACGTCATTAACCTGGCGTTGAAGCCATCGCCCCGAGGAGTTGGATTTGAACCGGATACCTAGCCTCATTAGCAGCCTAAATGTGGTATGGTTGGTCGTAGTTTGTGGTAGTGCATATAGCTCACGAGGTGCCGCGATTAACCGTGCGACCCCAACCTCATCTCATCGCTAGCCATGTCCCAAGTGTTTGAAAGTCTCCGTGATCTGCCGGACACGGTGTTCTCGTTGCTTGGACAGGACACCAATCCGTTCAGTGAGCTTGCCAAGCGGTACTTGGATCCGCTCGCGCCCAAGTTCTCGGTATTGGATGAGATCTACGTCGATGGTCTCGATGCCTCGCAAGTGTTTGGCCAGCTGAAGATGGTGGTGGAAGGAGCCGGGCTGCAGTTGCTTGGCGACGTCGCTGAGCTTCGTGATCGTTACCACTTGGACGAAGCTGGGGCCTCTGATGACGATGAGGATGACGATGAAGATGATGACGAAGAAGAAGCGAGCGATGATGAAGAAAATGCCCTTGGCGACCAAGTGGAGGACCAAGACGATGCCTCGAGCGAAGAAGAAGATTTCAGTGGGTTTGTCTCTGCTGAAGAAGAACTTCCCAACGGCCTGGAGCCCGAAGAGGAAGCTGAAGACGAGGAAGAAGAGGTAGGCGAACTTGAGGAAGACGAAGAAGAAGAACAAGAAGAAGAACAAGAAGCTGACGATAAAGCCGATACTAAACCTCAGCGGGAAGTTAAGGAAATCACCGAGGACAAGTTCGGTTTGAATGATGGTTTCTTCGACATTGATGAATACAACAAGCAAGTGCTTGCCCTCGAACACAACGACGGGGCGTTGGATGACAATGATGATGAAGAAATCGACATGTTTGCCGATATTGACGATGGTTCTGACGATGGCATGGACTACTATGATGACTTTTTCGATGCCAAGGGTCAAGTGAGCTCGGTGAAGCTGAAGGCTACCACCACACAATCAGACAATGTTGAAGACGATGGTGATCTTAATGAAGATGATTACGATGCCGCTGTCGACAATGCTCGTCTTGATTTGTTTGCTGACGACGATGAAGATGAAGAGTCGGAAGCCGAACAACCAGAAGAAAAGCTTTCCACGTTCGAAAAGAAACAACGCGAACTTCAACGTGAAATCGAAAAGCTTGAAGCTGAGCTTGTCGCGGATAAGAAGTGGACGATGCGAGGGGAAGTGTCGGCTCGTGATCGTCCCGCGGACTCGTTGGTGATTGACCGGGATACTCAGTCGTTAGAGTTTGAACGTACGGCAAAGCCGGTGCCCGTGATCACTGAGGAAGTGACGGAACTGCTTGAAGACATTATTAGACGTCGGATTGCCAATAGCGAGTTTGACGACTTGCCCAAGCGGTTCATTTCCGATGTCGCCCAATTCCATAAGAAGCAAAAGTTCGATTTGAGTGGGGAAAAGCTGACAAAGTCGTTGGCGGACATTTACGAAGAAGACTTTACCAAACCTCAGGGTGAAGAAGAGATCAGTGATCAAGTGAAGCAACAGCACGACGAGATTCTGGACTTGTTCACCCTGGTGTGCCACAAGCTCGACACGCTCTGTCTGGCCCACTTTGTGCCCAAGCCCCACCAATTCAAGCAGATCGAAATTGCCGTGCTGGACAATGCTGCTGCCATCAATACCGAGGACTCGCAGCCGTTGCACGTGTCGCTGGCGGCGACGTTGGCGCCGCAAGAAGTGTACAAGGTCGGTGACGATAAGGTCAAGGCCAACGGCGCCTTGGGGAGACTGGAAGTGCAACTTAAGTCGGGTCTTACTATGTCCAAGGAAGAATTGACTCACGAAGAGAAGCAACGACTCAGACGGGCCGCCAAGCGCAAGCGGTCGAAGCAGTACGACGAACGGGAAGCGCTTAAGCAACAACAACAGAAACAAGCGGCCAAGGAAGGTCGCGAGCCTAAGCGGGCCAAGAAGAGCGACGTCATCGACACTCTTGCCAAGGGTAACGTTACCGTGGTTGACGCTAAGGGGCAATTGCGTGACGTCAAGGGTAATTTGAAGAAGGATGGGGGCCAGGCGCGGGCCAGCCACTTGAAGATGTAGGCGCCTACGATGAGATAACGATGATTCCCGGTCGGGTTATAGATACGATAATACATGCTGCATGCGAACAATATTTGATTGAGTTTACCAAAATCCATCTTTCTTACAGTATAAATCATATTAGGTCTATCTCATTTGATTGGAGTGTATGAGGACATTGTCAAACTCTACTTTAATGTAATTCCAAATAAATCACGAATATGGTTACCTGGGGAATTTTCTTCTTTACCCTTATAAGGGATTCTCGTTCGTGCAGCAACTTACCACAATTGCCAGGCCAACGTTCAAAGGTTACCACCTAAACATTTAGCCCCCGTGAGGCTGGGTGACGCCACCATCTAGAACGTTGATCGGCTACCATGATGAAATGCTCTAAGGTGATGAAGACTATTGTTGGAGTCAGGAAATTGTAGTTGTTCGTTGTTGGACTCAGACATGCCAATTGACTGTCTAGTCCAGTAGAAGTGGTAGTAAGTGAAAGATCAATTCTTGAGAAATTTTACACCAAAAAAATCGCCACAAATAGGCTTTTCGGTATCTACCAGTCATATAGTCACTATTTCATAACAAAAAAATTTTCATGATTTTTTTTGATGTTTGACTTCGTCGGCTGGGGTTTGGGGATTTCTCGGATCATCGCGCCTAACCATAAATTATGAATTGACGAAGATTGCACCATTAAAGGCAGTAGATGGAAATCTAACATGACCATTACATTCAAAACGTCTCTATCTTTATAGTGATTGGGTAATAAGCCCAAATTTCAAAACTTTTTTGGATCCGATCTCGTGCGATCTGACGTTTTTTGAGTGGTCGATTCTGCGATTTATTCAGTCCGGTTAAGGGTTTACGGAAAACAAAGCCACCTAGCATGAAGCCAGCGGTTTGCTCTATAAAACCCAAGTATTGTTTTCCTGCTTCTATTGGTATCGAGCTCGCTATTGCACAGTTTACGTGTTTTTGGCGCGACCAACCCCTAGGCCATTTGGGCCAAAATCGACAAAATCAACGAATTCCGTCAAATTCCGTCAAACTTTGTCTAGGTGAAAAGGCCACCGATTAAAACATAGTAGGCCATCTTAGAGTCGCTTTCGATGGCGTAAACCGTACTTTTCTCACCATTATATGTGCCATTAGTGAACGACGAGAACACTATTTAAACCAGCCTTTAATGCTAGAAGATACAATCAAAGCGTAATCTCCATTTATCATTAGCAATATCTTTAATTGTTTTGTAGATTGCTCGCAAAGGCAGGACTTGACTCATGGATTCCAACAGCATTTTGTCTCACCACCTTAACGCACTTCAAATACAGCTGTAGTGAGTATCACACAATGGAAACACCATCTGGTTGTCTACACCGTCAGATTGTCCATGATTGAGTCAATCATCGTTATAGCCATTTTCATTGCGTATTGAATCAATCGACTATTTGGAATTTTCCATCAACTCAACTTTGCTAACTCCTTGGGAGTGTAATCCCTACCACCAGTTATTGTTGTCGAATGTGCGATAAAATGACAATTTTATAAAATCAACACAGTTCGACTCTTAATATTCGAAAAAAATGTAATTCACCACATAAAAATCAATTATAATCATCACATTACATTCTTCCAGTTAGTAGCTCTGACAATTCCCCGTTATCTCCGGTGTTTACACACTATTGTCATTCACCATATCATTGTTGTCGCGACCCATCAAGTCACGCGTCACACCGATAACCAGTACCATCGCCATGGAGCGACAGCCGCGGTTTGTCAGCATTACACGCAAGATCCAGCTTACACCGGAGTACCAGGCGCTTCAGGAAGCGGAGGAGAGAAAGAAGCACCGGCAATTGGGTCGCTCGGGACCGCTGGTGGTGCCACCAGCTCCGTCGCTTTCTTTCGGAGCTGAAGCTCAAGTGAGACCAACGCTTCCATTACCAACCAGACCACCAGTACCATCATTTACTAATGGTGATACTAGTGGTAGTTTTCGTGGTACTAATGGTGCAGTACCACGGTTGGTTCCTGAAACCACAGCAACCGCGAAGGCAACAACGACATCATCGTCACTGTATGGATATAGTCGTCCGTTACCCAAACCGAGACTGACAGCTACCGAAGCCATTGATATCGACACAAGACCCAGGGTGGATTCTCGATACGTTCCAGCAGCGTCGAGACACGCTCTGGTGACTGAGGATGACCCCGAATTGTATCAGTATGACGAGCTTGCGTATATCTTTAGCAAAACCGATCTGGAGATTCAGCGAGCCAAGAGCCAGGGGCTTCGGGTGGCTCGGCGAGTGATTACTGAGCCCGTAACTAAACCTCGGCGCCATCTGGATGTGGGTATTAGTAGCGGTATTGACGAGGTGACCAAAGCTACTGACGAAGTGACTAAAGCTACCGAGGCGCTGGCGCTTGGTAACCTGCTGATACCATCATCAATGGAGGATGTGGAGTCTCGTCGTGGGTCAGTTATTCACTTGCCTACCAAAGATGGTAAGGAGACAGAAAACCCCAAGGATGCCAATCTGGAACCGAATGCTACTATGGATGAAACTAAACTGAAGGTTACAGAGCCAGACAACGGTAAATCTGATGATTTCCAACCTCAGGTGGCTACATCAGAAACTACTGAACCTAAGGGAGCTAGACTAGAAGCTACCAAACCGGAACTGACGACCAAGGAAATGGCGACACCACCGTCATTACAATCATCATCGGGAGTGGCACGGGAACCCACAAAGCAGTCCCCTGACAACACCCCCGAGCCACCCAAAGCATCATCATCAACACTGTCACTGGTGAAACTAGAACCATTCATCTCCGACTTGAAAATGGTTGAGTCGCTATCCAAGAACAACTCCAATACTAATGACTATGCCCCCGTCGACACCACCAATGATAATGTGGTCAATTTTAGTGGTGATAAGGTTGGATCTACATCGGTGGTGGTGACACAACGGCGATCTCGCATCACGCGAGCCGGGTTGATGGTTGTCGCCGCAGCCATGACCGTCTACTTGGCTCGACTTGGTTATAACGGTATTGATTTCCTCGTGTGGCTCTGGCAATACCGCAGTTGGTTCAATATCCCCTGGGTGTAACTGCCATCATTTCCCCTAACAACGTTGTCAGAGAAAAAAGAAAATTGTCAGATGTACCGGTCGAGACGCGCACGCGCCGTATGTGGGCATATGGACCACGGGCTCCCAACCCCCGATTTGCAACCATGGGGCAGTTTCAACTTCCACCCTACAACCCCACACAACTGGTACCTACCCTAATGGTTACCACTTCCATTCCATCCCACAAGGTTTTTCCCACAACTCTAGTCAACCCTACGTTTGCTGACAAATACGCCACGGCATCGCGGTCGGCGTATCGCTGCTGCTGCCCAAGTGTTCTCGCTTGGACTGACACGTCGACCGCGACACGTCAACACGCGCGTCTTGAGCGATGGCCCCCCTAGGAGGCTTACCCGTCCCCTTTTTCACCCCTAGACCATACTTGTACATGACAGTCTGACAAGCAACGTTACCCCACACACACACACATTGAACGAAAGATCCATCCGGTGCTGAACCCCTCCACTCCACCACTCACTCCGACTAAATTACCATTAGTCTGCTGGGTGTCGCCATGAATTTGCCAGTGGCTTTACGCGGCATCAGGGGCGGTCGCTTGCACGGAGGTGGCAGCACCGTCGCACCGACGACACTTACATCCCTCTGCGCCACATTGCGTACCACTTACTAACGACAACCAACCATCCCCTTACCGACTACTAAGAACCAACCAAGAATTACAGATCGTCACCTCACCATCTCCTTACAACCCCTTACAAACCAACGATGAAACAACCACACCAAACCTCAAACTAAGTCTCAAACAACGCTGCCAATATAACTTACTCATTTCCCACAAATCTCCCTCCTATTCTTTGATTTTGTCCCGATCTTTTTCTAATCTTTTTTTTTTCCTATGGAAATCGCCTGGCATAGTCGCACTCCTGCACACAGCCAAAAAGGCCACCCGCCAGAATTTCCATCCTTCAGATCACCTCCCCTCCACCTAGGGTAAACACCATCCCCGACCCTTGTCCCGCGTGCCATTTGCGCCTAAGCTTTCCCTTCGCTTAATCACCCCCATACAAGCACAAGCCCCGGTGACGCATTGGTGCTATGGTGTTCCGCAATCCCGGGCCGCTCGAGCCGGGGGACCCAGCACCCCAACCACTGTCCCCTGACCGGCTGGCGGTGCTGACGGCGCTGAACGTGCTGGCGCTGCTGGCCAAGCTGAACTTCGAGCTGGCCATGGCCAACATCGAGCAGGAAAAGAAGATGGTGGCGGCGCTTAAGCGGTTGCTGCTTGGCCACATGATGGACTATAACCCCGACGTCCCCATGGACGATATCGATATCCACAATTTGAAAGCTCAGTTCGACGAACCCCTGCCCCAACTTTTGGCGCAAACCGCTGACTTTGACGACGACGACGCCGATAACGAGTTTACTTGGGGCACTCCCGACCTGCCGGGACGGCTGCCGGGCCGACTGCCGGCACGCCTGCCGGCGCGAGCGCCAGCGCTGCCGCCGTCGCTGCTTAGCCGCCAGCTGCCGCCCCATTGGAAACCGCTGGCGCTGCCCCAGCGCCCCACGAAACTGCCAGCGCTGGCGCCGTCCCAACCACAACTGGCGCTGCCAGCGCTGCCGACCAAGGACCCCGGCGAACAGTTCTACGACGCCGACGACTCCGTCGGCATCATCGAAAACCCTCTGCGCCTTCTCTGGGTGCCGGCGCTGGCCCACCCGGAAATCGACCCCGAACAGTTTCGTACTCACGTTAAACACCAAGTGGACGAGCTCCAACGCCAAATCGGCGACCCCCTGCTGCCGCAATCAGCTAGCGGTGAAACTGACGATGTCGATCGGCTGCCACTGCTGACGCTGGTGGGACGGCTGGCGCTGGTAGGGCGCCTGCTGCTGATGCACCGCACTCGGCTGACGCTGCTGAAGCACGATAGCCACCGCTACCTGAACGTGCTGCTCCGCGACTTGACCCTGGAGCTCGAGAAATTGCTGAAGATTGCTGGAATGGACGGTACCGACGCCGCTACGTTTGCCCGTACTCTCCTGACCCTGAGCATCGGTTATACCGAGGTTGAGCGCCACGCCATGGACGAAATGGCGCTGAGCAACCGGCTCTCGGTGGTCAGCGTCGAGTACGATAGCGACGAAGATTGGTTTAGCGATAATGATCTGGACGACGACGGCGCTGACCCCCAGACGATGTCGCCGTCGCACTCGCGGCGGACATCGCCGCCAGTACTGACTACTCTCCTTCTCCAACAACGGCTTCAAATGCAATTCCAACAACTGCAATTAGCCCGCGAGCGTGAGCTGGTGGAGCGGGACTTGCGAGATCCTCCTGCTGATGGCATTCGGCGCCGCAAGAGTCAGCGTCACAGCAAGATCATCGTCGCCGCCCGGGCGACCCCCGACATCGACCTGGTGCCGGAAGGGGGGGCGCTTCCTTCTGGCGACGACGGTGCTGCTGCTACTGAGGTAACTAGCGACGGCGACACCCCTGCCGGAGTTGATGGTCCTAGTCGCGATACGTTCCTGCTTAAACGGCTGCGCCGCACCAACTATAAGCATCCTACGGGGGAAAAGGCGCCTCCCCCCAAGCTGGGGAAACTCCAAGAGCTTCGCCAGAACTTGCTTGGAGGTAATATCATTGGTAATAAGCTGGCCAAGCCAGCGCCGCCGCAACCGCTGCTGCAACTGGAACAGCGCCGCCGCGCTCGCGACCTGACGCTCTTGTTTAGCTACCGCAACCCTAACGAGCCCAAGAACGGTACCGTTAGCGACCACGGCTCGCCCCAGCAAAGGGCGCAACCGCGGCGCGGTCAACAACCACCGCAAGCTCAACAATTACAGAAACAGCAAGCACAACCGCAACAACAGACGCCGCTACTGCTGGATCCTCGGGGCCATCACAACGTCCCCGGTGCCGTGGGCGCTCTCGCCAATGCTCCGCACCACAAGCCCCAGTCGCGGCCGCAGCGCCAAACCGGACCGTACCCGCAAGCGCCCGGCGCCAGCAGCGGCGGCGGCTGGCCTCAGCATCAGCATCAACAACCACAACCACAACCCCAACCCCAGCCCCAGCAGCGCGGATACCCCCAACAGCATAAGCAGCCTTCTCACCACTCGCAGGCGCAACCCAACTATTACCAGCGCCGGCAACAGTCAGGGCCTTACCCTGGTCCCCAACCGGGAGCTAAGCATCACCCGCGCCATCACCAACAACAGCAACAACCTCATCAACAGCAACAGCCTCATCATGGTGCTCCTCCTCACAAGGGCCATTCGAGTCGGACCAAGGCTCAGCCGATTCCTAACCACCAGACGAGTGGTCCCCACCCCCAGGGACCTCCTGGTCAAGGTTATGGATCGTCGCCTCCGCTGGCAGCTCCCCTTAACCAACAACAACAGCATCATCATCATTATCCCCATCAACAGCAAAAGCAGCAACAGCAGCAATTGCAATCGCAACAGCAGCGTCGGGGACAACCGTACTCGGCGCACCCGCGCACGGCGCAGTTATCGCAAAACCTCGATTTGCTTCGGCTGGAGATTAACGAGTTTAAAGAGCTGCTCACCAAGTCTGACGACGGTACCAAGACCAAGCGCGATGGTTCTACTAAGACTACGACTACTACGCAACTGGTGGCGCCACCTCAGGATGTTCTTGGCGATCTGGAGGGTAACGAGCTGGACTTTTCGTTCGAGTTATCCTACGACGATCCTCGCCGCGACGATGGCGTTCACCTGGTTTCCATCGACGACTTATCGCTGCTGGATGAAGACGTGATTATTGAAGGTAAGCCCCATAGTGAAGTGGTACCGGCGCTGCCTGATCTTGACCTCCAGATCCAACAACAAGAAGCACGGTTAGTACGAGAACAACACGAGCTTCGCGAGCTTCGCCGTCGCCAGATTGAACGCCAGCAACTGGCGCTGGATCCGGTACGGCTCCAACACCCTCCGCAACAGTATCGCCATCAACAGACGCCGCTGGCGTTGGATAAAGGGCATGATGCCGACGACGACCAACTGAGCGAAGAGGAACCCCAGCGCATCGACCATAACCCGGAATCGAAGCTGCCGTACCCGCTGCCGACGTTGGAGGAAGGCGTGGTGCCGTCGCTGGCGTTTATCGCTGGAAATCACACGTCGACGTTATCGCAAACTCCCGTTCAGGCTCAGACCCAAGCTCAGGCTCCGACCCAAGCTCAGGCGCCGGTGCTGGCGCCACCTCCAGCTACTCACTATCCTCACCATCGCGCTACTGCCAGTATCCATAGCGCCGGCGCCGCTTCCACCACTAGTACTCATAGTGGTCATAGCAACCATAGTGCCCATAGTGCTCCCAGCGCTGCTTCCACTACGGCTACGGGGATGCTGGCTCCCATCGAGACGCTGACTCCCCAGACTTCCCCGACCAAATTAAAGAAAAAGAAGCTGTTTGGCATTCTTGGTGGCGAACCCAAGCTGCCCACCAAACGCCTCAAGAAGAAGAAGCTGTGGCTATGGTCTCGCGACCGGCTGGTGCTGGCGCTGCTGGTGGACGCGCAAAACTTACCTCCCGTGCCCGATAACGTCAAGATCCCTCGTCTGGTGCTGAACCCCGAGGATGGTGGTTCTCACGATAATCGCCTTAGCCAAGAACTGGACGGCACCAAGCTGCTGCAAGAGCTGGCGCTGCTGCTGAATAACCATGCGGGAGTCAGTGTGCAACCAGCGCCGCTGGCGCCAGCAGCTAAGGAGAATATGATCACCAAACTCTTTAAGAAGAAGAAGCACCAGCCACCCATTCCTACGCAACAACAACAACAACAGGCGCCACCAACACCACCAACAACACTGGGTAATTCGCTGGCGCTGATCCATCTGTACCACCTGCTCCAGCTGTCGGATCTGACGGCGCTGGCAGTATCGCTGGACAATGACCGGCGCCAGCGGCTGCTGAAGGGACTGCTGAGCGACGACGGCCGCCATCTGCGGACCCCGCTGCTGGAAGCGCGGCCTCATTACCATAGTGGCGGAGTTGACGTCATTCCCGCAGTTAACGAAGTTAGCGGCGATGAGGACGGCGTCATTACCTCGCCGACGTCGCCACAACAGTACTTGTATGACCCTGTGGTGGCTACTCACGATGATGATGGAAAGAGTAGTGGTAAACTGAGATCAGCCAAGTCAGGCGGTGACGCTACCACCGCACCTACGGTAACGCTAACTCCAGCTCTTGGCACTACTTCCTCTGGTCCCGGTAGCGCTGCTGCTGGTAGCGCTGCTGCTGCTGGAGCTGGGGGAAGCTCTGGTGGTGGTAATGCTACTACCGCAAGCGACGACGAAAAGCCGCTTCCGCTGACGTTGGAAGTGCAAGAAAAGCTCCGCAAACAGATCCGCCGCACCTCCAAGGCGAACCAACCGATTGAGTTTACCGATAGTGCGTTTGGCTTCCCATTACCGCCGCCACTGCACCTGACGCTCGTGATGTTGGACTACCGCTTCCCCGTCCACGTGGAACGGGCGATCTACCGGTTGCTGCACTTGAAGCTCGCCAATCCCAAGCGGCTGTTGCGCGAACAGGTGCTCTTGCTGAACTTCATGTACGCCTACTTGAACCTTGTCGACCACACGTTGCATTTGGAACAGCAGATGCTGCTGGACGTCGACCTGGACCACGAGGACGAAAAGTTGTTTGGCGACCTGGAATTGGAGGACACGTTTGCCGAGGACGAGCTGGAGCTGATCCCGTTGGATTTGGACGACATGGCCGAGCTGATCGAAGTGTGATCCCCACTTTATTTCCCCCCTTTTATCCCCCTTATATATATTAGATCGCGTAGACGTCTAGTAATGAGAAACGAGAAGACGCAGTTCGGGTGTAGGTGATTGCTAAGTAATCTTTTTATTTGGTTAACTTAACTTTATTGAGTGTAGAAGTGTCAGGTTGATATACATTCTTCTTAGTCTAGACGAGTATTTAGTATAATTTGGGGTGATTGAGTTGGGATTTTTGGTATATTTCCTGGGTGTACATGACTAATCTCACAATATAACTTAAAGAAGCTGATCTAGTTGATCAACTGTGGATAAGGTAACATCTCAATCTCTACGGATCAATTGTGGACATCGTAACGTCTCGATCTGATTTATTATTGAACATTTACCATCCAATTGTCTTGGTTTAACTCGCTCGTCCTACAAGCTTCCCATTCTGTGAATCTACGATGGCATAGTCTGGCAATCAGTTGACAGAATTTATCAGCCCTTTGGCTCAAATTAGAAGTGATGCTGACGGGACAGTGTTGGATCAATGAACTGACAAAGTATACAATTTATTGTGGTATATTCCAAGTGTTAATATTTCCAATTCAGGCTGATTTCATCAAGTCTGTCGCAATTTTCAGCGATTATCATTGTCTTGATCTAGTTTCTCCCCACAACGATTCCATTGACTAGAATTGTAGGTCTAGAACGATTGAAGGCATGATCCCGGTGGTCGTTACAGATGACGGTTGGAGAAGAAGCAAAAAGTAAGCCCAATGCGGGGCTCGAACCCGCAGCCTTGAGATTAAGAGTCTCACGCTCTACCGATTGAGCTAACCAGGCTTGTTACAGCGGCGATAATCACGACAAAATGGCGTTTGACGGACGTTAATGGGGTCAGCAAAAGTCAGCAGCTAGGTCGTTGACCTGATGAAAGTCCCTTAGGGTTGTGCGTCCAATCACCGTAGACCAATATCGCTATATACATAGCTTTAAGAACAAACAATGAGCTCGTTACGTTAATCTTGGTTATGAAGATTAGTGTTGCAAACGAAATGATAGAGTTATAGGGTGAAAATTCCACCAACGTCATCACGGGGGGGTAAATTATATAGTGTGAGGCCCAGGTGGCGTGGAAGTAACCTTTCAATGTGGATACATGGTCTTGTTACATCTGTCGTAGACACCATATACTATAGGTTACTCGATACGTGGTCTACAAAAGAGAATAAGGAAGTCTCATAAAGTATCAGAGATGTTGGATGAAACATGTCGAGCAAAGGCTTCCTAATAGTGGTATTGTTATTTTCTTGATGGGATTATTTTGCTTCTTCAATAAGAAACAAATACCTACAGTTCTCCTTTTTATGGGCCTATCATCTTCTTTAACAGACACAATTTGATTTTAAGACCCAAACTTTGTAATAACTCTTTTCTTCAATTTTCAAATCATTTATTCAAGTCTTTTCACTCTTCGTTTGCATTTAATTAAAGTGCGGACATCATCGGACGTCGAGCACAGCCAAGCAGACCAGCAACGAAGCAGCCAGACGCAAACACTATGGGTAAGCGAGGTGTCCAAAACGAGTCAAATGACTAGCTCAGCATCTGCAAAGGACTAGGCTGCTGGAGCAAGCGGCTGGCCACAACTACATTGGGGAAAAGTTGTTCTGGTACTATTGGCCTACATGAGGTCCGTCATTACTGTGTATTATACATATGCGCTAAATTAGGCCTTAGCAAGAGCCTTCTTCACGTTGTATCTGCGTTGCTTCTTCAACACCATGACTTGGAATCTTTCAAAGTCCAGCAACTCAGCTCTGCGTTGTCTCGAAGCCAACTTCTTGGCCCACGAGGTGGCGGCCCACTTGGCGTCGACGCCGGAGGCGGCCCATCTCTTGTGAACGGTACCGGTTCTGGCACCCTTGGGGACCTTGATGACCAAGGGAGTCAAGGTGACACGGGCAAGGGGGATCGATTGACGTTCGATCTTGGGGCCATCGATGAGGACGCGCTTTTGGTCGATGATTTCCACAATGGTGGCAAGCTCGGAGTTGTTGATGAGAACGATCCGGCCAACTTCGACCAATCTCCAGTTAGCGGCTTTGACGGTAGTGTGCGACATGGCTTGTGGTGACTAGCTGGGGCGGGAGTGGTGAAATTTTTGTTCGCGAGGGTGGTGCCGGGGGTAATGCGGGTGGTAACCCTAGGTCACGTGGATAGGCGCACCCCAATTGGGGATGACGATGGCCGCGACTCATTTGTTCGGTGTGCGCGCCGGCCTTCTGTCGCGACTATATAAATGGCAGCCGATTTGCTTTCTGGTTCACAACATTACCGGGCCAATCGTCGCTGCACCGGTGAGGTCATCGTCAGCGTCTATTGGTTCACGGACGATAAGAAGATTAAATACGACTCAATGATGATTGATAATTTGCGTTTGAGCGTCCCCAGCCTGAAACATGCCTAGTTTCTCACAAGGGCTGAGGAAAGCATGCGATCACTTTCTTTTCTGACGAGTCATTTGTAAACCATGTAAAAAGATTTAGACTACCTAAACTTCAAGCCCTATTTAACCCCACACGAAAACAGTCTTTCCGACTCGTTTTGAGTTGGTTTTACCTGGTTATGGCTGTTGTCCTTACTCAATTGTCTCAACGGGTAATTTTGCCCGCCACAGTTAGTCGCGCTCATGGTCGCTACCATTTACACTTACCCTAACCCCATAATCACCACTATCACCATCACTACTATACTCAATTTAATTAAATTCCCTCCATTTCATCACTATGACAACTGTAAGTGTTCTCTTCCACCTCTCCCACTAAATATATGGCGTGACTCAACGCGAGGCTACAAGATGCTGCCATCGCGAAAATGAAAAGGATAATTCGGGCCATGTCGAGTGTCAAACAACCTACGTGGCATGCTCCTCAAAATGCCACCGCCGCCGCTCCTGAACTCAAGCTCTACAACTCATTGACTCGCCTGAAAACCCCGTTCGTCCCCCAACGCCCGGGACACGTGGCGTGGTACCAATGTGGCATCACTCCCTACGCTCCGCTGCATTTGGGCCACTTAAAGCTGTTTATGCACTTTGACTTGGTCCGGAGAGTATTGGCCGATCACTTTGGTTATAACGTGTACCTTGTGCTGAACTTTACTGACGTTGACGACAAGATTATCGTTGCTGCTCGTCACCAATACTTGTTCGACGAAAAGATCCGCAAACAGTACCAGGAAGTCACCGATGACCTTGTAACTTACTCGCTTAACAGCTGGAAACAATACGTGGCCAAGAACTTACCCGAATACACCGGGGAAGCCACTCCCGAAGCGTTTTTGACCTGGAAGGTTGATCCGCAACAATATGCTACGGAAAAGCCTAAATTCCCCATGTACTTGACCGCAGCCACCAGAGGAGCTCACGCCATTGCTAACCGGGTCGCTCTCGACGAGTTTCTCCCCGCAGTGGAAGAGTTTGTCAGTGTGGCTCTCGATGCCGAATACGGTGCTTCCGTTACTGATCCCGATGTGTTCCGTAAGTTACCCTACCACTGGGAAAACCGGTTCCTCGCCGAGATGAAGACGCTTAACGTGTTGCCTCCCCTGGTCACCACAAGAGTCACTGAATACATTCCCGAAATCATTGCCTACGTGGAAAAGATCGTGGATAATGGCTACGCCTACGCCACCGCCGATGGCCTGGTGTATTTCGATGTCCTCAAGTTTGAAAATAGTCCCAACCACGATTACGCCAAGTTGGCGCCGTGGTCCAAGGGCGACATGCTGCTCATTGCTGATGGTGAAGGTCAGTTGAGTTCGGGCGACGGTAAGCGGAACCTGGTGGACTTTGCCCTTTGGAAGGCGCTGAAGCCCGGTGAACCATTCTGGCAACTGCCGTGGGGCAAAGGTCGTCCCGGGTGGCACATTGAGTGTCTGGTAATGGCACTGGACATGATTGGTGACGTGTTGGACATTCACCTGGGAGGGATCGATTTGTGCTTCCCTCACCACGATAACGAGTTGGCGCAACTGGAAGCCTACTACAACAACCAACAGTGGGTCAACTACTTCTTGCACCTGGGTCACTTGCACATTCAGGGACAAAAGATGCTGAAGTCGCTCAAGAACTTTATCACCATTGAGGAAGCGTTGGCGCAACACTCGCCGAGACAATTGCGGCTTGTGTTTGCCATGACCCAATGGGATAAGCCCATGGACTTTAAGGACTCGTTGGTCCACGAAGTCAAGACTACCGAAGCGTCGTTCTCCAAGTTCTTCACTAAGGTGAGAGCGTTGGTCGATGACTACGATCGTCGTCTTGAACTGGGAGAAATCATCTCCAAAAAGTGTGGTGATGCCGAAAAGCAACTCCTCAAGGACCTTACCCAAGCGCAAGACGATGTCCACGCGGCATTGTGTGATAACATCAACACTCTGGGCGCCATCCAAGCGTTGGGATCGTTGGTATCTAAGACCAACACTTACCTTAGTGGCTGTGACACTGGTAAGAACGATTTGCGTATCGAACCGGTGGTGGATGTTGCCCAATACGTCACGGAAACGTTGGCGATGCTTGGGTTTACCGTACGGAGCGATGGTCTCGGGTGGGCGCTGGCAGACGCCCAACTGCTGGAGTCGCTGCTGGTAGAGAAAGTGGCTGATCCTTACTACCGGTTGTTGTCAAAGTTCCGGGATCTGGTGCGGCAAGTGGCCATTAACAAGGGCGATATGCTGAAGATCTTGGCTGCCTGTGACCAAGTGAGAGCCGATTTACTCAACTTGAACGTGCTGTTGGACGATCGTCCCGCCAAGATGAACGAAGAGCTGGGGCAAATGGAGGACCAAGCGGCGTTGATCAAGTTCTTGTCCGATGAAGAAAAGCAAGCGATTTTCCACCAACAACAAGAAAAGGAACGTGAAGCTCGGGCCAAGGAAGCCAAGAAGGCGGCTGCTGCTGCCGAAGCGGCGAAGAAGGCAGCCGAACGGTTGGAAAAGCTGAAGGTGGCTCCCCAGGACATGTTCCGCGACCAATCGCTTTACTCGGAATGGGACGACCAGGGGATCCCCACCAAGGATGCTAAGGGAGAAGAGGTGAGTAAGAGTGCCAAGAAGAAGTTGATGAAGCAATGGCAACAACAGGAAAAATTGCATAATGAGTACTTGAAGTCTCAGGCCTAGACGACAATCACGTCAAGATAAAACTAATACAACGTCAATTACGATCTACAAATTACCAATATGATGCTGTAGTAAACCACTCAAAGAAATGAAAGTGACTACCACTCTACTCTTTATGGATTGACATGTTGGTCTTGGCAAACTACAATATCAGTCCAAGAGAAAAGCAATGCTGTTTGCACTGACACCATCTGTATAGATCGATGTATAGTCAGGTAAAATCTGTCATTTATCGACGTATCGAGAGTTTACGAGTTTATGTACTTGTACTAAATCTAAGTCGATCTAGCCATCATGTTCGTAAGTATATGAACAGATAACACTTTTGAAGATCAAAACAGTCACATTATCGCTGTAAAAATTACTCGATATCATCACACGAGTGTAGGGTGATTTTACTCCATGTCTTGACACAATTTACAGATTTTTCATTTTTCCTCTCGGGATAGCGTTCGATCGAAATCACAAGGCTCAAATCACAAGATTGCGACACCCACTTGATAACGGGTATATCACCCACCAGCAATCATTAACCACCCTAAACCAAACATAAATCATACGTAATCAATAATGGGTGGCAAACATTACTTAGTCAGTTTTCATTGGCCAGATCATTTGTAATTCAATCCACGTGACATTTACCCCGGGTGGCGAACAATCACGGTATTGCCCCACAACTCCGAGCCTACTTGTCTCTAGTAAAAGACAGACACCGGCTATCCCCACTATAAGCCCCACCACCACCCCATCACTAACTGTAACCACCATTCTTTCTACAAGTATATGTGAAACCTAACTACTAACACATGAAACTGAAATAGCAAATCTAATACCTCTATCTTGTCAATCGTCACGGTCAATTGCGTGGGGCCGATCAAATCTCGTCTATGGTTGGCTTGCTTCGATGGGGTTCCACCCTCGTGCACCGGCTCGCGCTCGCAACCGCGGTGGCAAAAGTAAGTCGCCACGCTCACTCTCACACTCACTCACTCACTTTCTTCTCTTGACCTGTTTCCGGCTGTCTCCACTTGTGACCATGGCCAACGACGAAGAGAGAAAACCCATTGTCGATGCTCTGGGCGAGCACCAGGCTGAGGACAAGACGGCGACGGCGATTCTCCGCCGCAAGAAGAAGGACAACGCCCTTCTTGTCGACGACGCCACCAACGACGACAACCTGATCATCACCATGTCCCTGGCCACGATGGAATTGTTGCAATTGTTTCGGGGTGACACGGTGTTGGTTAAAGGTAAGAAGCGCAAGGACACGGTGTTGATTGCGTTGGCTGACGACGACATGGAGGATGGTGTCGCTCGTATCAACCGGGTGGTCCGTAATAACTTGCGGGTGCGGTTGGGCGACATTATTACTGTCCACCCCTGTCCTGACATCAAGTACGCTAACCGGATCTCGGTGTTGCCGCTTGCTGACACCGTGGAAGGGTTGACGGGGCTGTTGTTTGATATGTTCCTTAAACCCTACTTTGTTGAAGCCTACCGTCCCGTACGTAAAGGTGACTTGTTCACCGTACGTGGGGGGATGAGACAGGTGGAATTCAAGGTGGTGGAAGTTGATCCTGAGGATATCGCCATTGTTGCTCAGGATACCATTATCCACTGTGAAGGCGAACCCATCAACCGCGAAGACGAAGACTCGACCCTTAACGAAGTTGGGTATGACGACATTGGTGGGTGCAAGAAGCAAATGGCGCAAATCAGAGAACTTGTCGAACTCCCGTTGCGTCACCCGCAATTGTTTAAGCTGATCGGGATTAAGCCGCCTCGTGGGGTGCTCATGTACGGGCCTCCGGGGACGGGGAAGACGATCATGGCCCGGGCAGTGGCTAACGAAACCGGGGCGTTCTTCTTTTTGATTAACGGGCCCGAAATCATGTCGAAGATGGCCGGGGAATCGGAACTGAATTTGCGGAAAGCCTTTGAAGAAGCGGAAAAGAACTCGCCTGCCATCATCTTCATTGACGAAATTGACTCCATTGCTCCCAAGCGTGACAAGACTAATGGTGAAGTCGAACGCCGGGTGGTATCGCAATTGTTGACGTTGATGGACGGGATGAAGGCTCGCTCCAACGTGGTGGTGATTGCCGCCACTAACCGGCCCAACTCCATCGATCCTGCCCTTCGTCGTTTCGGTCGTTTTGACCGCGAAGTCGACATTGGTGTCCCCGATGCCGAAGGTAGACTCGAAATCCTCAAGATCCACACCAAGAACATGAAGCTTGCCGACGACGTCGACCTCGAGTCGATCGCTCTGGAAACTCACGGGTTTGTCGGGGCTGACTTGGCGTCGCTCTGTTCGGAAGCCGCCATGCAACAGATCCGGGAAAAGATGGACTTGATCGACCTCGACGAAGACACCATCGACGTCGAAGTGTTGGACTCGTTGGGGGTGACCATGGACAACTTCCGCTTTGCTCTCGGCAACTCCAACCCGCTGGCGTTGCGGGAAACGGTGGTGGAAAACGTCAACGTTACCTGGGACGACATTGGTGGCTTGGATGGCATCAAGAACGAACTCAAGGAAACCGTCGAATACCCCGTGTTGCACCCGGAACAATACCAAAAGTTTGGCCTTGCTCCCTCCAAGGGGGTGTTGTTCTTTGGTCCTCCCGGTACTGGTAAGACGTTGCTTGCTAAGGCGGTAGCCACCGAAGTGCTGGCCAACTTCATTTCGGTCAAGGGTCCCGAACTCTTGTCGATGTGGTACGGGGAATCGGAATCCAACATCCGGGACATTTTCGATAAGGCTAGAGCCGCGGCTCCCACGGTGGTGTTCCTCGATGAATTGGACTCGATCGCTAAGGCCCGTGGAGGTGGTCACGGCGACGCCGGCGGCGCTCTGGACCGGGTCGTCAACCAGTTGCTTACAGAAATGGACGGGATGAACGCCAAGAAGAACGTGTTTGTCATTGGTGCCACCAACAGACCCGACCAAATCGATCCGGCTCTCCTCAGACCCGGTCGGTTGGATCAATTGATCTACGTGCCCTTGCCCGACGAATCGGCGAGATTGTCGATCTTGCAAGCCCAATTGCGTAATACTCCCTTGGAACCGGGCTTGGACTTGCACGAAATCGCCAAGATCACCAACGGGTTCTCCGGGGCCGATTTGCTGTACATTGTCCAACGGCTGGCCAAGTTTGCCATTAAGGACTCCATTGAAGCTCTGATCAAGGCCAAGAAGGAAAAGGAAGCCGCTGCTGCCGAAGCCGGCGACAACGGCGATGCTGCTGACGTCGACATGGGCGATGAACCCGACCCCGTGCCTTACATCACTCGCGCCCACTTTGAAGAGGCGATGAAGACGGCCAAGCGGTCGGTGTCCGACGCCGAATTGCGTCGTTACGAAGCCTACGCCCAACAATTGCAACTGTCGCGGGGTCAATTCTCCAACTTCCGCTTTAACGAAGGCGACAACCAGCAAGCCGGCGGCCAGGCGGCGTTTGGCGGTAACGACGACGACGATGATTTGTATAACTGATTGAAATAAATGGTGTGTCATGACCACATGTTAGGACGTATAATATATGATTGTATGTTGATTATTTGACTAAATTTTGTAATTTTGTAAGTTATTTGGTTGGTGATGATGGTAAAGCTACCAGTTGCCGTTTGTCACCGAAGACTTCGTGGCCAAGCTGGTTAAGGCGTGCGACTGTTAATCGCAAGATCGTGAGTTCAATCCTCACCGAGGTCGACCATTCTCTTTTTTTTTCTCTCCTTCTTACCTGCTTGCTTCATGTCTGCTGTACATTTCGCCGGTTTCGCATGTCTCGCAGCTTGGTGCGTGTAAGAGGGTATATTTTACGGTGCCGCACCTATCACACTTATATTAAAGCCAAGCAGGGAACTGGGAGCGACAAATGCCGAACCCGTACACTTAACCCCGAGAAATTGTTACCCTATCAAACCATAGCGATGACAAGTATACACACTTGGTATTTCGTTGGTAGCTATATGGCTACGGCTAAGGTTATGGTAGTCCTTTTTTTTTTGCCGCGATACGGCAGTTACGCACTAGATATCAGATGAACAATAGACTTACGATCAATCGGTTAAGCTCATCACACTTACGACGTAATCAAGATTGTCAACGTGGGTAATTAACTCGTCGCCATGACAACGCCACCTTTCTAGCTCCGCCATTAACGTGATGTTCCAAGAATTAGTGGAGAAAAAAAAAAAAGTCGCCAGACGTGCGTTATGTGCGATCATTCCACCGGTTGCAGTGCATCTTTACATCGTCGAGTTGTAAGCTGGTCCCATAACTATTCGGCCTTCCACCTCATCACCACCCAGAAAGAGAACAAATTGACACAGAAGCATGATAGCATCATCATAAGAATGTGAATGTTATCAGGATTTGCCTTAACAATCGCCCTGACATCACTTACACGCTAACATGGTGGACCAATTGCCAACGTCCCCAGATGTACATTGGCGACGATGCATTGAAACATGCATCGGCCCGACCCCCGAGATGGTTTAACTAGAAAACCACCCTCGAGTCAGAATTTTCTTCTTGCCAGAAACACTTTTTCGTTTCAGCATTTGATCACTTGTTTGTGTGTGTGGGTTCAGGAATGCTGTTGGTCCAGGCACAAGCACGAGCCCGCAAGTTGTATATGGAGGTGGAGTACCGTAAGGAAGGGTTACAAGATACCACTCTCCCCGAATACGCTTCACCACAATTTGATCCCGTGGGCAATTATCGTCTTGCTCATCATTCCACCCTTAAACTGCACCAAGATAAAGTCGCTGGTATCTGTTGGGGTAAGCTGACGAAATTGGTTCTGTGTTCTACCGATGGATTCATGTTCTTATGGGACTCAGTTACTGGTTATAAACACGCAGCGGTCAAGATGGAACTGAGCTGGATGTTGACGTGTGCTCTTAGTCCCAATGAGGACGTTGCCGTAGCCGCTGGGCTCGATAATACGGCGCTGGTGTATCGGTTACGCGAAGGAGAAGTCACTCAGTATAGCGATACTCAGTTGCGGGGACATCGTCAGTATATTAGTGGATGTGGATTTATGGATCGTCTGACGCTCGTCACTCTGAGTGGTGATCGTATGTGTGTGGTATGGGACGTTAATCGGGGACTTGCTACCACTACCTTTGATCATACTCACGACGTGCTCTGTGTCGACGTCCGCGACGCCCACACGTTTCTTCTGGGGTCGCTGGACGGCACCATCAACGTCTGGGACGCTCGAGTGCCCCAGCCAGTACAGCTGTTCATCCACCGCAAGCTGGGAGATGTACTGTGCATCAAACTGTACGGTAATTCGCTGCTGTTCGTCTGTGGCACTGAAGATGGTGCTCTTCGTATATACGATAGCCGCAGCGACTGTAGTCTCGCCACGTTATCGTTTGATGCTTCTCGTTATCGTAACATCACCAAGATGGACGCTACGGTGCTGGCAGGAGCAATCATGCTGGTGGACGTGCTGGTGGGATATCGGATGATTTATGCCACTTATAAGGGAATTAATCATGCCGTGGTGTGGGACTCGATGCGGGGAGAATTAGTGGGACAAGTGGGGGATGCAAAGACTCAAGTGGCTCACGTTAAGGTGGCACCGACGGGGATGGCGTTGGCAACGTCGCTGTGGGACGGAGCTCTTCGCGTATACCTGGTATGATACAATAAGAACAATACGTGTGTTTCAATAAATGTAACAAAGACTCTAAGCAACAACTCTAGGAAATCTAAGCAACCACAACTCTAACAACTTTGATGTAACTCTAACAACTTCAATGTAATTCTAGCAACTTTAATGTAATACAACTTTAGTCAGGAACTTTGTAACCTCTAAAAGGGTTTAGTTGATGATGTTGGCAATGAACTTTTGCACTTCGACCAATTCACCTTCGTCGGCCGAATGAGCTAAACCGGGGTACGCCTTAAAGGTATAGTTAGTGTAACCAAGTCCCTTGTAAAGGTCACGAGCCGCTTCTCCCAGAGCGAAAGGAACAATGGGATCAGCCGTACCGTGACCCTGAAACACAGGAGTATTAGCATTGACTCCGGTGCTCTTGGCCTTGATGACATCGGGAATGGGACAGAACCCGGAAAGGGCAACAATGCCACCAATCTTGACATCCAAAAGGGCTAAAGCGGCTAACGATAACGCCGCCCCTTGAGAGAAACCACCAACAATGATTTTATCAGCAGAAATACCGAGATCTTGTTGTTCTTTGACCAATTGCTTGATCTTTTCCACCGATGCCAAAAAGCCATCAGCGTCTTGCTTGGAGTTGGGACTACCACCAAATTCGTAAATGTTGAACCATCCAGGCATCACCATGTTCATGTTAGCGGTGATGGGGATCTTGGGAGCGTGGGGGAACACCCAGTTGATGGTGTCGTGGTTCAGAATAAGCAGTTGCTGGCGAGCAAGCTGAGGGAACCACAGCCAGCCGTCACCAGTATCACCAAGACCATGGAAAAAGATAATGGCTGCTTGAGGCTTCAGCGTCGCCGCAAGGCGGATGGCAGGTAACGTCGACATGTCAGTAAGTGGTAGTGTGGGAACGGTCTGGAGAAGTCGCACCACGAGCGGCACGATGATGGCGGCAACGATGGTGCCGATGCTCCAGCGATTTAACAAAGGAAACATTGAAGGTGTCAAATGGGATAATCAATTAACCACTAATTTTTTGACTTGAAACAATAATAACTTACAATGTTGATGGTTGGTTGTCGGAATTGGGGTGTGGTGTAGATGTATTGTAGATTGTTAGCTATAACCATAGTAAGTGAGAGTAATTAGCCACGAGGTGGGAAGGACACAGGGCTACTTAACCCCTCAAGTATCGCCGATGCCGGCGAGACTGGCGGGTGCCGATCTCCGCACTAATGACTCCGGCGGCAATTAGCCGAAAAGAAAAAAAAACACGACAGGGAATGGACACGGCGTATTCTCGTTCACGAAACAATACCATCTCCACCTACAATGCCATTATGAACTAAAACAATTCCAAGCTACACTATGATATTATTGTTGATTTTGTGTACATCTCTCCATCACGTCTGACTACAACCACCTAACCCCAGGTCCTTTCTTGTCCTTTTCTTGACAACAAATGACAATAACCACCAATTGGTGATAATCATTGATGATAACCACTAGTGACAATCAAGCTCGTCACACGATGCTTGCATACGCCCGGCGTCCCGTATTTGGGTGAGGCTAACCGATTGTTTACCTTTTGCTGCGGGCGACTTCACCTCAGCCGCAGACCCACAAATAGCAACCTGTCCACCACCACTCGCCCCCAACCCAACTTGATACCCTCTGTCTGCTGATGGAAACGGACCCGTTGCTCGCCCGAAACCCCGGGGCTAATGCTCAGGCCCGGCCGGTGGACATTCGTCGACCGTCCCACTCGTTTTTGGACCAGCCGATGGGGTCGTTCAAAGGCCCCAATACCCTCGGTAACTTTGCCCAATCATTCACTCGAGCTCAGCTGTTTGCTGCCCTGTTGGTGGATAACGAAATCCATCGTCAGCGGTCGTTCTTTGATGCTGATAACTCAGTATTTGAGGACGAATTGGTCGATCCCGAGTACTTAGTACCCCTGGTGCGAGGCCAGCGGTTGCTGGTGGTGCTGCGCCAGCTGCTGATGATTCTGCTGCTCAAACACACTGTTGATGGTGTGGTGTTGGTCCAGGGTCAAAGTACGGCACCGCAAACGGTGTTTAACTCGATCAATGTCCTCATTGGCGTCGGGCTCTTGGCGCTCCCCGTGGGGTTATTGAAAGCCGGCTGGATCTGGGGGGTGCCCATCCTCGTTGCCTGTGGCTTGGTGACGTGGTGGAGTGCTACTTTACTCTCAAAAGCCATGGATACCGATCCCACCATCATGACCTACGCCGATTTAGGTTATGCCAGTTACGGAGCCGCGGTCAAGCTCCTCATTTCCCTTATCTTCTCCGTCGATTTGCTTGGAGCCGGCGTCGCCCTTATCATCTTATTTAGCGACTCCCTTGCTGCCTTGTTCGTTGATTACGGCATTTCCACCACCAAGTTCAAGTTGTTAGCATTTGTGGTGCTTACTCCGTTTACGTTCATGCCTCTCAGGGTGCTTCTGTTCTTCTCGTTATTGGGAATCATGGCTACCATCACCATCACCATCCTTGTGGGAGTGTGTGGACTCATCAAATCCACTCTGCCGGGGTCGCTTCTCCAGGCGATGCCCACTAACCTCTGGCCTGAGCTGGCCACCGACCTCTTGCTTGCCCTCGGCATCTTGATGGCTCCGTTTGGTGGCCACGCCATCTTCCCCAACTTAAAGAGTGATATGCGCCATCCGTACAAGTTTGAACGAACATTAAACTATACCTACATGGTGACGATGGCCGCCGATGTGTCGATGGCCGTAGTGGGGTTCTTGATGTTTGGTCCGTTGTGCAATAATGAAATCACCAATAACATCTTATTGACCGCGGGCTACCCCAAGTGGATGTATCCATTGATCGCTGGGTTATTGTGTATCGTGCCCTTGGCCAAGACTCCCCTCAATGCTAAGCCCATCATCCTGACTCTCGAGCTGGTATTGCTTCCGCTGGCGGCTAGTGGTGGTGTCGTTGCCACGGTGGGACCAGCGGTGATCAAAATCGGGGTGAACGCCGCGTTCGTGGCGTTGGCGTGTTTGTTTCCCGAATTTGATAAGATCATCGGCATGTTGGGGGCGCTGATCTGTTTCCTTGTGTGCATCGTGTTGCCGGGTCTTTTCTACTTGAAGTTGTGTACCCCGACCAAATTGGAGGCGGTAGCGGTGAAGACTGCCGTGGTGGTAGTGTTGGTGTTGGGGACATTGGCCACGTTTGCCGTCGTCACCCTGTAATCTAGCATTCATCGGTAATGATTGTCTCGTCATTAAATTCTCATTTATATTCATTAAAGTCATAATAATCATCAAAGTCATAATATTCATTAAAGTCATAATAATCATTAAAGTCATAATAATCATTAAAGTCATAATAATCATTAAAGTCATAATAATCATCAAAGTCATATTTTATCAATTAGAATAACATCAAATTGTAAGTTACACGTGAACGTAGCACATAGTTATGGTAAGTAATCATTCTATAGTTTGACTCCAGATCTGTAGATGGGGAGAGTTACGTGCACCTGCCGAGTCACTCTGATCGCGTTATCGTAAAATCTATGAAATAGAGTCGGAACTGATCGCAAAGTATACGGCATGCTTTTACTTTACCTATTACAGTGAAACACACCTGATTGGTTTGGCAAGGCTAACTCTTTTAAATACCAATTAGTGGTCAATTTAGGAGCAATATTAGTTTGTCAGGTTGGTGAGTATGTTTGGCAATTGGGATGAGGATTTGCTTTGACGATTGGTGATGGATGTTGAATTCATGAAAAAAAGCCAAAAACGAGGTACTTTTGGGTGTTTTTTCGATATTTACCTTTTGATGACTTCAGATGAGCTTGTGTCGACTTGAATTTGCATGGGACAGAATCAGTGGGGCGGGTTTGATGGGGTCGTACGTTTATAGTTCTGATTTTGCTCATAGGGGGCCTTCGACAGTGGAAAAGCCGGTTTCTTTGGAAGTTTTAAATCTCAAAAACCCGGCAAATTCGAATTGTGTAATGTCATACCCATTCGTTGTCGTTATTTGTGGTGGATTCTTTGGTCTTTTGTGAGTACTTTTTGTTAGCACACTTATAGTAAGGCTTGGTTGGATCGCGAGGAAATCGCCAAACAAGGGCGATATGGAATTGCCGATTTTGGGAATTTTACGTCTAAAACTAGAAACAATGGGAAGCCAAAAAAGCGTGTCATAGATCGGCGTGGGCAAGTTGGGACATGCAAATCTAGCATTATCGTAGCCTCATTTCCCACCCTCGAATTTGTTTTTCGGAGCTAGTCGCGATTTGAGTTGTCCCCAGCTTAGCAATCGTTTTTTGAAACCGCGCTGCACCGAAGATAATGCTAATATGCACCTGGGGTCCCACCACCAATAACCCACAACGAATGATCGTAACTGCTTGACAAGGGTGATGATCCACATGATATAACTTGTATCAATGTGTTTCTACAATTCGTGTCTTGGAATGGTTGCTTTTTTGATGTTGTGCCATGATTTACCTCGAATATGAGTAGATCTTGTGTTATGGATGTGTGTCCTGAGAATAGCTACAAATGGAAGCAGTATCGTTACTGGAGGTAACGATGGTGTTACTCGAAGTCAAGTTCTATACTACTACCTCAATAGGGATCTGGAAAGCCGAACATTTGCCGTCGAAGACAGGAGTGATACAGGTCACATATGTCAGATCCAAGCTAACTCGAGTGTGCTGTTTTAGGTAATGATTTACGAGGTGCTTGACTTGTCAGTACTGGTAGTTCTAAAACCCGGGGGAATCACCGGATTGATATAATTTTGTCAAATGGGGGAGATTCTGAATCCATTGATGGGACCAAAGAGACGGAGACAGCACCACAAAAGCCCTAAATGTCTTATCATTATAGACACTCTAACTTCTCTTAAAAACAAGCCAACCAGAATTTAATTACTTTCATGCTTCATCTCATTATGATCTTTTCACTGGGTTATATAGTCCCCCGCTCTGCGAGCATAATAAAGTGATAATGTGGAGTAGAAAGAAAAACAAAATAGACAATTGCAATCACAAACCACACAATTCATCGCTGTAAGAACGTACTATTAATAATTTAGGGATAAAGGACGTTGTCTCCGTAGCTTGTGTTGGTGGTGGGTGATGGACCCACGCGGCGCTACCATGTGGCACTACCATTGGCCAGCGCGCATTACTTTGCTCATTTTCCATTGGCTGTCTCCCTTCCATACCATGTTTGCCAGAACCGCCAACCGTTGTGTCGTCCGGACCGCCAAGCGGTACGGCTCCAGCTCGTCCCATGGCAACAACGACGTGCCCCCGAGAACGTTTGAAATCAACATCACCAAGGTGTTCGGCGTCGCCGCCGTGTTGGGAGCGGTGTACATCTTCAAGAACGACCGCTTCAGCAAGCCGGTGGTGGAAACCAAGTTGTACAAGGAACAAGCCGACGGCACTCGGGACCACTTGAGAAACGAAAACTTTGCTAAGAGATACGACGTGTCGTTTATCAAGGAGTTCATTCGGGATAAGGGTGGCATCGGCCAACGCCAGTACCGTCGGGTTGCCGACGGCGCCGCCATGCCCACTACGCTCATCAACGCGTCGTCGGCCTACAGAACCGAGTTTGGCGCTGGCATCAAGACCGACGAGTTGGGGCCTAGACAACAACGGATCCGCATCTTTGCTGAAAACTGATTGGGGACGATAGAATTGCATAATACACGTAACGAAAGACGATTGTAGAAGCATTGAGTGAATAGGGATGACTATGTAACCGACTAATACGATGAAGTCGCCTAGATCATCATCCTTGTGGTATCATATTAATTATGCTTATCCTTAAGTCTGGCCATTCCATCCGATCTTGCTACCATAGGTAATCCAATTGAGGTGACAGAGACTATTGCTGAAGTCAGAAAAGTCTAATGCCTTGTTGTTAGACTCATCAGTCACTTGTTTGACGTGCCAATTGACTGAAGAGAGTAGTACAAGTGAGAATGGGTTATAGGTTGGTTATCACAGAACTTTACACCAAAAAAATCGCTAAAAATACGCTTTTCGGTATCTACCGGTCATATAGTCACCAAATCAGGCCAAATAAATTTTTCTGATTTTTTTTGATGTTTGACATCGTCGGCTGGGGTTTGGGGTTTTCACGGATCATCGCGCCTAACCGTATAATATGAATTGACGAAGATTGCACCATTAAAGGCGGTAAACGGAAAAATAAAACAACCGTTACTATCAGCACGTCTCTATCTTTATAGTGATTGCCTAATAAGCCCAAATTTCGAAAATTTTTTAGATCCGATCTCATGCGATCTGACGTTTTCTGAGTGGTCAATTTTGCGATTTATTCAGTCGGGTCAAAGGTTTACAGAAAACAAAGCCACCTAGCATGAAGCCGGCATTTTGCTCTACAAAACCCAAGTATCGCTTTTCTGCTTTTATTTGTAGCGAGCTCGCTATTGCACCGTTTACGTGTTTTTGGTGCGACCAACCCCTAGGCCATGTGGGCCAAAATCGACAAATCAACAAATTCCGTCGAATTCCGTCAAACTTTGTCTAGATGAAAAGGCCACCGGCTAAAACATAGTATGCCATCTCAGAGTCGCTACCGGGCGGCCTAAACCGTAATTTTTCTCGCAATACTCAAAGTGAGGTCAATTGATGTAAAAGTGTTTATGATCAGGCTTTAAAAGGTGTTCGGTGACCACTCAAGTATTTAAGTGATGGGTTATGTAGTCAATTTCATAGTAAAGGGACATTAAATTGATGGTGGTTGGACACTTCTCTTGAGTCGTGACAATATAATGCAGTTTTCAAACCTTGTAATGATTGGGTGATACTGTTACTTCCACTGTTGACTAGCACTGCTCATTATGCTATAATCGTAGACTTGTGCTACCATTGAACACACTGCCATTGTGTCAATCATCACGTCGAACAACCTACTAAAGAGAAACACTGTTTTTCGAGTTATGACACGAAAGGTACGAAATACCTTTCTAAACGACTTACATAGCATGGTACCACATTGCGATATGTGTTGGTCAAACTTAATAGTAGTTCCGATGACTTCGGGGTTGTCTCAACTCTTATTCCGATTACACTGAATATAGAGGACATTACCCGGGTAAAGTGAAAGTCCTCGGAGTGTTTCAGTCATCAACATTGATCCGACAACTTAAAAGGTCATTCACCGTGATCAGAGTGTTAAATTAACCATCAATCAATTGTTATTCAGTTAGAAGACACACAATTCATATTCCAACTCAAACCATCCCAATTGCCATCAAATCACGCCAAATGTCACCCTATGCCAAAGTTTACAGTCATATAATTCAATCAAGTTAAAACCGTATCCTTTTTTCACTAATTATTTGCCGTTAATCCTCTGCCATTTCCTCCTGTGCTTGTCATTGTTAACTGACGTGGCGCGACGCGAGCCTCCCACCTATTTGGTACACTCTACAAACACCACCCATAATCCCGCCACCATGCCTCGGGTAAAGGTCGTGGACAAGGCGTTACTCCAGTTCCATAACCTTTCGGAATGGGCCGACTACATTGCGGCGTTGGCCCGGCTCCAGAAGCTGCTTGTGGGCCACGAAACGTCGTTGGACGAGCTGGCCGTCGGCGTCGCCCTGACGCTAGCCCGGTGCTTGCTGAGCCAATTGCCGCTGGGAGTACATCAAAAGGCATTGGGTGTGTACATCCAGATCTTTCTGGCGTTCCTGGACGCCGCCATTAACGATACTGTCGAACTATGGCTTCCAGGGTTATTCCCCGTACTCAGTTTCGGGGCGCTGGCGGTGAAACCAGTAGCATTGGGAGTCATTCGTGATCAGGTGATGCTGAGACTTACTCCCAAGCTGCTCGAAGTGGTGGGATTTCCATTACTCTGTGCGTTATTGCTGGGACTTGAAGATGAGACCCTGGAGACGTTCGCTCTGTTCCACGCTACCGTGGAAACGTACAAACGACTCGTACATGACGATGCGGTGTTTTGGCAAAAGCTCATGTTGGTGGTGATTCGGCTGAGCGAACGGCGGATGGGAGCGCTTCGGTGGGTCACTCGCCACTGGCCCAAGATCGCTGGTGATGACATCTCCGACGAGGCTAAAGCCATACTAAACTTGGAAAAAGGGGGGCTAGCCGTGCGTATGTTTGTTGCTGCCATTGCTGACGACGATATCGTCGTTGTTCGCGGCTTCTTTGATATGCTTTTGACTCACTGGCCGTTACTGGAGTGTCAAAAACTGGTACTGGCCAAGGATCTCCAGCTATTGGTGATGGCAGTGGCTCTGGTGACGCTCCGACGCGACATGTCTCTCAATCGCCGTCTCTACACCTTCCTATTGGGCCCGCTGGCGCCTGATTCAGTAGCCTACTTTCAGAACTACGGGTTTGGTCCCCTCGTCCAGGGGATCCTCCACACCATCAAGACGGCACCTAACGATGCCATCCGCATGCTGTTACTGGTAGCGATGGATCGCTGGGAAATTAGCCATTTGGTCATCCCCAAGGTGTTTAGTGCCATTCTCCAGGTATTTTGCTCCACTGACAATGCCAAAATTACCGCTAGTTGTCGCCAGTTCTTCGATGCCATTTCCCCCGAGTACATGTGGCGCCAGCTTATTACCGGTGATGCCAAAACCACTCGGCAATTGGTGGATAACTGGGAGTTTCCTCGTGATGGTAATGGTGATGTCGAACTCGTACTTGTGGCCCTTATGTTCCTGGATAACCATGCCCCTGAAACCCTAGCCAGACTCGTAAGCATGTGTGCTGCCATGGAAAAGACTACTGACGACAACGAGGTGTCAGTGGACGATATTAACGCCCAAGATATCACCACCAATATCATCGAATATTACACCGACAGAATCGCCGATAACGCTCCCACCGTTCCCTATACACAACCACAAATCCGTCGCCTCTTGGTTAAAGGAGCGGTCGATCTTTACAACCAATCACCACGGAAATACGCTCCGGTGGTGGTGGATGTGTGTAATCTCACTGCCACCAAGCTCTCGATCGACGATGTGGCTCACGACGACGTGCTTGCCATCCAACCGGTGTTTTCCGTAGTGGAACCGCCGCTTCCCCTGACGCTATTAGCTCAACTTTTAGCCCAATTATTGGCTCATGATGATCTCCGTCAAGTGCCTCGTCTCCTCGACTACTTCCCTCGTGGTCAAGTGGAAGCAGGCATCTTTCTTGAGCTTGCCAAAGGCGAACGTACGCGTGCCTACCAAGTGTTTGGACAATTGTGGGTCCAGTTTCTGCATCATGACCCCGAAGTGTTGGCAAGACCATTACAGCTTGTGGTTGACGCCGTTCCCGACCCTAGTGCTGTGGGTTGCTTAGCTGCCATTTGCGAATCGCTGAGACGAGTTCCATTAATCCTGCTTCTCGTCACTCCACCACAAGATTCTGCTGACTACGGCAGATGGCAATACCACTTTAATCTGGTGGTAGCGATGGTGGATGCAGTTCCGCGAGCTCGGGAAGGCTTTTGCGACGGTGATGCTCACGCCAAGTGGGCCATGGTCGGTCAGGTGGACCTGTTGATGACGGACGACGCCATTGCTGAAGCTGATGGTGATCGCCAGTACTTTGATGCGGTGACTGCTGGTCTCTTGATGGTGCTGAAGCTCGTTACGGGAGCCGAACAGGAGTTTGGCGATCTTGCTCAACGGTTATTTGAAGCGACGCTTCGGTTTGGCGGTCGCGGAGTAGCATACGAAGCCGTACAAGCTAAAGCTCTTGACGTTCTCCAAGGGTTCCCGTCGCTTGCCAAAGTGGGAGATGCGGTTGTTGAATACATTCTCCGCGGGGTGGAACTGGCGCTGACGCCAGTGGTGGTGGAGAAGTGGATTGCTGTACTTGTCCGTACTCTTCCCATGGTAGGAGAAACCCAATTCTTCTTTGCCGTGGTTCCGTTTACCAAAGCCCTTATCGCTAAGCTTGATGATCCTGCCTTAGTGGAAGTGGTATTTAAGGGGATTAAGGACATGGCCACCATCTCTCACTCCTACGCTCGTGCTCACCAAGGGTCAGCGGGAGTAACTCCAGGAACACCGCAGCAACCAGCGCTGGCTTCGTTTTTGGGTAAAGTGTTTACCATCGAGACTCCTGCTAGCGAACAGGAAGGTCGCCAACGACAAGCAGCTACCGAACAAGCGGTGAGAATCAGCGTGGCGGCAGCGGTCAAAGTGTGGAACGAGCTGGAACTGGCACCCCGCCGGTTCTGGGTGAAGAAGCTCTTGACCAAGTTGCTTGATCTCGAGCCCAAGTTGGTGGTGGAGCTGTTGGTGGCGAAGGATAACGTGCGGTTAGTGACGATTGTCGATGGGGGACGCCAAGTGGTGGTACGCCAATTGTTTGATATTGTCACTACTACTAGTGGTCAGCTCCAACAACGGACACTGGAGTTCCTTGTCGAGTATTTCCGGTTTGCTGTTGATGCCGATAGCCTCGTGGATATCTGGCCCCAGACCTACGAGTTTCTCCAGCTGGTGGCCACCCACAAAACCGCACTTTGCGGTGGGTTACGCCTTGCTGTCGAAGTGGGGCATCTCGCCAAACCGGGAGTGGCGCCGCCAGCAGAACTTGCGGAAACGGTGGTGAAGTTGGTTAATCTCGTGCTGCAAATGGAGCCTCGTCGCCACGAACCAGCAACCACGCTTTCCGAGGTGCTTCCGCGGGTGCTGACCATCTATGGGTCGGATAACGATAAGCTTGTGGCGACCACCAACACCGTGGTGTATAATGTCGTCACTCCCGAGCTCAAACGAGCTAAGACAAGCTTGGCTCTGGTCCCCGCTCCCGTGATTGCCATTATGGCCACATTAGGTAAACTTTCCCCGACAAAACTGTGGCGACAAACGGTGACGGACGTGTTCTATCTGCCGCTGTTCTTCGATACTGCTCCCGACGCCTGGGGACCTGTACTTCGTCTTTGGATCAAACAGGATACCGACAAGTTTGCCGAGCTTGTGGCCAAGGCGGCACCGGCATCGCTGCTGATTCTGCTTTGGGGCGAAGGCCTGAGTGCCGAGACCCACGAGAAGATCGGTGCCCTTAAACGGGTAGCGTACTTGCTCATGATTGGCGATGTCGACCAGTTTCTCGGTCAGTTTGATGCCGTGTGTGATCAGATCGACAATGCGCTTGCCATGGGGGATAAGGTGGCTCCCGAGTACCTTGCGGCGCTTACGGTGATGGTACGAGCGATGACGGTGCGGTTCTCCGAGCTCCACTTGTTACCCAAATGGACGGGGATTATCCAGTTGATTATGGTGGGATTACGACCGCTAGCGACGGCTGATCGCGCCAAATTAACTACGGGCCAGACCCAGTTGGCGTTGGGGTCAGCCAAGCTCTTGGACCAGCTCCTCTTGCTTAGCTACGACGAGTTTCTGCTTGCCGAGTGGATGTTTATTGGCGATACGGGAGTGGTGGCAGCGATCGTGCGCTACCAGCACCAGCAAAAGGACGTGTCGACGGTGGCTGCCGTTGCCATCGACTCCACCTACGACCACCGCCTCGCCCCCTTGCTCCAGGGAGTCAAGACCATCGCCCTGGTGGCGGCGCTTCGCCAGTTCTTTGCCGGGCTCAAGGTGGTGCACTACGAGCGGGTGTACTCGATGCAGCGGGTCGACGACGGCGCCGTGGCTGCCGACGTCTATGCCGATGTGTTTGATTAATACAACTCCCAAAAGATTTACACCACCGGGTCGGGCAACCGGCGGAAGCAGGCAACAAACTTGTCGCCGCGGTTGCGCAGCACCTTCTGCCCTTCCTCGGTGGCATTATACATGATTTCCACACACTTGTCGTGGGCCTCCCACTCCTGGGGCATGCGCTCGAACAACGGGTGGGCCTCGAGGTGGTGCACCATCCACTGGTGGAGGTCGGCGACGTCCGTAATCGTATACACGATGCCTCCTTCTCTCAACACGTAGGCGTACTCCGAAAGTAGGGTGGTGGTGACGATTCTCGCCTTGTGTTTGCGCTGCTTGAAGTGGGGGTCGGGGAAGCAGAAGAACATCTTCTGGAGCTGGCCCTTGCGGAAGAAGTTGGGCAAAAACTTCATGGCGTTGCCCCGGAGCACGGCGATGTTCTGGTAGTTGACGGCATGCTCCTGGTTCTGCTGTCTAAGGGCAATGATTCTGTCTTCGACATACTGAGTCACTTGGGTGCGGATCTCCATCCCCAAGATCAACTTATCGGGGAACTCCGGCGCGAGCTTGGTCATCAACCCACCAAAGCCACAGCCAATATCGGCGATTTCGACCTGGTGGTTCTTGTGGAGCTTGGGGTAGAGCCGCAGCCAGTCCATGGCGTCGGGCGAGGATGGGTACTCGAGAGCATGGTCGCTGAACGGGTTGGAGTGGGCCCGCTGGCGATAGAACCGCTTCTTGGGTAAAGCCACGGTGCCATCCTCAACAAACCCCACCAGCTTGGCCTTCTTGCGCGTGTCTTCCTTGGTGCCTCGGTACTGTTTCCGCTTCAGCTGTTCGACCATGATGAGATGAGGTGCGGCGCGAACCGACAATTGGTGGTGATAACCTATAGTGAAAAATTGGCGATGGTAATTCGATGTAGGTAAAATGGGGTTGAAAGTAACTATATGGAATTTGTAATTAATGATGATTGGCTTTACAAGTAGTTTGCTCCTCTATTGGAGTGTATTGTCGTCTTATTAGACCCAACTTCGTTTAGAAATTAAATATGAAGTCATTCAGTGGAAATTCCATTAACGTGATTAAAACGTTGATTAGTGGTTGATATAACGTAGCCCAGTAGTGACTACATGTCATTAAGGCCTAGACCATTGCTGGAAGTCGCCGCAGACGACTCATACTGAAGGCGTGAAGGGGTTGATAGTAACTTGACCAACAAATGGTTTTTTAAAAATCCAACTTCATCATACCTGATACTTACTGGCATTCTAAATGTGATGGCGGTTCCAGATTTCCATTTACGATTTTTCAAAGGTGTTTTTGTTGCAATAAACCGTGAAGTACATTAATATGCGGTTGATCACAATGATGAAAGCAAATCCCAAAATCCCAAACCGTTCATGTTGCGACACTTGTCAGTTGATAGCTTTCAGTTTATCCCTACCTTGTCTTCATAACCAATTGCTCAAGTCAATAGTGTTATACTCAAATCCACAAATATAGTTTATGAAAGATGGCATTGAAAGTCACCAATAGCCTTATCAAGTCCAAACCCATTTGCTTCCATTTTGACGTGATACAGAATCAACCAGATACGTTTCTGTCGGTTGATTTGTGACCACTGGTGAGTGAACACGATTTTGTATATTGGTATCGTGATTAAACGGCACTTTGACCACGGCACGAAAGCCGTTCACGGCTTCAATGGGCAAAAAAACACTACCACCACATCGGGAACGGTTCGCCTGCCACCGCTAACCCCATGCCGCGAGCGGTAGGGTCGCTTGTGGTGGATATGTTTACGGCTTAGTGCACGGATGCGCAACGCAAACTAAATGGCAAATTTTGACGGTAATGGCCACGCCCAATGTGGCCACTTGAAGGTACTAATTATGGTCTAGAAACGCGTGGCTATCATATAAGCCAATGTTCAAAAAATATGATGAGTTTGATGGTTTGCGATGGTCGAGCTGGAAGCTGGATGTTGGCGAGATATTTTGACTCGGGATCGCTGCCAAGGTGAAACGTTGACTCGGGTACGAAAATCCCAAAACCCAAGCCGACGATGTCAAACATCAAAAAAAAATCAGAAAAATTCATTTGCTCTGATTCATGGACTTCATGACCGGTGGATACCAGTGAACGTATTTTTGGCGGTTTTTTTGGTGTAAAGCTTGGTAGTAATCGACCAGTTACAGGCTTGATAACATGACCTTTCCTTTTTAGTGGTTTTATTTTTTAGCCCTTTGGAGATCTCCAACGATCTGAAGAGCCAAGTCAACAAAAGTGATGGTGGATGACAAGACCCTTCCTTTTTGGTGGTTTTATTTTTTAGCCCTTTAGAGATCTCCAACGATCTGGGGAGCCAAGTCAACAAAAGTGATGGTGGACGACAAGACTCTTCCGTTTTTAGTGGTGTAGATAGTCACCGAGATTATTATCCGACGACAGTCAAAAGTTGCCGGAGCCACTCAAACGACCATCAAAGCTGTACGTGGGTCCGATCCTTGATCACTCGGCTTCACCTTTCGTAGACCAAATGTCCGAGTCGAATAGCTCAGCCTGTCTTGCGTTTCATGATTGTCCTGGGGTATAGTTGACAAGCAGCAGCCGTCACAATGTATATGACACTGCCAGGCGACGTTTTCATCCATTTTCCATCGATAAAACGTGGATAACTTGCGTCCCCTAACAGTGCAATACTCAGGTTTACAAAAACGTCGTGCGGCTATCGAGAATGAAAAAACGAGTTGGCATTTATCGACCATGAGTTCGTGGGATTTGTGATTTGGCGACTTATATGCAGGCAGCTCCACACATCCTCACTATTGGATAATGAGTAGGCTCCAAAATACAGATGATGATGGCATACCCAAGCCTTTCAATGGAGTGATATCATGAACTACACGTTGCCAAAAGCTCAAGTTATCTGATACTTACAGACAATCTTTGTTTTCTGGTATCAGTGCTAGTAAACTTGACTAAATGGGGTCAATGACGTCATAGCTGATTGCATCAAATGTAGATATGTATTGCAATGTGTTGAAGAAAACCACTGATTGAGTGAAACACATCGAGGTTACAACCATTTACGGCAGCCAATATATGTTATACAGTAATTGGCCTCAAGACCAAATTTGTTTAGGTCTGATTTTTTGAAATTTCGACTTTTTGTCGTCATTTGAGTTCTCAGTTTTGCATTTTTTCTCCAAAAACCGAAAACTGCGATTTATTCAGTCTGGACAAGGGCTAACAAAAATCAAAGCCACCTGGCAAGAAGCCAGCAGTGTGATCTACAATAGCTTAGTATCACTTCTATGCGTGCATTGGCATTGAGCTCGTTATTTTGAGGTTTACATTTTTGAGATGCGACGAGTCTTAACAGTGGGACACCCTAAAAAGCTTGACCCGGTTTTTGCTCTCCGGATTCCCCCGGGGTCCTTCCGGGATCCTCCGGGCGTTGCCACGAAATCTTTGGATGTGGTAGCCGTTTCTCAGGCTCCCTTTCCGGAATCGAACCCTTATTCCCCGTTACCCGTTGAAATCACCATAGGCCACTACCCTACGGTTTAATTGATGGGGCAGAAATTTGAATGGCTCTAGGTGGATATGTTCACGGCTTAGTGCACGGATGCGCAACTTGAACTAAATGGCGAATTTTGACGGCAATGGCTACGCCTAATGTGGCCACTTAAATGTATCCATTATGGTCTAGAAATGCGTGGCTATCGATTAAGCCAATGTTCAAAAAACTGATGAGTTTGATGGTTTTCGATGGATGAGCTGGATGCTGGGTTGGCGAGGAAATTTGACTCGGGCCCGCCGCTGCCACGGCGAAATGTTGACTCGGGTGCGAACCCACAAAACTCACACTGACCCCGCGTATTGCGAGGAAAATCACGGTCTACGCCACCTGGTAGCAACTCTAAGATGGCATACTATGTTTTAACCGGCGGCCTTTTCACTTAGACAAAGTTTGACGGAATTCGACGGAACTTATCGATTTGTCGATTTTGTCGATTTGGGCCTAGGGGTTGGTCGCACCAAAAACACATATATTGTGCAATAGCGAGCTCGCTACCGATGGAAGCAGAAAAGCGATACTTGGGTTTTGTAGATCAGACTGCTGGCTACTTGCTAGGTGGCTTTAATTTCTGCAAACCCTTAACCGGACTGAATAAATCGCAATATTGACGACTCAAAAAACGTCAATTTTCAGGGGCGGTTCCAAAAAGTTTCGAAATTTAGGCTTATCAGCCAATCACTATAAAGATAGAGACGTTGTGAATGCAATGGTTGTTTTAGATTTCCATCTACCGCTTTTGATGGTGCATTCTTCATCAATTCATAATATACGGTTAGGCGCGATGATCCCAGAAAACCCCAAACCCCAAGCCGACGATGTCAACCATCAAAAAAAAAATCACAAAATTTTTTGTTATGAAATAGTGGCTACATGACTGGTAGATACCGAAAAGCGTATTTGTGGCGATTTTTTTGGTGTAAAGTTTGGCAGTAATCGACCTGTAACCCGTTATCACTTGTACTGCTCTAACCAGTCAATTGGCATATCAAACAATTAACTCATGAGTCAAGGAGACATGGAACCAAATGACAGCCTGAAAAGTATTAGCGTAATCATTCAAAACATACGTCAGTGTCAGGTAATGTCACTATCAGTTCTTAATGCTACGTTCATTGCAAGCATAACCGCTAGTCGTAACGCTTATGGCTTTTGAAACCACTATAAGAAGTGCCTCATGCCAATGCCACGATTGATAAATTAAAACGTCCTTTAACAATTTTGTTGCTGGCTACCTGATCATGTAAATGGAATCTCAACGTTGTTTGCAACTCAAAGTAAAAGAATATAGTAGATAACCCAAAGTGAAAGTAGTCGGCGTGTCTGCTAAATAACCTCGACATTCACGATTACAATTTTGGTTTCTTTCCACTGCCATTTACCTAAATGTAGATGTAGATTTGCTATGTACAGATTATGACGATTCTTCCGAAGCCAGCGGCAGCTCCAGCTTGGCCATGTCGTCCTTGCGAGTGTCCAAAGTTAAGTACAAGTGGGTCGACGCCAGCTCCAAGGTGCGGACGAGCCCAGCCCCACCGAGAATGGTCAAAAGCCCCGCCAATTGGCCTTGCAATTGGGGCTTAGTGGGAAGATCCTTGAACAGATCCACTTGGGCCAAGTCGTACACCAGCGTCTCGACACGAGCCCCAATGACAAACAACTTTTCGTTGACCGACTTGAGAGTCTTGAGCACCTGCTTGACCACAGTGGGGTCGGTTTCGTTGATGGCAATCACCGCCGTGGGACCCTTCAAAAGCGGACTAAGCGGATGAACAACGTCCATCAGTTGTTCCCGAGCCGCTTTCAGCGCCGGGTCGGCGTGGTCGGAGCCTCGAAGGTAGGCCCGGTAGAGCGAGTTACGCAAGTACACAAGCTTGGCGCCAGCGGCATTGAGCTCCAGCCGCACCCGGGCGTTGTCGACCTTGTTCAAGTTGTTGTGGTGACAGTACAACACGATATTGTTGGATTCGTTAAGGTGTTTGTAGTAGTCGATAAGGAAGGTTTTGCGAGTGAACACGCCCTTGAAGGTGTCTCTGCCCTCTGTCAGAAGGTAAGGAGCGGACTGTGGGGTCAGGGCAAGGGTGCGGAGCAGGGCAAGCACCCGCAACCCGCTGCCCCAACGGGTGGCCGCCGCAAACGGGGTCAAGGACGTCAACATGGCGATGGAAGAGTTTTTCAATGGGGAAGTGATTTCGAAGACGATGGTCGCGGCGCGCACTGGAGCCGGGCTCGTAACAGAAAAAAAAAGAAGATACCGACATAGTGACAGTCACCAGACAACTGAAGTTTATAGTTAAATATTGGCCAGTAAATGTAGTATATATGAAACAAGGAGCCTATCGCTTTTTACCCTAAGGGTATAAGGCCATCATGTGGTTGAAGCGGTCGTTGGTCATGGTGGTAGGTCATTTACCGCCACCTCCCAGGTATATGGTGTGGTTGGTGGCGACACGACCTCGCCTCCACCAAGGGTTATTGCCGACAACCGACGATGGGTTACCAATGGACACCGATGACTTTGTCCTGTCGCTCACGGCGATAGCGTCTCTGGACGACCCTCAGACTACTGCTTCAAGACTACCAGGAAGCCACAAGACCCGTAAGCGTCCGTCGTCGCTGGTGGATTCTCGTCCCGCTAAATCCCCCAGTCCCGGACTTCATCGTCAACCAGGCACCGATTCCGCCTCCGACATCGCTCTGAGACAAATCGAATACCATGTACGCAATCTCCAGAAGCTGTTGGAGTTTTTGTTGGCTCAACCGGCCATCCCTAACCGTGGTGATGACCTTGTCCAACTAGGTCATCGCCTCGTTCATGCGATCAAAACGAATCCCCAGGTCGGCAAACTCATCGATAACGTTGTCAACACCAACATCCCCACTGAGGCGTGGCAGGAAGTCACTGGCGATGATGCTGAATCCATGGTGGAAGCTCCCGTGGTTGCCGTAACTCCTAAAGACAATACCAAGCCGGCTCGCGCCAAGATCGCTACTGGGATGCCGCCATTACCTCCCATCAAAGACGCTAAGCTTGCTCAACAAGTGTTCACTCATAAAAGTGCAGTTCTGGATAAGTTCTACCTTTCTGGAGTCGAGCTCCTCAAACTCCATAATGAACGGCTCGAATTCCTCGGTGATTCCATCATCAATAACATGGTGACGATGATGCTTTACGAACGGTTCCCCGATCTCTCCGAAGGCCAGCTTTCGCAAAAACGACTGGAACTTATTTGTAACAAGACCCTTACCGTATTCCTGAAGCATTACGGGTTCCCCGAGCAGCTCCGACTGACCCTCGATCGCGATGTCATTGAAAGCGGAGCGCAAAAGGCGTATGCCGATATATTTGAAGCCTACATTGGTGCTCTTACCGTACAACACTTTCCCAATATGGAACCAGTACAAGAGTGGATCTATCGGTTGTATGACGATAAAGTGCGGGAGATGGAACGAGGAATGGAGCAAACGGAAATTAACAAGGATGCTAAGCTGGTGCTTTACTCGTTGGTGGGACTGGCTCTGGCTCATCCTGAGTATAAGGTAATTGCCAAGGGTAATGGCACCTCCGAGCCGTTTGTGGTGGAGTGTCGGATTGGTGGAGAAGTTGTGGGAGTGGGAGAAGCGTCTAACCAAAAGAACGCCGGACTTCGAGCGGCGATGGAAGCGTTGAAGCGTACTGACGTCATTGAAAAGTATTATAAGTTACGTCTCGAACAGGAACCGCTGGTGACTCAAGTGCTGCTGAAAAAGCCCCAAAGTCAATCGGAATCACTCGAGCAGGTGGACTGGAGCAAATTCCCTGTGCCTGAAGGTGATTATTCGCTTAAACTCCAAAATCAATCGAAGAATGAGCTTTATGGTCTCTGTGGTCACCAGTTCAATGAGACTCCCATCTATCGCATCAACGAGATTCTGAAACTGGAATACGAAGCTCACCTTTACGTCGGCGATCACCTCTTGCTGAAGGGCCATTCTGATCTGCGGAAAAAGGCCATGACGAGAGCAGCCATGGCAGTGACATTGAACCATGACGCTATGGTGACTCTCTTTGGAGAGGACTACAAACTGAAGTGAGGTAATGTGAGGTAATGTGAGGGTAATTGAGGTGAAATGAGGTCAGAAAGATGATGAAGTATGAGCAGGAGAAGTATTAATGGCATATCTGCATTTGGACCTATGTATAGGCTTTATTCTTTTAACCATAAAGAGAACACTGATGGAGACTCAAGCAAGAGGATAGTAAAATAACAAACTGATGGTTAAATGGAATAGTAATAATTGACCAAAAATCACCACTAAATACGGCTAGATCACATCTTCAAAGGTAATTTACGGCTTTTTGGTTATTTTACGTGTTTTGGCCTAACCTAGGTGAAGAAAGACATTTCCGTGGTCCAAGTGACTCGTAAATTGCCTTTGGACGAACTGCCCAACATTTATAATATAGTACTCAAACCTACAAGCATAGCCTATTTGAGATGGCATTGAAAGTCACCAATAACCGTTATCAAGCCCAACGCGGTTCCCATTCTAATGACTAAGGTTTGCGGTTTGGGAGGGCAGATATGGTTTGACTTAGGTGACTAGCTCATCAGTAGAACCGTCTACGGCGGTAGCACCAATGTGATAGCTCGTAGAAACAATTGAAGCCCATTATCATGGTATTAGTGCTAATCTACTTGACTAGATGGGGTCAATGACGTCATAGCTGATTGCATCAAATGTAGATATTGCAATGTGTTGAAGAAAACCACTGAGTGAAACACATCGAGGTTACAACCGTTTACGGCAGCCAATATATGTTATACAGTAATTAGCCTCAAAACCAAATTTGTTTAGTTCTGATTTTCTGAAATTTCGACTTTTTGTCGTCATTTGAGTTCTCAATTTTGCATTTTTTCTCCAAAAAGCGAAAACCGCGATTTATTCAGTCTGGACAAGGATAATCAAAAATCAAAGCCACCCGGCAGAAAGCCAGCAGTGTGATCTACGATAGCTTAGTATCACTTGTATGCATCCATGGGCATTGAGCTCGTTATTTTGAGGTTTACATTTTTGAGATGCAACGAGTCTTAACAGTGGGACACCCTAAAAAGCTTGACCCGGTTTTCGGCCTCCGGGATCCACCGGGGTCCTTCCGGGATCTTCCGGGCAATGCCACGCGGCCCTATGCAGTACAATCAATACATTTTTAGCTAGTCACAACAGTCATAGATCGTGGGAAAGTTATGGAAATATACTAGTGATATCAGAACAAGTCGAGCTTTCTATCAAGGAAAACACCCCCAGATCTCTGATCCCGAGGACTACCACTACACATGTGACCGAGACCACAACGCTGCTAGAGTCCAAGAGCTCGAAGCCATGACGACAAACTTGTTGGAATTAAGCAGTAAACATACCGTTCAAGTCGCGTCATTGTCAGTTAGGCATTAATAACTTCATCTCGATCTTTTTGCTTATGTATACCTCATCGTCACTACAAACTGTTCAACTTTTACACTATTTAACTAAAGTCTACGAGCGTAGCCTTTGAAAGTCACCGAGAGCCGTTATCGAGCCCAAATCTATTTGAATCCATTTCAACGTAATGCAGAATCGAATAGTTACGTTTACTGTCGGTTGATTTGTGACCAATGGTGAGTGAACACAATTTTATATACTGTTATCGTGATTAAACAGCACTTTGACCATGGCACCAGAGCCGTTCACGGCTTCAATGAACAAAAGACACCATCACCACATCGGGAACGGTTCGCCTGCCACCGCTAACCCCATGCCGCGGGCGTTAGGGTCGCTTGTGGTGGATACATTCATGGCTTGGTGCACGGATGCGCAAGTCAAACTAAATGGCGAATTTTGACGGCAATAGCCACGCCTAATGTGGCCATTGGAGGTACTCACTGTGGTCTAGAAACGCGTGGCTATCTTTTGAGCCAATGTTCAAAATTTTGATGAGTTTGATGGTTTTCGATGGATGAGCTGGAAGATGGGGTTGGCAAGACTATTTGACTCGCGCTCGCCGCAGCCATGGTGAATAATTTGACTCGGGTGCGAAACCCCAAAACTTACACTGACCCCGCGTATTGCAAGGAAAACTACGGTCTACGCCGCCCGGTAGCGACATTGAAATGGCCTACTATGTTTTAGCCGGTGGCCTTTTCACCCAGACAAAGTTTGACGGAATTTGACGGAACCCGTCGATTTGTCGATTTTGTCGATTTTGGCCTGGGGGTTGGTCGCACCAAAAACACGTAAACTGTGCAATAGCGAGCTCAATACCAACTAATGGAAAAAAGCGATACTTGGGTTTTGTAGATCAGACTGCTGGATTCTTGCTAGATGGTTTTGTTTTCTGTAAACCCTTAGCCCAACTGAATAAATCGCAAAACTGACGACTTGAAAAACGTCAGATCGCATGAGATCGGATCCAAAAAAATTTCGAAATTTGGGCTTATTAGGCAATCACTATAAAGATAGATACGTTGTGAATGCAATGGTTGTTTTAGATTTCCATTTACCGCTTTTGATGGTGCATTCTTCATCAATTCATAATATACGGTTAGGCGCGATGGTCCTTGAAAACCCCAAACCCCAGCCCGACGATGTCAAACATCAAAAAAAATCACAGAATTTTTTTTGTTATGAATTAGTGACTATATGACTGGTAGATACCGAAAAGCCTATTTGTGGCGATCTTTTTGGTGTAACATTTTTTAATAATCGACCTTTAGCTCATCAACACTTATACCGACACTAGCCAGTCAAATGGCATATCAAGCGAGTAAATCATGGCATTCATAAACAGTTCCATTTTTCTAACGCCAATACTGACCTAATTACAACCATTTATGGTGGCAAGCTCGAATAGAATGGACCAGATTTAGAAGTCAACAAAACCGCTAAAGCCAGAATAAATCCCGTAATGTTTGACCATTAAGTGTCACTTCATTTCTATCTAAAAAGGACGGAGGCGCTCTTCTGTAGTCTATTCGTGCTTTATACCTATATCGTATATCGAGCGAGAAATAGTGAGTATAGAGTCTCATGACCACTTAGAAGTGGGTCAACAAATTAAAGTTTAGTGTAAGTAGCTGGCGATCACCATCTACTGAGTCTTCTTGGTCTCGGCAGTCTTCTTGTCGGCCTTCTTGTCGGCCTTCTTCCCCTTCTTCACCACGCGCTTGTCGGAGGCTTCGCGAGGAGCGCGGAGCCACCATACTGCCCACACCAAGAACACACCGACAAAATCAAGCGCCAGTTCCACCACGTCGTGCTTGGCGACAATCATCGGAGTCAACACGAGGACTTCGGCAAAGTCAGAGGCGCCGCCAAACGACATGGGGCCGGCGACTTGCGGCAACAGCATGATCGACTTCTTCCCCACGACGTAGTAGACGAAGAACATGAGCATGACGGCATTGACCGCCTTGCGATAGTCGTGGAAGGGGTGGTCCTTCTTCCGCAATCTCCACAAGCAGACAAAGCCCAAGGCGATGGTGCCGTTGACGATGGCGCTCATGGAAAAGGCAAAGTAGAGAATGGTGGCGGTAGCAGTAGCGTCGGTGGCCCGTTGGAGGTAGGGCTTGACGGCGTCGCTCGACCGGATAAACGTCACCACCAGCTGGTAGATGACGTCGTAAGGGATACCATTAACCGAGATCTGCTTGACCTGGAATTCTTGGGGGATGGCGAGGAACAAGTTGAACACCAATTCCCGCATCATCCACCCGGATAAGTAGAGCATCACCGTCACCGGGTACCACCAGCGGAACCCCAGGTACGCCAGGATGAGCGCCAACGGGATCGTGCCCAAGATGACATTTCCTTCATTATTTTCGACAATATAGAAGAAGTCGCTAAGCATCTGTTGCAAGGGCGACGTTTCGATGGGGAACTGGAGGCAGAGGTACTCGGTGGCAGCAAGCATCGTCACCACGATCAAATTGATGGCGACGGTCTTGGCCAAGGGGTCAGGAGCGCTTAACCACTTGAAGATGGCGAGAGCCACCAACAGCATGGCGATCTGGGCGACGTGGTTGTACAAGTGGCCGGGGAGCTCGATGACAATGGGTTCGTCGACCACTTTTACCGAAATGAGGTAGGGAGGGTTTTCCGGCAGCTTGGGCACGTAGACACAGTAGACACCGGGACGAGAGATGTTGGTGGTCAATTGCTGATCAAAGCTCTCGGTGATCCAGTAGTCGGGCATTTCCCGGCGCTTAAACGTAAACGACGACTTTTCGGAGTTGTAGTCCACCAACCGGTTGAGCGACCCCCGAATGTAGGTATCGTTGTAAAACTCGTCCAAATTGGGCCAATGAGGCACGTTGATGCCATCACGATAGTCGCCAATGATCACGGGGAGCGGGCGGAGGTAAGGGGTCTCAAGTTGTAATTGAAGCTTGGTGTCGTTCAGCACCAGTTCCATCATAATACAGGCGCCGGCGCGAGCTGGGGTAAGGTGGAATTCCCGGTACAGCACCGCTACCACCGTCCAGGCAAACACGAGCACACTAAGCACTCGATTGGTCAACATTTGGGGGAGTTTGTTGTTGGTTCAAAGTGAGTGGTAAGTGTTGTTAGTAAAGGAAGTATTTGGTGCGAAATTTCCCCAGTGCCCGTCGCGCTGGGACGATAGAAGGGGAACAGAGCTGGGAGACGCCAAGCGCCATTGTATGGAAGCGCTCTTTTTTTTTTTTCCATCGAACAATGGTGAAGGTCTCGATGTTGGGAGGTTGTTGCATTTTACGGCTCGGGAACTATGGGCACACACTCCGGAAGCCGATTGGGGGAAGTGTTCGGCTCACGGAGTTAACTGGGGGAGTTAGTTCCGTGTCGGTTTAAATCGACAAAATGGAGATAACCCCATAATTAGTTTGTGGCATGGGGCGGGCTCCAGCGACGGTGATTGGAAATTCTCTTAATGACTTGAAGATACGAGATATGGGAATATGGGGTACGACGACCCCAATCGGGTGTCGCAGCTCGGCGCCGGTATCCGGGACGGGAAAAGGCGCGCCGATACGCGTGTGTGTAGGTGTGCTGCTAGCAAGCGCGTGTTGGAGGAGGTGAAACGGAGAGTGGCTTTGGTTTTGGGCAGCACACGTCCACCTGTCGGAAGGAGTAGAGTCCACTAGAGGTAGATGCTTTCACTCTTGTAATAACAGCGCTGATGGAGCCGATGACGTTGTATTTAGATATGTTCTTATCAGCGATATAGTTTGATCACGGTGTCAACTCAAAATGGATCTGTCGTTAAGATCGATTGGTGGGTATCGTTCCCAGTGGGTGTCGGGGCGCCGTAACCGTTAACAATGGACCAAGGGAGGACCAATTGCCTCAGCAGACACCATCACCGACGCGTCAGCCGCGTTGGTTTGCTGATTGTGAATTTGGTAGAGACACGCCCTTTAGGAAGTGGTCTTCGGCGACAGGAAGCACGATGGATGGTAAGGGGCGGCGACAACACATCTACTTATGGGGTGATGGTGCAGCGGCCAAATACTATTTATAGCGTCAAAGGGGGAATTGGCGACATAAAGGCATAGTCAAGCGACAGCGACGACGGCACGCCGTCGGCGGAAGCAAGTGCCGATAGGTACCGGCATCGGAGCCCTTATACCAAAAGGTCGCAAAAGGGGTTCTCGACCCGCCTTTATTTCCTTTTTATTTCCCTGTCCTGGCAAACGGCACGACACAAAAACCCTGGACAGTTCCATATCTCCGAATCACCGCCGTGGGACGTAATGCCGAAGTTTACCAGCACACGACTCTACTCCACGCCTCTCTCCCATCATATAGTCGCTCTCGAATGACCATGACTACCATCAATGGCAGGATAACGTCGGAGATGGTGACGTAACGGGAATTGCCGATGGCTTAGTCCTTGGCTTAGCTTGACTTAGACCCTCGGTAATGGCTTTAATTGAACTAGCTAATGAGCCATGGATATACCCTAAACTCGATGGGGCCTAGACTGTGTCGGAAGCACGTTCCCTGGCTCGAGATGGATGTGGCGGTCTAGCCAACCGAGGATACGAAGTGGGCGGCGGTGGTCGTCAGTTCAACCGCTGTCAATTGCCTGCTTCGAGTCCTCGGTTGCTGGCATCCACGGTTGCTTTCGGCGACCATCTCCCTGTTGGGAGAAAACCGTTTCTGTCACGGAGGCAGGTTCCGGGCGGCCGTCGGGCATGGAAGGGAAGGCATGGACGGCGGCTGCAGCATGTACCCAGTATAAGCAGAAGTAGAGGTGTATGAAGCAGCCAGGCGTGGGGGATGCAGTCGGCAACAGAAGCCGCCACGAGGACCTCCAACGTTGGGATTAAAGCCTCGAGCAAAATGCCACCAAGCCTCCAACAAGGTGAAACAGTGGTACAATAACAAATGGCTAAAAACCCTGGGGAATTAGTGTGGGTTAAATGACATCAATTTAAACTTCAGCTTCACTAAAGGTTTTAACATGGAGGTTGTCGGGGTGATGGGTTGCTTTGCGCGCGCCTCCACCACCCCACACTCCAAGTTACTGTGATGATGAATGGAACAAACCCGATGTGACACTAGGTGTTGTAGTGTGGATCCTTGTGGTTACGAGCACTTACTATAATTACAGCGAAGGCGCATGGGGCTGCTGCCGCTGCGGGGCATCGAAGGTGGATGACAATATAATATTAATTACGGCGAGGCTCGCTAACGTGCAGTGTCGCATAATATCCGGGCGAAGAAGGCCCATGAGGCACCGGGGCGTGCCGCGTGCGTCAGGTACCACCAGCGCGTGTTCCCGTCTCGGCGACGGCAATGGGCAAGCTATATACTTCGAGCCAGAAACAGCAGGCAATGAAAATGGGACAAATAAAACTTAATTGATGTTAGTTTTGAAGTCTTTCTTTTCCTTTGATGTGTTTTCTTCGCTCTGCTTTCCCTCTTTTTTTTTGTTGTTTCTATATTCTTTGTGATTGCTAGGTCAAACTGAGAGGAGGCCCTTTGCCCAATATTACCTCCAGCCACCGCCCCAGTCCCGCCTCCAAGTCCCGCTCGTTCCACACCCGTTCAAGAACGTCAATGGCACGTTTGACTTGGGCCAGCGACCGGTGATGATTAATTCGATTAAGTTGGCAAAGCACCCCCCAGCGAAGATCATCGCTATCAGCCAGTACCACGCCAATAACAAAGAGCGGCCAAATTAATGCTGATGTCGGCTCGACAATTTGAGCCACAATATCCAATACGGCAGCGCTAATTTGTTTGATTTGGCGAAACTTATCGGCGTAAAGCTTGGGAGACTCGAGGGGTAATCCCAAATTTACCAGCAGCGCCATGATTGTCGAACCCGAGGCGCCAGATCCAAGTCCACCACTAGTTCCTGGATGACGAAGATTAAGGTATTCGACATCAACACGAGCAAAGAGGTAGACAATGGCTGCTAAGCGTTTGGCTTCAAATACTCGCGTCACCGTATGGGCAGCCACATCACCCGCCACGGGGTCAATTCCTGGTGGAAGCCGAGGTTGATATAATTGAACCAATTGCGCCTCAATGCCATTACGTTCATTTATCATCCACGCTCGGTCGGCTTCGTGGGACAGCGACCGCTCTACCATGGTTTCGTACTGGTGACCAAGACGAGTAGTGTGATGAATAAGCATTAATAACCGTGCCAGCGTGCCAAAAACCACCAGAGCTGTTCCACCTAAATGTCGCCATAAATCACTAAGCATCTGATGATTATCATCAAGAAAACCAGGATCATTACGAGAACGTCGCAGCGATTCCCAGGCACCAATACTCGCCACTTCGTGATTAACAAAGAACTCAATAAAGAAGCGAGCGACTACGGTGGGAGTAGCGGTAAGCGCCGTGTGGCGAAGCAAATTGCGGGCGCCGGTGACGTGCACTAGCCACAGCGCTCCCTTTCCCTGCGCCATGTCGCCAATGGCAAGCACCACCATCGTCGCTAACACGTCGTCCCATTGGTGAGGCGGCGCCAGCAGGTCTTCGTATTGTTTGATGGTATGAGGGAGCATACGGAGGGTCTGGGCGTGTAATGTGGCCGCTACTGCTCCGTAATGGCGCCGTTTGGCGCTGGTGGTGACGGCGCTGCCGGCGCCGGCGCCGGCGACGTCGCTAGCGGCGACAGCGACGATCGCCGTAAATAATAGCGTCAGCTGAAGGGCAAGCTGGATGATGGCTCGCCACGGATGGTTGTCAACGACGGCAATCACCATCCGCGGCACCATGGTATGGGAAAAGTGGTTGAAGAGCCAGTTTTGCTCGTCCACCAGCGCCACCAGCGCCGGCGCCGGCGCCAGCGCCCCCAGCGCCCCCAGAATCGGCTCCGGCGCC